>CAKNYM010052635.1:138557-162862 GCA_932195095.1 Andricus curvator | reverse complement strand
GCTCACCAAACACATAGGGTGATACCACTCCTTACTATTCCTTCGTGACCCCAACTCACGTATCCTTTCACACTGCATCCATCGCGTCGACAACCGGATTGTTTGAGGTTGGCGCGCTTATTTGAAATGATCAAATGTGAAAAGCAATTTTAAACATCAAATAATAAGAGTAAAGTTATTAAAAATGATTCTTTGCTCACGAGAAGGACTTTTAAAGTAAAATTTAAATTATTTATTAGATTTTTTCCTTAAAAATAAATGATAAATTTTAATTTTTAAATAAAGGAACATATTTTTCAATCTGAAATATGAATTTACAATAATTCGTAATATTCTTATGCACTTTACATTCATTATTTGTTGTGAACATTTGACTTGCACATTTATTTATTTTAAATAAACACGCCAACGGTAACTAATCAGGTTGGCCCTCCGCGATGGGTCATTTGCTCTTCGGTGGATGGTCGAAGTGAGTGAAAACAAGATGATCGTATTGACCACCCCGAAAGGATACTTCGATTATCCCTGATAGGGAGTCTGAACTTCTTACAACACTCAGACTAGCCATAAAATGAGAGTCTCTCCCACTATGTCGAAAAAATGCTGAAAGGCTCTTTAGACCATCTAGAAGAACGGACTGGCTTTCTAAATTTTGATCTTCTAACTTTGACCATCCATTTTTCTCCGTGCACTTTCATGTGAGAGTCGCACGTGTATGCGAAGCAGTGTATCGGTCCCGCGACAAATCAGTATAGCTCTTTCACCTATATCGCATGGGTCGAGACACTATATACCGGTATAGATCCAACAACTATACTGTTATCGTTGCATGAACAAAATTATAATGTTGCGATGGAAAAATACGCATTTCGGCGTGTCGCACATTCAGTTTAGCTGTAATACCAATATCGTATAGGTGCAACAGGTATTTTGATGAACTAAAATTGTGTATAGTTCAAGCGGCAACACTGTTTTTTCCGTGCATCAAGAAATAGCTTATCAAGGATGAAACTCACAGAATATTTCCCTTATATTACTGTGAATCTAAAAAAAAATCAAGAAAAAAGCAAATGTGGCCTTTTTGAGAAAATTGACTTTTTAGTTTTTTTGAATTTTTTTCAAGTTTCTATAAAGAATTTTAAAGAGCGTAGATAGAATTACAAGCTGCTATAAAGAAAATTCAATTATATCAATTTTTCAAGATTTATAAAAAAAAATTGTTCTGTCAAAATCTGGCAATTTATCTGATTTTATGAGCCCATAATTCCATTTTCGAAAAAATGTTGAATATGTCATTTCGGAAAGCGACCCTTCAATTGTCAATGTTGTAGTCAACGTAGTTGGCAACTTTTTATAGCGTTTGCATCCAATATTGTTATAAAAAAAGCTGAAGTTTGTGTTAAGTATTACAAAGTGTCTCGTCGTCCCGAAATTCGGGATGAGTAGTCAATTATTTTTCAGAAGCTTGGCTAGTTGTCCCGAATTTTTAGGATGACTAGTCCATCCCCTTTTCCAACTCTCCCAATTTTTGGGACGACTACACGTACAAAATTGCATTACAACCATTTTTTTTAAGTTTAGTCACATTTTAAGGTATCTTTGAGGATAATATATTATGTTAATAATTTTTTTTTAAACATATTTTTTAATTATCCAAGCAATTTCTATTTTTACAATAAATCATTTTTTCCACAAAATTGGTAAAAGTTAGTATTTTCTTTAAGTACACAATTAACACAATTAACTTATATTAATAGTGAGACATGACTAAACTTTTGTTTATAAAAAGTTAATAAAAAGTAGTTGTTTTTCCCACGTTTTTTTTTAAACTGAACTTTGTCTATTTAAAATCCCATGTTAACTTCAAAAGCCCCGGAGCACGGGATAATATTGACTGATTTTAAAAAAACTGTCATTTTTTAGGGGGGAACTCTCGAAATGAGGGAGATAGTTTCGCTATAGAAAAAATATATAATTTTTTGGTCCACTCTAATGTTAATCTCTTTCAAAATCTTTTTATAACGTATGTTCAGTAGTAACCACACTTTATGGTCAGACATTGAAATTAATTCTCCTAATGTCTACTATCTTTCATTTTTATATTTCGCCTAAAATAGTTTGTCAATTGTAAGCATATAAATAAAGAGCATGTGATTTGAAAACGTTAATTGTAACTATTTTCCATCCTGATTTCAGTGAATTCTAATTTTCAAAGGTGTTCATTCCAGATTATTTTGAAAAAAGCTTCTAATACTAGAAAACAATTCAATTCTTACTTAATCTTATAAAAATGAATAATATAAAATTTTGAATTTCTCAATTTAGATGATTTAGGACATAAATGGAGCAGAAGTGACTCTATGCTATGTTTATTTAAGTAAAAATAAGACAAGAACACTAAAATATTACAGTTTTGTTACCATCTTATCCAATGTTCAAGTCTCATTTCCTTTCCTTGCACTGAACCCTATGTCAGGTTCGTATATCGATTTACCTGTCAACTTGCTAAAGGATCTTATAACATTTGAGAGCTTAATACACTGTCGCCTCAATATCAAAAAGTAGTCACCTCTATAAGAATACCGTTTGTCTCGGGTATTAGGAAGACAATCTTTGAAAATTATTTGTTTTGATAAAAAGGATAAGATCATCTTCAGAAAAAAAGAGAAATGAAAAGGAAAAAAGGAAAAATGTTAATAAAAAGAGTCTGAGAACATAATAAGTAGGTACCGTTGAATTTCAGATATATTTTCAATAATAAATAATGAATGTATATTTTTGCACTTCTCGCAGTAGAGTAAGACTCAATACGGTCAGCCAGTATAAGACTCTGTATTATTCCACATATATATATATATATCCTCAAATGCACAGTCGGAATTAAATTGAAATTAATGCAGTAATGGCTTTCTGTTTCAGGACACCTACGGGATTAGAGGATGTCAGTAAATATCCTGAATTATTCGCCGAATTACTCGCAAAAGGATGGTCGGAAAGAGACATTCAAAAACTAGCTGGCTTAAATCTAATTCGGGTCTTCAAAGCAGTGGAACAGGTAAATATTGCAAGACTTAAATAAATTACTAGATTAGGTTCAAATCGATTACCACTATCCAGCTGCCACTTGCGCTTTAATTTTCATTAACGGAGACTGGAAATAATGGAAAAAACCCTCATAAGATTTAACAGAATTTTAACAGAAAATTTTGCTGCATTTTTAGTACTTGATACGAAAACATTTCTTCGGTTTAAAGAACAAATAAGTATCCCGAGTTCTGTTTTTTGTTGCTAAAGATAAATCTACTTATTCCTTTCTGCTGAATTATTTTTTATAAAAATCTATGAAATAGATATTCCATCGGATTTCTGTTTCTTTTTTTCATTTATAAACCTTCTTTAGACACCCGGAATCACAATGGTTCAGCAGTTCAATTGTAGGGAAAATAGGGAAATTTTTCATTGCAAAAAGAGAAATTTTTTCAAAATACCTTCAGCGTGATGAAATAAAATTAATAAATGCAACAATTATATAAGAAACGACGATTAAACAAAAGAATAATACAAAAGAAAGTCAAAGAAAATATTTGTGATAATCGAAGAGAATTGTTATCTTAACTTCAGAACTGATACACAATAATATTTTTGTGGAGACAATCAAGCCGTTACATTTCTTTCAAGAAATACCATTTTTCGACGAAAAACCCTCACATACCGTAAAATTGTTCAAAATTGTAAATCTTCTTTGAAGTCTATATCGATTTCCGGTGAAAACTCCAAGCATATCCTAAAATTGTTCAGAAAAATGTTATCGTCTTTCAAATCTAAAGATTTTTGATTGAAAGTGCCGATTTCTGATATAAAACGGCAACAACACCAAAAATTGAAAAAAATTTAACAAAAATTGTGTATTTAATGACTGAATGATAATTTGAAGAATACTGATAAACTGAAAAATCGTATGAATTTTAAAATGAAAAATACCAATTTTCAACGGCAAATACTAACATAACATAACGAAATTTGTTTGAAACTTTCAATGTTCTTTAAAATGTAACATAACCTTAAATTTTTCCAGAATTTTATCTTCTTTGAAATCTAATGATTTTTTACTGAAAATTCCGATTTCCGGTGTAAAACGCCAACATAACCTAAAATTGTTAAAAGTTTTAAATCTTCTTTGATACGTTTGGAATATAATTTTGTTAACTAAAAATACCAATTTTCGACGAAAAACACTAAGATAATCCAAAATATGGCAAAAAATCGCTAAACAAAACCCAAAAACGTAAATTTTTGAAAATTGTTTATTCTTCAAAATGTAGTATTTTTTATGAAGAGTAGCTATTTCCCATGTACAACATATACAAGGTTAAAATAACCTAAAATTGTTGAAAATTTAGAAGTTTGATGATGATTTTTGTTTTAAAATGCTAATTTCCGGTGAAAAAACTTTCGCAACAAATTTTTTTTAGAAATTTTAGATCTTCTTCAAAACTTTCTGATTTTATATTAAAATTCTTTTTTAAAAATATGAATTTCAAGCGAAAAATACTATTACGAAGCTAGTACAGTATTTTCAATAATTCATTAGACAATTTAAAAAATTTGTCTCAATTTACGTAAGGTTTTCTATGGTTTTTCTTATTTAAGGATGTTCTAGATGTATCGTCATATTCAAAATTATCTAATTTTTAACTTGATCCATAAAATTTACAATAAAGGACCCATTGATTTTTTAATCAAATTTCAAAAGAAAACCGCAAGCATAAATAATATATAATCAGCTGAAGTCATAATTCTTTATTAATAAGTAGTTATTATCATATTAGTCCTTTTTCTTCCGCTTTAGGCAAAATTCTTAATTTTCTATTCAATTTAGTTCACAAAAGCTCATTACGATTCTTGGGTTTCTCTGCAATAATAATCAATGGACCTTTTTTTGTCAATTTCATTAATCAAGTTAATGATTAAGTAATTTTGAATACAAATGTACACCTAGCACATCCTTAAAAAGGATTATTTGTAGATTTAATTTTTTTTCAATTTCAAATTGAATATATAAACCAACTTCAAGTAATGAAAAAACCCCATCCGGTTTTCAACAACAATGATTGCGATATTTTCGAGACATATCGTGATACTACTTTTTTATAAAGAAAATAAAATAAATTAAATTCTATAAGAACAAACGTATCTCAATTATGTGTGAGATATATTTATTCTTGTCTTTCGCGACACTGTTGAATCCATCATGTTAGATTTTTTTCGATTTTTTTGCTTATAATTTTTGAAAAATTAATCGCGCTTCAAAAAAAATGGGAAAAATTGACGAAATGTTCAAACATCATGATAATAATAACCTTTTCGATAAACTAATAAACAATGAAAAACATTTATTATTAATAAATAGGAATTAACTCTTTGTCAACATTTTCTGTAAAAAAACTTCATTTTAAAATCACCAGGAAAAAATGGCTATGAAATTTCATCAATTGTGATCCCTTATATACAGCCACCTTTCTAATTAATTACTAACAATAAAAAATATTCATTAATGATAAATAGAAATTCGGATCAATCGTTTGTCAACATTCTCAGTAAAAAAAATCTGCCCGCCTCGCGGGCACATTCTCATGGCGCGCTTCGCGCTCGATTATGTATTCACCTCGCGCTACGCGCTCGGGCGTATTTGCATCGCGCTTTACGCTAGGCTCCTCTAGATTTTTGAACTTCGTGTTCGACTTCGATGAAAAGAAAAAGTTTGTTTGCAAATATTATAAAATTATCAAAACCTCTACATATTAAGTGATTGTTAAATTTGCTTTTATTTTAGACTCAAAAGGAACTTTATTTACTCAAGGTTCTATCGACCTTAAGGAACACATTCTCATCCAGACACTCGCGCTTCGCGCTCGATATTTGTTTTGAAAATCATTTGAACCGTATGATAGAAACAAAAAAGTTTGAGCGCACTTACGGCGTGCGATTTGGTAAATACACTGAGCGCGCACTTTGCTTCGTGTTATATGTTCTTCATATACAAATTACTAAATTTGTATTTGATTTCAAATGAAAAGTAATGATATAATTTAGGCGACAAATTTTATTAGTTAACATTTTATTTTAGCTTGTGCCGTTTATCAAAGAAGTTAATTTTTTCATTTTGAATATATTCTTACCACAAAAATTGATTACGGGTGTGTAAGTCTTTTTTGAATGCACAATTTTTGTTCATTTATATGTTTTCGTACCTTGCATTGTTTTTTCAAAAATTTGATTTTTTTTTACTGTCAATGTTATTTTCACGAATAAAACAAAAACCACGCATCCTATCGAAACATGAGTCACAATAAATTTGTACCTCTTCCTTGGATGAACAAATTTTGTTTCGGTCATTTTTTCGTAGCTGGTAATAATCGTCTGAAAATTTGATTTTTCTATTTTCAATGCTGTTTTTTACGAATAAAACAAAAACTACGCGTCATATCAAGAAGTGAATAATAAGAAATTTGTAGATCTTTTTTAGGTGCACAATTTTGGTGAGATGACCTTTTCTGGTATCTTGCATAGTTTTACAGCAAAATGGCTTTTTTGATTTTTCATTAATTTTTTGTGCGATCAAAATTTGAATTTTTTATTTTTCGAAAAATTCAAAAAGTTCTCATGAAAATATTATAGGGTGTTCAGCAATCAACGTTTTTCTCCTCTTGACTTTTTTTCATATCGTGCGTTTTTCGGCTTAAAATGATCATTTTCGTTTGTTTTTTGGAATTTTGAAAATGCTATAACTCCAGTAATTTTTTTTTTATCACGAAAAGTCATAAGAATATTTTGTTCGTCATTTTGCGAACTACTAATAACCGTACATAGAATTTTCAAATCTTCCAAAAAAGTGGTCTCAAAAATTTTCAAAATGTGCTCACTTTTTGGATTTTCATCCAAAATAGCTGATTAACGAACTCGTTCTCTATTTTTCGGCCATAAAAAAGTGTGCCAAAGCTCAATCAAATCTGATCATTTTTTCGAAAGTTATCGTGGCTACAGACAGACAGACAGACAGACAGACTACAGACTACAGACAGACAGACACCTTCGTAAAAATCGTTTTTTCTGACTCAGGAGGTCTCAAAACGTGGAGATTTGATGAAAACCGACTATGTCAAATTTTACATAAAACCAATACCTTCTCATTAGAATGAGAATGTAAAAAACTTTAAAATCTTAAAGATCAATTTTTTTTACGGAAAATTTAAAAAAAATATTGATCAAATTTTTTTTTTTTTAATGAATGTTTTTTATTGTTTGGTGATTTATCTAAAAGGTTGATTTATATAAGGGAGCGCAATTTTCGAATTTAATTGCGATTTTTAGGCAAATGTTTTGCTAAAAAGCTTAATTTTGAAATCCCTACGAAAATATAGCAACTATAAATTTAAAGTGACCCTTTCGATTATTTATAAAACAATGAAAAACATTTATTCATGAAAAATAGAAAGGCCAATAAAAAACTGCGTCATGCTGTTTTAAAAACTTGTTGCATCCCTCCTCTTCTTCATCAGAGATCATCACAAAAAGCTTGAACCCTCCAAGGTGAGGTCAGAAATACGAACACCCCATCCCCTTTTAGTCAAGATTTTTGCCTCGATTTCATTTGTTAAAGGCCTAAGATAAAACATGTAAACATAATATTTTGAGAGAATCTTCAAAGATAGGGGAATACATTCTTTTAAATAAAAATTGATGTATAGGTGTCATATTGAATGCAATATTAAACGCTTCAGATTTCCAGTCAAAATAGATTGCATTTTCGACAAAATAGTTGAACTTTCAACTAAAAAAAAATTAATTTGCTAACGAAGGAGATTAATTTTTTACAAAAGATTTGAGTTTTCAAGCTAAAAACTCGAATGTTTTAGCGAACAGTTGACTTTTAAACCTAAAAGACGAATATTCAAACGAAAAAGAATTAACTTTAACCACGAACATTTGTATTTCTTATCAAATACTCGAATCTTCAAGCCAAAAAGACGAATTTTTAACCAAGAAAGATGAATTTTTAAACAAGAACTTGTCTACTAAAAAAGATGAATTTTCAACCAAGACCTTTTCTACCAAAATAGATGAATTTTCAATTCGAAAGAAGAATTTTTAACAAAGCAGTAAAATCCTCGAACAAAAAGGACGACTTCTTCATAAAATTGTTGAATTTTTGAAAAAATAATTAAATTGTCAACACAATAGTTGAATTTTTAACCACATCATTGAATTTTCGTTCTTCAAAGACGAATTTTCAACCAAATGGTCGAATTTTTAAATAAAAAAGATTCAACTTCAAACTATTTAAATCTTATAGGACGAATTTTCTATTCAAAATGACAAATGTTCAACAAAAAAGTTAAATTTTCAACAAAATAATTAAATCTTCAACCACATCTTAGAATTTTTAAACAAAAGAGATAAACTCTGAACGTAGACTTTTCAATAAAAAAGAATTTACTTTCAACGAAAAATAGTTATTTTTCTTATTGAGTTCTAAGAATTCACTTGAATTTAAGCGAAAAAAAACGAGAAAAGGGGTAAGTTTCTTGAAAAAAAGGAGAAAAAGGGGAATGATTCTGATAAAAAAAATGGTTATTTACATTTATATTTTTCATGCGTGATGTGACATTCTGCGCAAATTTGTATGAATTTTTTGTAAAAATTTTCACTGAAAAGCTTGAATTGTGAATCTCTACGAAAACATGGCAATTAAATTTGAAATTTGTGGTCCTGTATCATCTATACAGAAAGTTTTTATTATTATGATACCATTAGCCAAAATCCATTCGGGGTTATACTACCCTCGTTATACTACCGGTACAGTAGAATTCCGATGTTGCTTATTTAAGCAACACGATCTTTCCGCAACACCGCTCCGACACAGGTCGCTCATCAATTAGTAACCAAGATCGTTCGTTTCAGGCGTCTTCCGAGTCGAAATTTAGGCCCTACTTTGAACCTGTGACTCCTACCTTAGTAGGCGCTGGGAGCAGTAAAGTAGGTTCTAAATAAGGAGCGATTTCAATGTAATTTTGACCCTACTTTGACACTAAAAGTGTCCGAAATCGGCCGTTTTTCCACGTTTAGCGTCAAAGTATGGTCTGTATTCAGTGCACATTAGAACCTCTTTTGAGCCTCCAACTACGATATGTAGGACTTGTGGCATCAAAGCAGGTTCTCTATAATCTCACATCAATATGGATGGATAAAAATAAAATTTGTAATTTATCAGAAAAAATAAAATAATATCTGTGACATAAATATCAAGGATATTCGCAATTATTTCATAGATATACATATTATTCATAATATTTTTCAATTATGTCGCTAGGCACTTGTCTAATGCTTTAAGGTCCAAAATATTTTTGAATACGAAACAATTATTTGAATAATGGCTTTTTCAAAACTTTTTGTGTCGTAAAATATTTGAAACCATTTTTGAAGAGTTCAGTATAAGTTTTTTCGGTGTTTTAGACGTATTTACCGTTATACGCTTCAGAAGAACTTGAGGCTGGATATTTAAATTGTATTATGTGTAATTTGAGATTTGAACGAATACAATGTCAAAAGTGGCGATTTTTACAACAATATTTTTATATCTCTTTATGAAGCAAAGACTTTTAAAAACGCGTTCGGCATCATAATTAATGCAATTACACATTTAGTTATTCATTACATATTTAATTTAAGATTCAACCTAATATTCATCAGGAAATAAGTTAATATTAACAATAACATCCCTGGTTTTATAACGAATTGCCTCGTCGTCTCGAAATTCGAGATGAGTAGTCAATTATTTTTCATACGTTTGGCTTTTCTTATTCTCCAACAAATATTACAAAAAAATTAAAACAGTAAACATTTTCTCACGGAAAGAAATGATTTTTCCTACTAAATCAAGTGGTAAACACGTAAATAGTAATATTTCTCTCAAAAAATGTTTCAAAAACTCTCAATTGTCATTGTTTAGTAACAAAAATAATTAAACAATTTAAAAAGTGGTACTGTTCCTTGGAAAAAAATGATTTTGTTTTTACGAAATCACGTTGCAAATAAATTAACCGTAATACTCTGATAAGAATGTAAGAACAATCAGTAAATTTAAATTATTATAATTATTAAATATATATTTCAATATATTTGTCAATTTCTTGGATTTATTTATAATATTTGTTGCTAACGATATAAAATATTTAATTCTTAGAATTTGTTGTGATTCTCAACCACTCTGAAACCAATTATAAATTAATTTTTTGAGATAAATAAATACCTACATGACTGTCAATAATGCACAATCCCATCAGTTATTCATAAAAATGTTTATAATGACTTATTAATCGAAAATATTTAGTAATTTTCCGTGGTGAATATTATTCACATACAAATTTTCAGCATTTTCAGTTAAGAGAAAGTATTTTTCTGCGATTAAGCATTGCAAAGAAGTATTTATTTATATACAAATAATTTATGACAATTTGGTTGAATCTGAAACTAAATATTTTTGTTAATTGAGTGTGACTGCAGTCATTAAGATGACCAATGAGTGAATTTAACCTGAGTAACAAATAATTTTTATTTTATTTTCATAAAGTTTATAAAACGTCAAAGTATAGTCTTCAGTTCGAACATTGTAGGCTAAACAGATTCAAAGTAGGGTCAGCATTAAAGGAGAGGTTAAACAGCTTTAAAGGAGGGTCTTGTGTTATAAAAATGTAGGCTCTAAAGATTCAAAGTAGATTCAGAGAGGTGTTACAGCGTCAAAGTAGGTTCTTGAATATGAAGACTGTAGCATCTAAAGATTCAAAGTAGGGCCTATAGATTTAAATAGGGCAAAGTAGGCTCTAATCTTTCATTCTCTAGGACTTAAAAGTTTAAAGCAGGAGCTATAGGTTTAAATAGCGTCAAAGCAGGTTGTAATAAGGAGCTGCAGGTTCAAAGTAGGGTCTAAATGAGAGCTCTCACTCCGCTGACACTATCCATCATACATTCCTTAATAACTATTTTTCTCCACACCTTCCTGTCCTGGCATGCAACTTTAGCTTCCTTTACAACCATACATCTGCATACATCTATCGATACACAAAGTACTGTCTGAAAACTGTGAATAATAACGTCTCGTGAATAATACAGTGATTATTTTCTCGCCATAGTTTTAACCGACAATCTAAAACCGCGCACTTCTAGAATAGCATTGGATTTATAGAGATTTTAGAGAGAAAATTCACATTTCATATGAATAGTATATCCGACTCAGAGGAACGGGTTGGAGTTTCAAGAAAGGATGAGGTTCAGAACAGTTTCCTTTTCGTTGATTTTTGAATGCATAGGTATAATCCGCAAAAATCCCAGACGCAGCTGGTGGTAAGCAATCTGCAGAAACTCACACATACGATGATGAAGCACAATGTGCGGTTTGCGTATCGCTTTCAGCCTGTTCCTCGGCATGATGGTGCGGATGCTTTGTCTACGGCGACAAATGGGTTGCCCCATGAATTTATGTATTGTCCATGTGCGTAAGCCCTGCACTTACGTATTTACATCTACGTACATAGCGTCTACCCCTTTCATGTATACAGACTCATTTCAGCAAAATCTAGAGAAAATGTTGACACTTTTTATAATCCTTACTCGAAAAAACTACTGCCGTGATTTGAAAAACACTGTTAACTGCAAAAAATCGAAAAATACGTTTTTTATATCGTTGGAGTCGTGAAAAAAAGATACACCTGACTATTCAAATAATTTTTCAAATTGATAATAACTTTAAAAATAATTAATGCATAATTTTTAGGAAACACCGTTCACTGGAAAGATTGGCAAGTCTCATCATAATTCATTTGAGTTTTGGAATTAGCCACATGTATTATTGAATATTAAAATTTATGTAAAAATTAGTAATTATTTCATTTAATAACAGTTATAACATTCTTATCCATATTTTCGGTAAAAAAAAGTTTCGACTTCCAATTTAATTAAATTCATAACGTTAATATTTACTTGGCTGATTTACAGATCAGTTTAAAAAACGTAAAAGAATTATTGATATTAATAATAATATTGAAGAGTCTCCCGAAATTTGGGATGAGTAGTCCAGTATTTTTCATAAGCTTGACTTGTTTTCATTGTAACTGTTCAAAATTGTAAAAATCTGAATTGTCGATCTTTAAAATCGAATATTTCGTCATTAAAAACATTTACGATTTAAAAGTTATGCAAGCTTTAAGTTTTACAATTAAAAATGCTGTCATTTTAATGATTTTCATTTCAAATTTCAAAAATTTGGAAGATTTAGAATTGAAAACTTTTGACATTTGATCTTCAAAATCATAAAAATTCAAGAATTTTTATTTATACATCTTTCAAAATTGAAGAATTTTCTAATGTACATCTTCAAAATTGAAGAGTCTTTAATAGCAAATCGTTATAATTAAAGAATTTTCCATGTCAGTCTCCAAAATTGAATTATTTCAAAAAAATGTTCCAAATTACATACCTTTAAAATATAATTCTTACAGATGGAATAATTTGTAATTCCAAATTTTCAACAATAAAAAATTGTCAATTGTAAGTCTTTAAAATTGCAGAACTTTGAATTGCAAATCTTTTAAAATTAAAGAGTTTTTGATTTTTTGAATTATCAATTAAAAATTATGCAATTTTTAAGTGTTACAATTAAAAATGCTGTCATTTTAATGATTTACATTTCATATATCAATTTGGAAGATTTAGAACTGAAAACTCTTGACTTTTGATTTTCAAAATCATCATAATTAGATATTGTTATTTATACATGAGCAATCCTTCATTTTCCGGAAGAAAATTCAAAAGTATACTTTTTAAACATTCAAAAAATGTTAACTTACTTCAAAAAGCTTTCCTTAATTAATGACATTCCGTTTTTGATAATATTTGAATTTTAGATGGGAAAATAATATTTTAAAATATGCAACTAACAATTTTCACTTTTCTAGAAATAAAAAAATAAAATTTAAACTTAATTGTTTGTTCAATCGAGTAAGTACAGAACTTAAGGTAGTTATCGTGCCAAAAACCAGATCTCTGAAAAAAATAGTTTTCCTATGATTTTAGGAATCTAAATAATAATATCACTAATGATGTCATTTGAAATAAAAAATATTATTTTAGAAGAAAAATTTTTAACATACAAAATCCATTTATTTCAAGAATGTTTTTTGCAACTGAATTTTTCTTACTACCGATTCTTGCCAATTTTTGAAAAATGCTTGAATTGTAATAAATTATGGGTAATTTTTTTGATGAAAATATTCCCTACAACTCTACTGTTTCCAATTTTAAAAGTAAACTTTTCTACGACTGAAATTGTTGAAACAATTTAAAAAAAAACACATTCTGTAAATAAATAACTATCTTTGAAAAAAAAGAGTTGTAGGGAACGTTTTTCCCAAAAAAAGGAGTCATGATTTATTTAAATTCAACCATTTTTTAAATTGATAAAAAGCGACGGTAAAAAAAAATTCAATGACAAAAAATATTGTTAAAATTATTATTTTTCATAATTCTTGAATTTTTTTCATACAAAATTATGTTTTTTCTTCCATAATACATGACTGATGATATAATTGCAATTCTTGAAATCAGAGAAACTTTTTTTCTTGGTACCTAATTTTTGGCACGACAACAAACTTAAGAATAAAATTTAAAGTGTCATTTATATTTCTGCATTAATTCCGAGATTAAATCTTTAGATTTTGGTGTGTATACGACACAGTCCCTTATATTATAAGTGGTTTTGATATCTCTTTTTTCAGTTGCGCTTTTCAATTTTAATCCCGTTTAGTCTTAGGTAATCTTTTATAATATTTCGAAATTCCATATAACAACCTCTTTTTTTGTGGATATATTTTTCTGGAATGTAACCAGGTATTTGAAATATTCTTCAAATTTTCTATATAGATCGTATTGAATGTAACTTTTACTTGAAGTAGATACTGCGAAAGCCTTTTTGTTAATATATATGTATATTTTTAAAACCTTTATTATTTTGTTGATAACTAAAAAGTTAAGGAAAAGCTGACAATTTCGGAAAAACCCGCACGTTTCTAGCATTGTTCTATCACACGTTAATTTTCCCGTACATCGCATATTTTTCGAGAGAAAAAAACCTGAAACTTTTGATTTTCAGAAAAACAACCGCCATGTGTGTGTGTGTGTGCGTGCGTGTGTGTGTGTGTCACACTTTTTTGTGAACACGATAACTTGAAAATGGTGACAGATAAATTGATGAAATTTAGAGGGCTTATTTTCACCACTAATATCTTGAAACCAACCGAAGGATTTCTAACAATATATATTGCATTTTTTTGCACTCTATAATATTTAAAAAATCGGTTTTTCATAGTATAACTTTTTTCATTAACATAATTCAAAGATGATACAAGGATATAAAAGATTCGATGGTTCGAGACGAATAGATTGACCTATAATACTAATACATTTGATTAAATGTTTGGGAAGTTATAGTAATTTATATATTTTTAAAATCGATTTTTATAGTAAAAATTTTCTCATTCTCATATTTTAAAATTGAAGCAAGAACGGAAAAGATTCCTTGATTCGAGAAGAATCGTTTGACCTATAATAATGATACATTTTATTGAAGCTTAAGGAAGCTACGGTAATGCAAAATATTTGAAAATACTGTTTTTTATAGTAAAACTTTTTTCACTAACATGATTCAAAATTGATGCAAGAACGAAAAAGATTCTTTGATTTGAGACGAATCGATTGACCTATAATATTGATACATTTTATTAAAGAGTAAGGAAGCTATGGTAATGCATAATTTTTGAAAGTCCGGTTTTTTACAGTAAAACTTCTTCTTCAACATAATTCAAAATTAATGCAAGAACAGAAAAGATACCTTCTATTCCAGTGAATTGCATGCACTTCCATTGAAAACCTAAACAACTAGAACATTGTGCGCGCTACGCGCGCAATAATTACCCTTTCTTTAGAAAAAAACTCGGTTCATTTTCCAATAATTTGTTTATTTTTATATCAAAATTTTATTTTTAAACTTCAAGATTCAGAAAAATGTCCCATATGTATTTAAATAAGTTCTTGCTCAAATCATTCTGTCAAATTTTCATTGGTTCCAGGATTTTTGTCCCAATATATCTTGATTTGATAATTTCTTAATTCAAAATTCCACTATTTTTTTGAAATTTTTGTTGTAAGTTAATTTTTTTAATTGAAAATTTAATTATTCCATGTTTTATTTAACATTTATATTGAAAATTCAGCTATTTGTTTCAAAAATTCTGTATTTTTTTGAAACGTTGTCTTTTATGTTAGAATATCTTAATCTTCTTGGTGACTAATTCACTTTTTTGTGTAAAATTGACTTATTTGGTTAAAAATTTATGTTTCTTGGTAGATAATTAATCATTATTAATTAATCATTTGTTTGGTAGAAAATTTAACTATTTTGTTGAAAATTCATCTCTTTTGTTGAAAATTTGTTGTTTTTTTTGGGTACAAAATCCTTTCTCTCAATTGAAAATCCAACTATTGGGTTGAAAATTCATTTTTTGTTGTTGAAGCTTCATTATTTTAGTTTAAAAATAATTCTTTTGTTTAAAAATTTAACTATTTTGTTAAAAATTCGTTTTTTTCTGTTGGTGAAACTGAATTTTCTAAATTTCTTCACTTAAAAATTCAGCTATTAAGTTGAAAATTTCTATAGTTTTTAACAAAATAAATGAATATTCAACCAAAATGGTGAATTAGTCACCAAGAAGATTAATATTCTGCACTAATTAACCTTTTTGTTTGAAAATTCCTTTACAAATTTAAAATGTGTTTCAAAATTCATCTATTTCTTTAAAATTAATATTCTTGGTTGAAAATTAATTTCTGTGATTGAAAATTAGTTTATAAAATTAAAAATTAATTTTTTAACTGAAAATTTAACTATTATATTTTTCGTCGAAAATGTATATTTTTGTATAGATATTTAATCTTCTTGGTTGAAAATTTATATGTTTGGTTGAAAATTCATTTCTTTTCTTGAAAATGTATCTTTTTTTGGTAGAAAATTCATCTTTCGGGTTCCAGATTCATTTTTTTGATTAAAGATTTATTATTGAAGTTAAAAAATAAGTTCTTTTACTAAAAAATTCAACTATTTTGTTGAAAATTAGGTTTTTTGTTGAAAATTAATTTTTTTACTGAAAATGTGGCTATTCCATTTTTGTTAGAAAATTGATTTTTTAAAGTTGAAAATTCACTTCTCGTCTTTTTTTGGGTCGAAAATTCAATTATTTTGATGAAAAATGCATATTTTTGGTTTGAAAATTCAACTTTTTGTGAAAAATTCATTTGTATTATTGTCTTGAATTTTTAAGAACTTTTTATTGGGTTAGTTTGAGTTCTTTGTAATTATTAGTTTTTACAAATCTCTGATCGATTTCAAGATGATTCAAATTTTAAATTTAAAAAAATTTTCAAATCTGTTTCACTGTTATCATTTTCAAAGAAAACTCAAAATGTTAATTTTTTTTGGTATTTAAAAATCTTTTTATTGGGTTAGTTCAAGTTGGTCGAAAACAAACCCCTTCCGGAAAAACCTTAAAACGACGCCTCCATTCAATATGAGTCTATCTGCTGACAGCGCCGTGTATGAGACTATGCGCTGTGTATAAGCATAGGGAATAGTCTCATACAGAGCGCTGTCAGCACATAGACTCATATTGAATGGAGGCGTCGAAAATTTACTTAGTTCTCACGTACCTCTGACCGTTGTCAAAATAATTCAAAATTTGGATTTTTTCTAATTTCGAAAATCTGTATACTGGATTACGTCGAGGTTGCCGAGGATCGAACCCTTTAGAAAACCTTGAAAATGTTGTCAGTTTTCGCGTATCTCTCGCCGTTTTCAAGATAACACAAAATTTTCATTTTTTGGTATTTAAAAAATCTTCAAGCTGGGTTATTTCGAGTTGGTCGAAAACAAACCCCCTCTGCAAAAACCTTAAAATTTTGTTCGAAGGCGATTCCCCCCTTCAGAAACCCCCTGAAAATGTTGTTAGTTTTCACGTATCTCTCACCGTTTTCGTGATAACTCAAAATTTTGATTTTGTTTTGCATTTTGAAAACACTTTTTTCCTTTTCCCCTATGTTTAGAGTGACTAACAATGAATTATAACTAACTCGACTTATTTTTTATTGTATTCTTAATATTCAACTATTTTATTAATTCACTGTAATAATTAATCCAGAAATGTTGACTTTTGAAATTTGCGCCTACTTGAATTTTCGAGTTATCGAATCTTTTTTACATTATCGACTTATCGAATCTTGCTGCCGATTCTCGACATCTGATTGGCTGATTCTACTGTGACCTGCTGTGACTTACATTATATGTCAATGGCTAATTGAATTGACCAATAGGGTTTAGGGACTACGCATGAAGTTAGCCGAACTGCATGTACTTTTTATAATAGGAATATTAACACATTAGGTATGTGCTATCCATTTTTCATACATTTACGAGTAAACTTTTAGTACATTTAGGAATTTAGTGAATATGACTTTAAACTGAAACCTTTATTCACAACAAAAATCTGTTGAAATTAAAAAAAAAGCAAAATATTTGTTTCAAACTTCATCAAGGGGTGCTTTTTAATTTTCAAAGATGATTCTGTACAGAGGGTAGGTATATTGCCTTCTAAGGGAGAACCTTTTGCATTAAATCCTTGTTTGCATGAGGTGATACTGCTTTTTAATTAGTCCTATCCTCATTTTGTGACATTCTAGTAAAACCGTTACGTACTTTTCGAAAAAGATGGTATTTCATCAATTTTTTAAATTAAGAGTGGTTCAAAGGCCCAAAAATTTTTACTTGAATTGCCTTTACATTATTTCTAAAAACTATGAAATATTTGAGCAATATTTCTGAAGTAATCCTAGGATTTTTCGTATGCGAAATTATGTGAAGAACTGTGAAAGAAACAAAATATCGTTCTGAGGGGTAGTTTAAAAAAGTGAAAGGTAGTTTTCTATCATAGGCACACATTTTAACATTGTAAAAATTTATTTTGGTAATTCGTTTGCTCTTATTCGCGATTATAGTGAAAATACCATAAAAAACTAGCTGTGAATTCGATCTCGAGTATTTCCACTTTGTATTTATATTTATTTGGTGCTCATTTCACGAGCACTTTGCTTCCCGTTAGCAAATGTATCTGCTTCCTCATGGAGGAAGCATTAGTGATTTTTTTAACAATAGACAAACTGAAGTTTGCATTTTTATCAATTTAGAAATAGAAATTTACAAAAAATACAATATTACAAAATAATACAAAACAAATGTTAAAATACAATGACAAATCAGACAAATCAAATTTTGCATTTGAACTGGTAAATTTTCGAGCTAGAAAAGGGAAGGGGGAAGTTCTATTTTCCAGGTTTATGATTTTTTCACAAAAATTGTCATAATTATTTTATTTGAAAATTTATGATCAAAAAGTCTTTTCTATTCATACATCAACTTTGAATTATGTCGATGAAAAGAGTTTTTCTATTTGAAACAGATGGTTCAAATAATATTAATGAGTATAACTTCCTTACTCTTCGATAAAGCGCATCAATATTATAGGTCTATCGATTCGCCTTGAATCAAGGAATCTTTTCCGTTCTTGCATCAATTTTGAATTATGTTAGCGAAAAAATTTTTACTATAAAAAATCATGTTTTCAAATATTATGCATCACCATAACTTAATTCCTTACTCTTCAATAAAGTGTATTTATATTATAGGCCAATCGATTTTCCTGGAATCAAGGAATCTTTTCCGTTATTGCATCAATTTTGAATGATTTTAATGGAAAAAAATTTACTATAAAAAACCGTTTTTTCAAATATTATGCATTACCATAGCTACCTTACTATTCAATAAAATGTATCAGTATTATAAGTCAATCGATTCGTCTTGAATCAACACATCTTTTCCATTGTCATATCAACTTTAAATTATGACCATAAGAAAATATCACTATAAAAATAGATTTTTAATATAATATGAATGACGATAACTTCCTTACTCTTTTATAAAATGTATTAATATTATAAGTTAATCGATTCGTCTCGAAACAAGAAATTTTTTACATTCCCGCATCAATTTTTAATTATCTTAATGAAAAAAGTTTGACTATAAAAAACCGATTTTTAAAATATTATTGAAAGCTAAAAAAAATGCAATAAATATTTTTAGAAATTCTACTGTCAGGTTCAAGATATTATTGGTGAAAATAAGCCCTCCTTTCATCAATTTATCTGCAACCGTTTTCAAGTTATCGTGTTCACAAAAAAGTGTGACATCCACACACATATATCCTCACACACATATATCCTCACACACATACATACACACACACGCACACATCCATTGTATTAAACATTTTTCAATTGAGGAAGGTTTAATTAAAAGAATTTAAAATTGTTGGGCTATGTTAACATTACAATGCTTCCCCCATGAGGAAGCAATAGAATGTATTCCAAATTTTAGCCAAATCGGTTAATATTTACCCTTCGCCTCGGGCGCTTGAAGTTTCACATAAGATTAACCTGGGAACAATGTGTGCAAAAACTTTTAATTGACGTTTAATTAATAATTAATCAATTATTAATTAATTAATATAAAAAATAATAATAATATATATAATACATATATATAAAATATATAAATATAATATATAATATAATAATAATAATAAATGTGTTAGCTCTAATAGTAGATGATATTGAATTAACTCATAACATCCTCATCTCATCATTCACTTGACTTAGCCCGCGGCTATGATGAAAAGCCGAGTTCACCCGAGAACAAGTTTAAAAATAATAAAAATAATTAATAAATAATAATTATTAATTAATTTACGTTTAATTTTCAGTTTTTATTTGAATTAATTGTCCACATAGTTCGAAAATCTTTGTGCAATACTCAAAATATTTTAATTTTGATAAACTTGAAATTTAAAATTTCCAAAATGCTGGACCCAACGTATTGAAAATTCCGAAAATAGTTTATTGCAGTGTTCAAGAAAATATTTTGAAACTTGACTACAGAAAGATGGCTGACTTTAGAAATGATTCGATGATCCAAAAAGTCCAAAATTTTAGAAAAAATTAAACATCGCGCTCAGTCAAATTTTTAAAATTGTTTTACTTTAATACTTTTCAAAGAAATCGTCCAAAACTTGGCCAGAAAATAAAGTTTACCTTGCAGAATTTTGGGTTAATATGAGACCTTCAAAATATAGAAAAAAAGACCAAGATAGCTGCCAGAAAATTTCTTAAGAAATTTTGGGAAAGGGAATATGTATGGGATCCTATATCGCTTCTGCGGTGCCAAAATTATTACACAACAAGAAAATTCAGAATGAGTTCCGCAAATATAATGTTAAAAGTATAATATCAACACGAAATTCTTCAAGATAAACTAGATTTTTTGCAAACTTTAGGATGATTCTGTTGAAAAGTATATAAGTAAAAAAAAATTTAATTCGTCCGGCAACCATCGTGAAATTTTTCAAAATTTTGGACTTTTAGTATCATTGAATACTTTCTAAAGTTAAACTTCTTTTTTTAGCAAAGTTTTAACATATTTTCTTAAAACTACAGAAATGAGCTGTTTTTTTAATATTGCGTTAGCCGCCATTTTTGATTTTTTCAAAATTTTGAATTTTCCTGTCCACCGTTCAATTTACAATAATTTATTCGTTTTTTTACAATGTTTAATTTTTTTCTTAAATTAGGATATATTAAGCATTAGATAAAGATTATCATCCTATGTGAATGATCTATTTAAATATAAACTGAAGTAGTTACTTGAATTCAATGTTTTTAGGATCAAATTATTTCCAAAAAAAGTAAACAGGAACTACCCTACTGTATAGTGTATACACGCTATGATTTCTAAAAATATCAGCCTAATAATTAAACTTGTTTTTATTGAAATTATTTTGTGGAGTTTTCAGAAACTAGTAATATAACATCATTGTATCTTATACCTGTATTAAAAACACTAAATAACTTATATAGAAAGCGCTTTCGTTTTAAATCATGAAAAAATCCTACTCTTCTGAGAAAGAAAAAAATAAGGTACGACAATAGATATTTTTCACACAATTTGTGAAAAGAGTCGGAAAAGTAGCAAAAAGTGGAAAAAGTATGGTAGTTTGAACCAAACCAGTAACTTGTACAAGTACAGCTTCCAATTTTTATCCTGCATACGAAATCATTTTACCAATAATTTTTTGGCGAAATGAATTTTTTTAATTAACAAAAATGTCATATTAATGCTCGTAGTAATGTGCTTTTCGATAATTTTAAAATGTAACTTATACTCGATTGATGAGTATGGATTTTATTTGACATATGTATGCTATGCCTATCACGTATTGTCAACTAATTTTCCAGGAGGAAGCTTCCGCATTTCCATTTAATTGAAATCCTCGATGTCGAGTAGGCAGCTTTGAGCAGTGAACTGAACCAAATTTTCCCTTGTACAATGATGGTATACCAATTTCGTTACTTTCGCTATAAAAGGAGTCCATTTATCTGGCTTTTAGCATTTGCTGTTAGCTTTAATTCGATTATAAGATGAAGGGTATACTTCGATTAAAGTAAATTATATTAAACAATAATAATTATTCGTTTTTAATTTTTATAATTTCACTAAATTATATTATTAAAATGTTTATATAAAACACGCTTCAATACTTTCTTTGCAATCTAATATTTTTATCTAACACTTTTACGATAAAATCCACGTATACATTCAGAAAACATTTATCCTTTAAAATTGTATCGACTGATGTGGCAAATTTTTTTGTTATTAACTTTTTTTTTAGCAATAAAAGTAAGATCTGGTCCATATACAATTGACATGAAACCGTACATATTTGGAACAAAAAAATATGGTGTAGACATGTTTTTAGGAGAATTTTTATTAATACCTATATGGAAACAAATCAAATTTCCCACTTTTAATTACCTTTCATAACGTTCAGAGAGTTCTCACGAAAATCCTTTCACAATAAAGGAAAAGTCAACCTAATACGTTTTTGAAATACAAAAAATAAAATACCTTTCAATGCAAAAACGAAGTAAAATACAGAGCCTGTCTATTTCTAAATATATATTGAAATATCTACCACGTTTGTACCTTTTGAAATTAAAGGTATTGTCATTGACTTTTATAATTTGGTAATTGTGAATTCTCTTTTGTTGCAGCTCTTTCCGCCTTAACGAATACATTCTCATCACGTGTCTATTGGTGAAACTTTTATCCGTTAAACATTTCATTATTTATGCTTGCATAATTTTTTCATCAATTGAAATTTGTTACTTTGAATGTAATTATTCACGATTAAAACAAAAACTACGCGTCTTATCGAAAAATAGTGCTCAAAAAATGTATAAAACTTTTCAAGTTAAATAATTTTTTTTTAACATTCTTTTGCACATAAAATCGTTTAACCAAAAATGGAATTTTCTCGTCTTAATAATATTTTGCATGATTAAAACAAGAACTATCCCTAGAAGAAAATTTTTTACAAACAAGTACAAAACACTAAAACCATTTTTACAGGAATCTATATACGAATGCAATAAATTACAACTAAACTCACAGTAAAGTACAACTTTTTTCTATTAATTGGACGAATTTTGTACTTTTTTGTATATAGCTATATTGTATTATAGTTCTAATTTCCACAAGAATTTACAACTATAAAAATATAAAGGAATTGTCAGGTTTTGCAGTCAAAAAGATGTTCTTTTTCGGCTTATAGGATAAAAAATATTTAGAATATTGCAATGAGATAATTTTAAATTAAGATATATACATGAAAGCCATTACAAAAAAAGGTTATATGTTCTCATTTTAAACGCATGGTAGAACATTAAAAGACAATAATGAATAATAGTTATTAAACAAACAATCCTTACATTTGAAGTTTTTGTTTTCAAAAATATAGCAATCGATCAGACACCATATATGTAATTGCAGTGCTCTCAATATTTGTCATCCTAGGTCGAAAAAGAACAACTTTTTGACTGCAAATAAAAATTTAACATTTCAGAAAGAATTGAACGCGGTCATTGAAATTAAAAGATTCAAAGTCTTGAAACTTTTGAAATTAAAGCTTCAAACTTTTTTAATGCAAGCGATCAATAATGTATAAAATGGAAGCTTTCAACACATTTCAATTGAAACTTTTGTGATTAAAAGCCGTTCAACTGCAAAATTTTAAAAATTTAACTTTTATTCATCGTACAATTCAAAGATTTCAAAAAATAGAAATCCACGCTACCATTTTCAATGATATAAATTGAAGAAAGAATCAACAAATTAAAAAATGATAAAATTTCAAAAAATTTCAAGCTAGAAACATTAATTTATACATCAAAATTTGTTTTAAAATCTTTTTAAATATTCTCTTAAATTGTTTTTAAAAAATCATTAAAAAAATTTTCAGGAATGTATTGAAAATTTGTTATTATCTTGGAACTCGAATTTTTCCTAAAATTGTTTGAAAATCCTGCAAGATTAACAAAATCGCCTTAAAATCTTCCAGATTCTTTTTTGAAAATTTTGGAAATCTCTTTAAATATTCTTTCGAAATTAATTTTTCAACAAAAAAATCATTTTTAGTTTTTCTAGTAATTTTGATAAACAAATGTTATTCCCTTGAAACCTTTTACAATTCTTAAAAGGCTTTTAAATTTTGTGTTCAAAATTTTCAAAAATCTACATTTTGTTTTGAATGTTTTGAAATCTTTTCAAGTTTTAAATTATTTTGGAATCTTTTCAAAACTTCTAAATATATTAAATTTAAAGGAAGTTTTTCGGGTTTCAATCGTGTGCAAAACTACGAAGCGTTGGCAAGATCCGTAGTTTTGCACACGATTGAAACCAGAAAAACTTCCTTTAAATTAATTATAATGAATCATCTTGAAAGCATTAAATCTAGTTCTAAAAATAACTCAAACTTCCTTGAATTATATCAAAATTAATAACTATTCCTTTTTTATTTATTAATCAAAATTAAAATTTTTTCTTAAAAAGTTTCAAAACCTACAAAATTTTGGATTTTTAATAAGTTGGATATTATTTTAAAGATAACCACTCTTGATTTGATACGGAACTGAAGTTCCTGCATTTCTGATTATTATTATTATTATTATTATACCATTAAGCCATTTCCCTTTCGGGGTAG
>CAKNYM010052635.1:91100-129520 GCA_932195095.1 Andricus curvator | reverse complement strand
TGAAACAATGCTAATTTTATTAATAAATTTTTTTTTTACAAAAATTTATAAATACTTCCCCCCCCCCCCCCCCCCCCACATGGCCTAAGTTTACAAACTTTATAAAATCTAAAATTTGGATACTTAAAGAGCTGCGAAAAATATTTCTTATCATACATACATACATATATGAAAAGTATGTACCATTATGCTACAACAAATTTACTACAAAAACTTGAAAATTTCATTTCTAAACAAACTGACAAGAAATACTTTAATTCACAAAATAAATTTTGCAACAAATGTTTTCATTGTATTCTGTTCTCCATTCTATTACAACGTTTTTATATTTCACCTCTCGGAAACTACATCAACTACCTATTTTTCTGGAAATACGATTTTAAGTGTAAAGAAATTAACCTCAATACTTGGAGGAGGAAGGTAATCCGACTCGGTAATGGTAAAAGTGGATTTTCCTTGCCCGACTAGTCCGCCTCTGTTATTATATAAAGGTGCGAAGCGAAGATGCTCTGAAGAAATTAAGGCCATTAAGCGAAATGCACAGACTGCTTTAATTATCAGATTAAGACATTTGTATAAACGTTGTTATTATTAGGCATAAAACTCATTCTCGATGTTCATTTGTACTTGACTCTCCCACCTAGAACCAAAAACTATCTCAAGAACAAAAAGTATGCAGGGCTTCCAAAAATTCGCTTGATTTTAAGTAGCTTTTAAACAACTAAAAATTCTGTATTCAAGAATTTACTTCTAGCTTCATTAGAATCAACAAATTTCACTGTGAATCTGTGACGTACTTCTCAACATTTTATTTTAAGTAGTTTTTGAACAATTTAAAATTTCATATTCAAAAATATACTTCTAGCTTCATTTGAATCAGTGAAATTTCACTGTGAATCAGTGATGTACTTCCGCTAATTTCAATCATCAAATACTCGCTAAAAATCGAGTAGGTTTTCCCTGATTTAATAGTAAAAAAATTTACTGGAGTTTCAGTAAGCGTCATTGAAATTTCAGTTAACCTTTCTATCAGAGGATCTGTGAAAAGCTACTGACTGATCTTTCAGTGAATAGCCACTAATTTATCAGTGATATTTTACTAATTGGTGTAGCCTGAAATACGCGTCACTCATTGTAAGTAAAATTGCGCTGATTCGAGCTTAGAGAATTGGTTGTTCAAACAATGCATTTTGTACTCTCGATAAATTGTAATCAATGTCACTCAATGAAATCAATAACGATTTTCAATGATTGGTGAGAAAAAACAATGAATAATAAGTCAAATTCATGGATTACTCAGTGAAAGTCCTTAGTGATTCGACTCAGTGACGTACTTTTTAATGATTAAAATTAAGAGAAATGAAACAATACAAAAACAATTTCAGTGGGAATCAGTAAAAAATTAATTCAATTCCAGTTGTTTTTCACTGATTTATTAATAGAAAAAGCTGCTGATACTTCAGTAACGTTTCCTATTTCTTAAAAGCCAGTTAAATGTGCCTTAGTGAATTTTCACTGATGGAAGAAACAATAATAATACTTTTTAAACCTCAATCAGTTAAATTTGAGCAAGAATCCGTGAGTCTTTCTTCGCGATTTGAATCATTGAAAACTTTACTGATATTCATTCGAATTTTACTGATTCAATCAGTCAACAACGATGGGCATTTTCAACTACTTTCACTAAAAATTCCAGTCGTTTTTATTTTGGTCAGTCTGTGAAATACGATTCAATTTCAGTAAAATTGTTACTGATTGAAATCGCGAAAAAAGATTCACTAACTCTCAGTAAAATTTCGCTGACTCGAGTTTTCAGTATTGATTGTTAAATATAAATTTTTGCTCTCGATAGATACGAATCATTAAGAGAATTATGTAGCCGAATTAAATCAATAAGGATTTTTACTGGTTAGTCGGTAAAAAACATTGAATATAAATTTAAATCAATTGATCAATTAGTGAAAATCCTTAGTACCCGAGTAAAAATCAGAAGTATGGGAGTGATCAATCATTGACTTTCGAAAGTATATAAAATGTATGGTAAATGACACGATCCCATACTTCAAGTATATTGAAATAGTATAGATAAAGTATATATAAAGTAAAGCTGAAGTATGGTTAATGTATAGCTAAAGTATAGCTGAAGTATAGCTGAAGTATGGGATATACTTCATCTATACTTAAGTATAGCTGAAGTATGGGATATACTTCATTTATACTTAAGTATAGCTGAAGTATGGGATATACTTCATATATACTTAAGTATAGCTGAAGTACAGATTATACTTCATTTATACTTAAGTATGACAAAAGTATCGGACATCGAATTGCACTCATTTGTTCTTCAAGATACCCTAGCAACGTGATAAAACATAATGAATTATAAATGACAGCTCATCCAAAAATGTAAAAAGTTCGCGATTCAAGTGATTTCGTGAGGCAAATATGTTTTGAATATTATTCGTGAGGATATACAATATGCAATGGATATACAATGGACTACTTATATGACTCTTATGTCATATATATATTGGTAAGAGATCCAGAATCTTTGATTCCTAAATATAATATTGGTAGCATAAAAAGGTTTGATAAAATTGTTACTTAGGTGAAATGTTTAGTGTTAAATTTCATAAAGTTAAATAATTCATGTCACAATTAAGATTTTACTTATTTTCATTTCACTTATTTTAGAATTTAAAAACAATATTCTTTGACCTTGTGAAAATCATGCTTCTGGATCTCTATTTTCATGTATTTCAGATAACTGATTATCTCCCATCAGCAATGATACGGCTATACCTACTATAGCCATACTTTTCCTATCCTTTAGACATAATCTACATACTTGAGCTATACTTAAAATATATACTTCAGCCATACTTTGACTGAACATTAGCTATACTTTATCTATATTGCAGTTATACTGCAGCTATACTTCTCAGATATACTTTCAAAATAGTTCCCCTATACTTCAACTATACATTGTTATACTTTAGCTATATTTGAGCTATACATCCACTATACTTCATTCAAACATACATGAAGTATGGGATCGTCTCAAATGCCATACTTTTACTATACTATCTGAGAGATCACTCCCATACGATTTCACAGATGTTTTCCTAGATCAATCCCATACCAAAATTTTTTTACCCGGGTAGTTTGACTCAGTGACGTACTTTTCAATAATTCAAATTTAGAGAGCTGAAACAATACAAAAAGAATTTCACTGGAAATCAGTAAAAAATAAATGTAATTTCAATAGTTTTCGCGGATACTTGAGTAACATCTTCTATTTATGAAAATTCAGTAAAATTTGACTGGAATTTAAGCAAATTTTCACTGATTGATGAAACCAGAAGTATATATTTTAAACTCCAATCAGTGAAATTTCATTGAGAATCCGTGACTCTTTCTTCGCGATTTCAACCATTGCACTGAAATTCATTCGAATTTCGCTGATTTAACCAGTCAAAGACAATGGGAATTTTCAGCGAATTCCGATAAAAATCGTAGTCGCCTTTACTTTGATTATACACTGAGATACGACGGAATTTTAGTGAAATTTTCACCGATTGAAATCGAAAAAAAGAGTCATTGATACTCAGTGACATTTCATTCAGTTAAGTTGAGAGAGTTTATTTTTAAAACAATATTGTGTTCTCGATAAATCTGAATCAGTGAGAAGTACGTACATAACTGAATCAAATCAATAAGGATTTTTACTAATTAGTCAGTGAAAAAAAGAATAATAAGTCAAATTCATAGATTGAAATGGGAAAATCAATTATTTGGCTCAGTGACGTACTTTTCAATTATTCTTTAGAGAGATGTAACAATACAAAAATAATTTCACTGGAAATCAGCAAGATTTTATTCTTTTTTTCAATTTCAAAATAGATTTTTAGTTGCTATCCAAAGACGATTTTCAAAACCTCTGAAATTTGAACTTCCAAATTCTTGAATGATTTACTCGGAATTGATTAACTTTTTCTAATCAAACTCATTTTCTCCCAAATTAGCAACTCAATATCTCGGACATTTTATCGTGATCCGTAACCGAGCCTGTTCCAATTTTAGGTTCCTGTCCCTTTGAGATTGTAACTTTCCACATTTTATTTCTCGGAACTGGATAATTTTTTTTAATCATAATTTTTTGGCCTCGCTTCAGAAACACTCCAGCTCGGGAGTAAACTTTTGTTTTAATATAATTGGTGATTTCGATTTTACAGAATGTTCTTTCGCTCTCCTCAAAAATTGCGATTTTGTTGGTTATCTAGTTCTGTACTGCAAAAGTTTTATTCATATTCAAAAACGATGGGAATTTTCAACGATTGTCGCTAAAAATTTCAGTTGTGTTTTTATTTATACACTAACCAGGTGACCTATTAAAAAATAGTATTGACTTTGATAGGTGATAACGCCGTCCAGAATATAGATAAAAATATTTTTTAAACCCCGTTTGAAACTTTCTTAAAGTGATAATAACAAAAATAAAATTCCGATATTCATGGAATTTTCTACTTCAACTTCAACTCTTGGCAGGAGCTAGGTAAATAAATTTATTAATTTCATATTTAAAAAAACTGATAATTGAACTTTACCTTTCATTTGAGCTATTAAACAGTGAAATTCTTTACAGGTTTAATGTCTCAAATAAAAGGTTAAACTCTAAAGATCAATTTTGTGAAATATCAAATTAATAGATTTATTTTCGTAGCTCCTGCCAAGAGTTGAATTTGAAGTCGAAAATTCCTTAAAAATCGGAATATGATTTTTGTCTTTCTCACGTGATAACACAATACCCATAAGGCCAAATTACTTCAAGTAAGGCTCATTTAACGCATATTTTGATAAGCTTTCCAACAGTTTAAGAAAAATATTGTTTTCTATATTCTGAAAGGCGCTATCAGCTTTCAAAGTCAACGCTAATTCTTAACAGTAATTATGCACCGATTTTAGATTTTTTTGTTGTTGAAAAATTCAGAACTAAATTTTTCAGAAAATCGTGAAAGTAGATTTTTTTGTTCATTTAAGTTTTATGTTAATGCAAACAGCGAAAAAAATGTCGATTTTTTTAATTTCATTTTTTATCTTCTAGACAACATTTTTCTTATACTTCTCGCCCCTTGTATTTAATGCACAGGGGTATAAGAAAGATAAAAAAATTGTTAGCTTGCAAAGTTAATTGTTATAAACAAATTCTATTAACAAATGATCGACATTAGGGGTTATTCGTCTTCAAGGTATATTTCTTCTCTGAAATCGCTTGCCTTCATCGTTAAGATGATACGTGGCCATTGAAATTTAATATTCTAGGTGTTTTTAGGCGAAAAGCAATTGTTTTTTTTTCGACCTTGCTGAAATTATATTGCCAATGATGTTTTTCTAAAAAAAATTGCCACCCATCAATATTTGTTTATTTAATAAACAAATTATATAAACAAATGCACATTTTGAGCGTTTTTAAACGAAAAGAAATCGATCTTTCTTTTGACCTTGCTGAAATTATATTGCTAATGACGTTTTCTGAAAAAAAATTTGCCACCCATCAATATTTATTCATTTTATGAACAAATTATATAAAAAAAATGCGCATTTTAGGAGTTTTTAAGCGAAAAGAATTCGTTTTTTTCCTCTGACCTTGCTGAAATTATATTTACAATGATGGTTTCTAAAAAAAATTGATATGCATTGATATTTGCTTATTTTATAAACAATTTATATAAAAAATGAACATTTTAGGCGTTTACCTATCTTGTTTTTAAAATAAACAAATAGTGAGGCATGACAATATTTCATCTAGGCAATTCATTGTCAATATAGTTTAAACAATAATAAAAGAAAAACGATTTCTTTCTGCCTATAAATATCTGCAATGTACATTTGTTTATATAATTTATTCATAAAATAAACGAGTAGCGGTGCTTGGCAACATATTTCGATAGAACATCATTGGTCATATAACTGCAACAAAATCAGTAGAAAAAACGATATTTTTTCGCTTAAAAACTCCTCATATGTGAATTTATTTATAAAATAAGTAAACATTAATACATGGCGAAATTTTTTCAGAAAACATCATTGGCAATATAATTTCAGCAAGGTCAGGAGAAAAACGACTTATTTTCGCTTAAAAACGCTGAAAATGTACATTTGTTTATATAATTTTTTTATGAAGTAAACAAATATTGATGGGTGGTAACAAAATTTCCAGAAAACATTATTGACAATATAATATTAGCAAGTTGAGAAGAAAAAAACGGTTTATTTTTGCTGAAAATCGACCAAAATGTGCATTTGTTTATATAATTTGTTTATAAAATGAACAAATATTGATGGGTGGTAAAAATTTGTTCACAAAACATCATTGGCAATATAAAGTCAGCAGGATCAGAAGAAAAAACGACTTCTTTTTATTTTAAAAACGCTGAAAATGTACATTTGTTTATATAATTTGTTTATAACGTAAAAAAATATTGTGAGAGGCAATAAAATTTCCAGAAAACATTATTGGCAATATAATGTTTGCAAGGTCAGATGAAAAAACGGTTTATTTTCGCTTAAAATGGCCCAAAATGTGTATTCGTTTATATAATTTGTTCATAAAATAAACAAATATTGATGAGTGGCGAACATTTTTTCAGAAAACATCATTGGCAATATAATTTCGAGAAGGTCGAAAGAAAAAACGGGTTTTTCACGCATAAAAAGGCCCAAAATGTGCATTTTTTTATATAATTTTATTGATAAAATAAAAAAATATTGATGAGTGGCAAACATTTTCTCAGAAAACATCATTGGCAATATAATTGCAACAAGTTCGAAAGAAAAAACGGTTTCTTTTCGCCTAAAAACGCCCAAAATGTGCATTTGTTTATATAATTTGTTTATAAAATAAACAAATAACATTCAATCTCAAATTTAAATGGCCACGTATCATCTTAACGATAAAGGCAAGCTATTTCAGAGCAGAAATATACTTTGAAGACGAATACCCCCTAATGGCGATTATTTGTTAATACAATTTATTTATAACAATCAACTTTGCAAGTTAATCATTTTTTATGTTTGTTATACCCCTGTGCATTAAATCCAAGGGACGAGAAGTATAAGCAAAATTTTTTTCAAAGGATTAAAAATGACATTAAAAAATCGACATTTTTTTCGCTGTTTGCATTAACATGAAAATTAAATAAACAAAAAAATTAAAATTCTACTCTCACTATTTTCTGAAAAATCTACTCTCACCATTTTCTGAAAAATTTAGTTCTAAATGTAATTTTGAACCTCGCTTTCCAATTTCACCCCACTGTGCCACGTGACGTCATGATTTTGTTGACATTCTGGCGCGAAATTTAAATTGCTAGATTCAAAAATGTCGAGAAAAGTGTAACTAATTCGCAGTAATATTCCACTGATTCGAGTTTTGAGAGTACGTCACTGATTCGAGTTTAAATATAGTATGTAATGAGAATGCTTTTTAAATCCAATTTTGATTGAAGAGAACCCTGATATACTTTTTCTGCTTGGCTTCCTAACTGATAATTCAGGTTTGGCGCCTGATTATGCACAAAGCGTGAAAACGTTGTAGAAAACAAGAGAGAATAAGAGAATGCCATTGGGGAATGTTGAAACGAGAGAAAAGAATGCATGCTAGCCCGAGTGCTTGAAATTCTGGGAACGCGAAAATTTTTATGTTTATGGGGCGCGTATCCTGTACGTTTCTCTATTCTGCAAATCCACGTGAGAAACTCTAAAACCCTTGTTGTGTTTACCCCAAGGCGACCTGCAAAATGGTTTCCTAGATTAAGTGATTAAATTCCAAAATAACAGTAACCAACCACCACAAGACACTTTAACCTTTTATATACGACCTTTTTTACGACAACCGACACTAGTTTTATATTTACGCGGATTAAATTCCTTTTTTCTTTTTCACCTAATGCAAACTAACTATTTTATCAAGATTCTAAAAGAATTTTCTATATGAATTACCAATTTAAAGAAATCTTTTCACTTGGATTAATCCTCTTTGAATTAAAAATATTTCAATCAGTAATCTAATTGACTAAATCATGATTGGTTTCTTTTTTTTAAACAATGGTATATTTTTTTTACTTGGAAGAATCCCTTGGACATAAAACAAAGACTATTGTTAAATTATCATGAATTGTACAAAATCAATGAAATTAATTATCCTTTTCAAGAAGTAACTGTACAAAGTTTAGGGCTGTAATTTTAACCTCGTATAGAAATCTGTTTTTTTATTTAAAATCCCAGAATTATTGATACATATTAACAAATTTCGTAAAAAATTACTGTTTGAAAAGAGAAAGAGGTTAAGAATTCAGCTCTTGAGTTAATCATTGTTAATTACAGTAGAACCTCATATAGTATGACCCACTTTATTTATTGTCAAGGAATAATTACCGGATTTTTATTATTCAAAAACTGTTCTATTTTGTAAAATAAAAATTTTTTTAATTTAATAATCAGTATTTAAACAATACAATCTAAAATCAAATTAAAAGAAGTTCTACTGTACATTACTAGAAAAAATTATATTAACATGCTCTGTATATTTGAAAATCATTTGAACTGCAACTTTATAGTCGTCTTATGTGCAATATCAGTATGGATTGAATGAGAGTGTATATGAGATCCTGGCGATCAATATTCGATATTGTCTACATTTTTAAGACGTTTGAAACTATGCGTCACGAGAGAGATGTTTTTAATAAAGTCGGTTTTCACCGGATAAAAACTTTTGCTTATTTTATTTTCCTTATTAATATGCATTGTCCCATGCAATAAAGCCTCTACAATTCACCTAACTATAAAATTACCCAGTCCTATTATGTGAAAATATTTAAATATTATAATAATCTGTGATAATATTATAAGTTTTTTTTTTAATTTACGAAGTAGAAACATAGAAATTCTCATATGAATATTGTTTAATTGAAATGTGGCATATATATACTATTTACAAATGAATGGTTATAATTCAATTGAAATTTGAAGATATGAATATGAAATTTAAGAATTTTAAATTAGATTAAAATCAAATTCAAAATCCTATTTAACGTCCAATAATCAAGTTAATGTATAGAATTCCTGAAAAGAAAACAAGAATTCAACGATCAAATTTGGACAAACACCACAAAATGCTCCTATTGCAATTCCTAAAAACAAAAAAATTTGTTTCTTTGCACAAAAATAAAAAAGAGGAAAGAAAAATGAGAAGGCAACCAGCCAAATCCACTTCCTTCTCTTTTTTATTTCTTTCGTCTTTTTTATTTTTATTATTATCAAATCACAATATGAAAGCATGCACAATATTTACCAACGTTTCGGTGCTCACACAGCACCCTTATCAAGGCAAGAAAAATTAGAGCATACCTACTGACAACTGAATGTGGGTCAAAAGACAAATCCGTTATAAACAAACAAGAAATGAGAGAAAGTCAAGACCCATGAAAACTTATTGCTAAATGTAATAATCATACTAGAATAACTTTTGTTTAATTGATCTAAATCAGTTTTTAAATTAATAAACAACTTATTTTGTTTTTTTAATATAAAGCATTTCCATGAATTCTCTCTTTCTCTCATTACTTTCACTGTGTAAAATTTCAACATTAACCCAGTCAAACTCATGGTCAACATCAACAAACCCTCTCGTATGTCTAGCAAGAACACTCTTATAACAATGTCCTAAACGAACATCACTTTTGTGTTCCGCCACCCCAGTATTAAAAAGTCATCTTACAGATCTTCCAAGTGATCTTGTAAACAACACCACCCTTTTCAAATTTATCTAAAGGATCTTTACCAAAAGTTATTATTGAATCCATTTTAAATGGTATACAGAAAATAGTATGAATATTAAATTTTTTTAACATAAATTCAATAGTTTTCGAAATTTGACCAAAAAAAGGAAGAACAAAAGTATTGAAAGAACTATATTCTCTTAATTCTTTCTGATAATCTGTAGATAAAATGTTACTTTGTTTGTTTTTGATTTGTTGAATTCTAATTATGATGTGTTGCTCAATCAACTTTTGTGGGTAATGATTAAGAAAAAGGATATTCCTAACAATATTCAAATTCTCTTTGTGAAATGAAATGTGGGACAAACCTAGAGCTCTGTCAACTAAGTTTTTGATTACTGCAATTTTGTTTTGAAAACGATGAGCAAAAAATAAATTTAAAATTCTACCTGAATATTTACTTTTCCTATACCAATTGGTAATAATATTACCACCCTGACCCTTAATTACTTCTACGTCCAAAAAACTGATTCTATTATTGTTCTCTATTTCATGGGTAAACTGAAGTTTTGAATGAAATCTGTTAATAGCATCAAAAACTGCCTGTAACTTTGCTAGAGGAACACATAATAAGGTGTCATAAACATACCGAAAGTAAAAGGACAAAACAAAATCCAGCTTCTTGAAAGCAAAGACCTCCAAATTATCCGTAACTATTTCTGCTAAAATCGGAGAAGTGACTGAACCTATGGGAGTACCGAATTTTTGCCTATAAAAAGATCCATTGAATTTAAAATAAGTTGAGTTCATAATGAAAACTATCCCTTCAATAAAATCTTTTTGACTTAATTGAGTACGTGTTTTTATATTATCCCATCTATTTAACATTGCCTGTTTAACCAATTCAAGAGGCATACTTGGAAACATTGCAAGAACATCCAAAGAAATCATTACATGGTCATCAGAAACAGTTTTTTGAATAATAATTTTTTGAAATTCCCAGCTATTTTTAATATTGTATTTAGAAGTTGTAATGGAATCTTCATGTATCAAATTAAAGTTTTGTCCTAAAAATTTCGTGGGAGTGTTAATAGTTGAAATAACCATTCTCAAAGGATAGCCATCTGTATGAATCTTTCTCAAACCATAATATCTTGGAAGAACTGTGTCTTCGGTATTTATATCAGTCCATCTTATATCCTTTCCCAAAAGTCCTTTCTTTCTCCAATTGTCTAGAATCTTGAAAGTGTTTCTTCTTAATTGTTTCAACGGATTTTCATTCAATAATTCAAAGTTATCACGATTGGAAAGTAAATCCTCCATATCCCTAATATAATCTGATTTCTTCATACAAACAGTAATATTGCCTTTATCAGCATTCATGCAAATTATATCAGGGTTGGTTTTAAGGAAATCTTTTGTTATCCTGAAACCTTCAGAAATTTTACGATCAATACTACTATTGTCCAAACAATTTTTATCAACAAAGCTCTTTGACAAGTGTAAAACCTTGTTTCGGAAATCCTGTTGATCTAATATTGGAATTTTGTGTATACTTGATTCAACATCTTTGACTATTTCCATCATTTGTTTCGATTTACTTTTAATCACATGGTTACTAAAACCTTTACTTAATCTGAGAATATCTGTAACTGAATCAGGAATTTGAATATTTGCCAAATTTACAAACCAAGGATCCTTATCTTCTTTTTCAAAAATCTTGTGTAAATTTAAATTTTGCTCTTGAATATTAGTTTGTTGATCAATCAAAATCAAAAGTTTGTTCTCATGTTTTTTATCATCGTTTAAAAATCTTCGATTAAGGAAAATCTGATGTTTTAAAAGATCAATGATTTTTTCTTGTGGCAAACATACTTCTAATTCACATTTGATTCTGGAAATTTTTACTTTTAAATAATTACCATGATCTGAAACATCCTTGATCAGTAAATTCAGCATTGAGAGTTTGAAATTCTTTAAATTATGTTCAAATTATCTATTGCAAAAATTACTGTGAAAAGCAAAATCTCGAAATTTGTTATGCAAGAAAAATATTTTTTTAGGTAAAACATAATTTCTTCGACATTCAATCAAAAACCTTTTCTGGAGGATACTGCCTCTTAATTTTTGGTTGATATCACAACATAATTTAACCTTTCTGAAGGCTTCAGGACCATATGCAACTTTGATATGATTAAAAAACATCATTTCAAAAAAAAGGGTGGTTAGAAATGACCTCCAATCCAAGTCCGCTAAATTGAAATTTAAGAATTTTAAATTAGATTAAAATCAAATTCAAAATCCTATTTAACGTCCAATAATCAAGTTAATGTATAGAATTCCTGAAAATAAAACAATTCAATAAAATTCAATAAAACATTTCATTTAACAAAGAGAATTTGAATATTGTTAGGAATATCCTTTTTCTTAATCATTACCCACAAAAGTTGATTGAGCAACATATGACAATTAGAATTCAACAAATCAAAAACAAACAAAGTAACATTTTATCTACAGATAATCAGAAAGAATTGAGAGAATATAGTTCTTTCAATACTTTTGTTCTTCCTTTTTTTGGTCAAATTTCGAAAACTATTGAATTTAAGATTTAAAAAATTTAATATTCATACTATTTTCCGTATACCGTTTAAAATGGATTCAATAATAACTTTTGGTAAAGATCCTTTAGATAAATTTGAAAAGGGTGGTGTTGTTTACAAGATCACTTGCAAGATCTGTAAGATGACTTATGTGGGACAGACTGGCAGACTTCTTAATACTAGAGTGGAGGAACACAAAAGTGATGTTCGTTTAGGTCTTTAGGACGTTGTTATAACAGTGTTCTTGCTAGATATACGAGAGGGTTTGTTGATGTTGACCATGAGTTTGACTGGGATAATGTTGAAATTTTACACAGTGAAAGTAATGAGAGAAAGAGAGAGTTCATGGAAATGCTTTATATTAAAAAACAAAATAAGTTGTTTATTAATTTAAAAACTGATTTAGATCAATTAAACAAAAGTTATTCTAGTGTGATTATTACATTTAGCAATAAGTTTTCATGGGTCTTGACTTTCGCTCATTTCTGGTTTGTTTATAACGGATTTGTCTTTTGACCCACATTCAGTTGTCAGTAGGTATGCTCTAATTTTTCTTGCCTTGATAAGGGTGCTGTGTGAGCACCGAAACGTTGGTAAATATTGTGCATGCTTTCATATTGTGATTTTATAATAATAAAAATAAAAAAGACGAAAGAAATAAAAAAGAGAAGGAAGGGGATTTGGTTGGTTGCCTTCTCATTTTTCTTTCCTCTTTTTTATTTTTGTGCAAAGGAAAATTTTTTTTTGTTTTTAGGAATTGCAATAGGAGCATTTCGTGGTGTTTGACCAAATTTGATCGTTGAATTCTTGTTTTATTGTCAGGAATTCTATACATTAAATTGATATGAATATGTTTCCGGTTTATAATTGAATGAACACCCAAACAGTTATCGTCATTTTGTAGCATTTCAGAAGTTTGAATTATAGTTCACTTCTGGATGTTTATGTTTTTTTTTATATTTGTATTCTCGAATTAATTATATGAAACCAAAATCATGGTTTGCACTTGAAGCCTCATACATTATTTAAACTGTGTCAAAAATAAAAAATAAATGTACTATTTATCGCAATATTATTTTTTGATACAGTATTGAAGTTATCAATAAATTTTTCTCCTTAAATTTTAATATTTCATGTTGCTGAAGATACTATCTACTAGTAATTCTCACAATTTCGTCTTTAAATTCATTTTCACATATAATTGAATTTAAAAATAAATTATACGTGAATGGATAAGTAAATTAAAATTTCAGAGAGCTTTTGAATGATTTTCCCATGACCGAAGGGAGAACAGGAATATTAATCTTCCAATTTCTATTTACGGATGACGAATCCTCACGGAGTGCATTTTAATACAATTTCGTCAGGACAAATTTTATCAGCGAATGAACATCGATACCGCAATTTATGTTATAAATACAGGTAGATGTGTGATATGCTTTTGAAATTTATAACTATGCCCAATTCATGCATAAAATTTCGATTATCAATTACAAATAGTGCGCATTGCGTTAATGTATTTGAGTCAAAAGTTAGTGACAAAAATATTATATTGTTTTAATAAATGTTATATTATACAAGAGAATCCTTGGTAAAAAATATATTTTTCCAATTAAATAGATAATAGTAATAATAATAGTAATACGGATTGTAATGTTTTGAAAATTTTTTGTAATTGCTTGTAACATTTTGTAAAAGTGTCCAAATTCTAGCACAAGTTTGTAGTTTCTTGTAAAATTATTTTCGTAATATTCCACTGTGTTTTAAATCGTTAAAATTGTAGAAAATTAGAAAGTACATCATTCTAAGGACTATAAACTACACGTTTTTTTTCTAGAAATCGAACACTTCTACAAAAGCTTACATGTAATTACAAATGTTTACAAAAAATTAGATACAATATTGAAATATTAATATTCACATTGCTGTACTTTATTGTATTTTACTGTCGAGATTCTATAATTTTATGATTTGTTGACACTGAATTCATATTTTATGAATTTTTATAAATGGACGTCTATATAGTGATATTTGTGCAACTTTTACGCGGATTTTATTAGGGGAATATTGTATTATTCATTTCTGGGTCAAATAAATTCACTAAATTTAGTAAGTCAATACCAGAGAGTGTATTGATGGAAGAACTTGATTAAAAATTAAAAATGCAAATTAAGAAGAGAATATTGGAATAGAGGCTCTTGAAATAATTTGTGAACTCGAGTGACATCGGGTATTTAATTGAAACATATTTTTATATTCTTGTAAAAAGTTCAAATATATCGCATACTAGATAAGGGGCCGTCTATAAACCAATTTGAAGGGTTTTTAAGATTAAAAAATTCTATGTACGGATGTTCTTAGAACTCAAAAAGTCGAACAATTTATCTCCATTACTTTTTTTGATAAAATAAAAATTACTGGAGTTATACAATTTACAAAATTCCAAAAAACAAACGAAAATGAACATTTTAAGCCAAAAAACGCACGATATGAACAAATTCAAGAAGAGAAAAACGTTGCTTCATGAACACCCTACAATATTGTTATAACAACTTTTTGAATTTGTTGAAAAAACCAAAATTCAAATTTTGATCGCACAAAAAAATAATGAAAAATCCAAAATTCCATTTTGCGGTCGGACTATGCAAGATATGAAAAATAGATAAAGAAGCAAAATTGTGCATTCAAAGAAGATCTACAAATTTGTTAGCAATCACTTTTTGATAGGATGCGCATTTTTTGTTTTAATCTTAGAAAATAAAATTAAAAGTAAAATAATTAAATTAATGGACAAAAGTTGTTCAACCAAGAATGATCTACAAAATTGTTATAAACTTTTGTTTCAAAAATTTTCTTAGAACCACTTTACTCTAGGATGCATATTTTTGGTTCAAATCGTAAAAAATAACATTAAAAATAAACAAATTGAATATATGGAAAAACGACACAAGTTGCAATAAAATGTTTATTAACAAAATTGTTTTTTATAGTAAAATTTTTTTCATTAACATGATTCAAAATTGATGTAAGAACGGAAAAGATTCCTTGATTCGATGCAATTCGATTGACCTATAATATTAATACACTTTATTGAAGAGTGAGGAATGAGCATAATGAGCATAAGCACATTCGTAATATTTGAAACATCTGTTTCAAACAGAAAAACTTGTTTCATCCCCCTTCCCTTTTCCAGCTCGAAAAATTACCATTTCGAATACAAAATTTGATTTGTCTTATTTTTCATTGTATTTGAAAAAATTTTTGTATTATTTTGTAATTTTGTATTTTGTGTACATTTCTATTCTTAAATTGATCAAAATGAAAACTTTAATTTGTCTATTATTGTGCATCCCTCTTCCCTTTTCCAGCTCCAAAAATTACCATTTTAAATACAAAATTTGATTCGTCTGATTTGTCATTGTATTTAAAAAAATTGTTATAGTATTTTGTAATTTTGTATTTTTTGTAAATTTCTATTCTTAAATTGATCAAAATGAAAACAAATAAAGTGGAAACACTCGAGATAGAATTCACAACTAGTTTGATGTTGTTAAAGATTTATCATTTTACTTGAAAATTCAAAAACTTGGTCGTAGATTAACTTTTTTGTTCCGAATTAACATCTTTTGGAAAATTCAACCTTTTTGTAGAAAAATTATCTTTTTGGCTTCAAAATTCAACAATTTGGTAAAAAATTAAACTATTTGGTTGAAAATGATCTTTTTCATTAAAAATTCATAATTTAGGTTTAAAATTGAACTATTTTGGGAGAAAAATCAACTGTTTGGTTGAAATTTTAAACTATCCATTCAAAAATTCAACTATTTGGTAGAAAATAAACTTTTCCAGTAAAATTCATCGTTTTCGGCTGAAAATTCAACTGTTTGTTTGAAAATTGACCTACATTGTTAAGAATGCATTTTTTTAACGTTCACTTCTTTGTTTAAAAATTTAAATATTTTGTTGAAAACTCGTTATTCTTTTGGTTCAAAATGAGGTTTTTCATTCTATTCTACAACTATTCTATTTTTGTCGAAAATTTATCCTTTATAAGTTGACAATTTAACTATTTGGTAGAACATTCATGTAGGTTGTTGAAAATTCGTCTTTTTGTGTAGAAAATTAATCTTGCTTGTTGAAAATTTATCTTTTTGGTTGAGGATTCAACTATTTTGTTAAAAATTCTTCTTTGTTGGTTGAATTTAGCTGGTGGAAATTGTTTTTTTAATTTTCAAACTGAAACTTTAACGGTTCCAGTTTCACTTGAAAATTCAACTATTTGTTTGAAAATTCATCTTTCTGGATTAAAAATTAACTTCCTTCTTGCAAATTCTGTTTTTTTTTTCGACTTAAAATTCAACCGTTTACTAAAACATTCGCTTTTTTAGCTTGAAAACACATCTCTTTTATCTACACTAATCTTATAAAAAAGATTTTATACCCCTATTATTCTCTTATTTCTCCTGTTTTTATAGCATTTCGGGCTGTGAAGTATGATAATTTAATATTTTTTATTGGCAGCTTGGTTTATGGACAGCTCCTAAGACCTAACGATGATAAAAAAATACATTTAAAAAATGTATTTACAGGTTTTTTTATTTTTATATTATCTGAATATGCAATAACAGCACATTTACCTGATCTATAGATAGTTGAACAATCTTTTGTAGACTACTTTCGCAAAATTGGTTACTAAATATAAAAGATTAAGTGTTATAGCTCAGATGTAATCCTTTGGCGAAAAGCAACTCCTTCAGAATTCATGAGCTGAGCTCTCGAGCTACTGAAAAATATTTCAAAATTCCTTTGTTTCGCACTTCCGTTGGCACCCACACCTTAAAGGCGATCGAAGAAGTTTATGGAAACTTGCCCTATAAATTCCGTCCTTAATATACGAACCGTGGATAATATTAAAACGCTACACGAGTTATGGCCCAGGACGATCCATTATGCACGCGCACAACGCGAGATATACTTTGTTTCAGTGCATAGCTAAAGGGGTAAGGCAACGGTACCCACTTTGATCATGACGGCACCCAACATGCTCCTTAAAAGCAATTTCGTCTGCTATAATATTTAGCACTGTTTCCAACATGATTCTGACAAACTACTTTGCTGCTGACCACCAAGCTGATTTAAAATCTCATATGGCCGTGGCGTAATTACACAGACATATTTTACAAAAATAACATTAAAAATTAGTTTACTGTCTGGTTATGAAGGTCAGTTATGCATATCGTTGCAATAGTAATAAAGAAACGCATTTTTCTGCAGTAATATGTACACAACTAACAGAGTAGCCACTAAAATTATAGGACACGATTTCAGATCGTTTCCCGGGTTGCTATCATTTTTTTCTATTCATTGAAATTTAAATTTAAACCTTTCGAGATGAAGTAAACTTTGGAAAGTCCTGAAAGAGTACGGAGTAGTGATGCATTCGAGACGATTTCGGGAAAATTCGAAATTCTCTTTAAAAAAAGTTCAGGTGAACTCAAAACTTTATGGAGATTCAGAATCTCAAATAAAAAATTTCGAGATCTCGAGTCGAGAATCTCGAAACTTTTTATTCGAGATCCTCGGTCGCCATGAGGTTTTGAGTTCACCTGAACATTTTTCAAGAAAATCTCGAATTTTCTCGAAAACGTCTCGAATGCATCACTAGTACGGAGTCAATGGTATGAGGGTAAACAGGGCAACTGACAAAGAAGGTACCCTGGGTGTAGTCACCGACTTTCTTCATTCTGTAATATGCTGTAGTACATACAAAAACAGTAGACACGTATTTTATGTTACGTGCTAATTCGTCGATTTAAGATATAAAAATCACCTTTAAAGTTTATCCCCAGAAACATTTTGTCTTTAATACCTCAAAAACGAATCGGAATTTTTTAACCAAACGAACGTCAGATTATTTCTTACAATAAGACGCTCATTGGCACATATTTGTTATTCCGAGGGGTCGCAACCCTTATTTTTTACAAGGGTGAATGTGGTTTTTTGGACATTTTTTTTGTATACAGAAATTTTTAAATCAGCTCATTTTTACTGTAGATTGTACGGTTATCAAGATAATAAAAATTAAAGTTGACATGTTTCGGGGTATTTGGGAAAAAACATTACAACATACGTTTTAGATTCAAAATTTGGAACGCTTATTCCGACAAATATTTTGCATTAAAAATGAAATACCGTGAGCACCTCTATTTTTAGACGGATTGACTACACCGATGAAATTGATCATTATTAGAAAGTGAATAGAAACAGTTTTTCCATATTTACTTGTAGACTAATATTTCACCAATAAAATATGTCATTTTTTCACTATGACACAATTAACATGTCCATAGTATTTGACACTACCCTGTTTTCACAAGTCTCACCCCTAAAATTTCCGTTTTTTACATTCTTATCAGAGAAGGTATTAGATTTACGTAAAGTTTGCGCCCGCCCCCCCCCCCCGCTGTTTTTGTCAAATGTCCACTTTTTGAGACCTTCTGAGCCCAAAAATAGGTTTTGGCGAATGTGTCTGTCTGCCTGTATGTGTGTATGTATGTATGCATGTAGATTTTTAGTCTGTTATCGCGATAACTTTCGAACGAACTGACATATTGGGTTGAGCTTTGGTATACTCTTCAAGTGTCCTAAAATGAATGTCAATTTCGTTAGTCAGCCATTTTGGATAAAAATTCAAAAAGCGAGCGCATTTTCAAAATTTTTGAGACCACTTTTTTTAAAGATTTAAACATTCTATGTACGGTTATTAGTAGTACTCAAAAAGGCGAACAATTTATCCTAATGCCTTTTTTTGATAAAAAAAAATTACCGGAGCTATAGCATTTACAAAATTCCAAAAAACAAACGAAAATGAATATTTTAAGCGAAACAACGCACGATATAAAAAAATGTCAAAGGAAGAAAAACTTCAAACTATAAAAGAGTATCGAAAAAGGTGATTCGGCAGAAATTGTGTAATCAAAAAGGATCTACAAATTTGTTAGAAATCACTTTTTGACAGAACGCGAGTTTTGGTTATATTCATAAAAAACTGCATGAAAAATTGAATTTTTAGACAAACGACACAAGATACGAAAAAAAATTGTTTACCCAGAAAAGAGCTATAAATTTGTCATTAATTATTTTTTGATAGGATGCATAGTTTTTGTTCTAATCGTGAAAAATAACATTAACAATGAGAAAAGAAATTTTTTGGAAAAACGACGCAAGGTACGAAAAAAAATAAATCAGCAAAAAGTGTGCGCTCAAAAAAGTTCTACAAATTTGATAGCGATTACTTTTCGATAGGACGCGCGGTTTTTTTGGTTGAGGATTGAACTATTTTGTTGAATTAGAAAGAAGTTAAATGTTTTTTTGTATACTAGCCTGATTTATTGGATTTATTTATTATCTAATTATATTTCATCTGGCCAAAACCTTAACACCAAAACAAATATTTTTTTTTAAATTCGTCTTTTCTGGTGGAATTCAGCTGTTTTTAGATTAAAATTAAAATCTTTCTTGGTTGAAATATTAACTATTATATTTTATTTTAGAATTCATCTTTTTTGGTTGGAACTTCAACTGCTTAGTAGAAAGTGAAACTAATTTGTTGGAAATTAATCTTTTTGGTTGATGATTCATCATTTCAGTTGAAAATTCTCTTTTTTTTAAATTTAACTATTTTGTTTAAATTTTTTTTGTGAAAATTAATTTTTCTAACGAAAAATTTAATTATTCCATGTTTGGTTGAAAATTCATCTTCTTCAGTTTAAACTTCAATTATTTGGTTGAAAATTCATCTATTTTGTTAAAAATTTAACTTTTTTGGAATAAACTTAATATTGTTGGTCGAAAATTCATTTCTTTGCTTGAAAATTTAACTATCAGGTTGAAAATTCCTTTGAAATTTCAAATATTTGTTTGATAATTTTGAAAATTTTATTACAAATTAATCTTTTTTGGTAGAAAATTAACCTTTTAACCTTCATAGTTGAAAATGTATCCTTCTGGTTAAAAATTTATCTCTTTGATTGAAAATTAGTTGTTTTTTTTAGAAATACTTTTTTACATTCTCCCCGCTGTTGTCAACTGTCCACGTTTTGAACCCTTTTGAACCCAAAAAAGAGGTTTTCGCGAAAGTTTCTGTTTGTCTGTGGGTATGTGTGCATGTGTGTTCGTATATGTGTATATATGTAGATTTTTAGTCTGTTCAGCACGATGACTTTCGGAAGAATTAACGGATTAGATTGGGCTTTAGTACACTCTTCAAGTCTCCTCAAATTGATAAAAATTCAAAAGGTGAGCGCATTTTCCAAATTTTTGAGACCACTTTTTTTAAGATGAAAAAATTCTATGTATGGATATTCGTAGTACTCAAGAATTCGAACAATTTATCTGAATTACTTTTTTTGATAAAATGAAAATTACTGTAGTTATAGAATTTACAATATTCCAAAAAACAAACGAAAATGAACATTTTAAGCCAAAAAACGCACGATATGAAAAAAGTCAAGAAGAGAAAAACGTTGCTTCATAAACACCCTACAATATTGTTGTAACAACTTTTTGAATTTTTTGAAAAATCAAAAATTCAAAGTTTGATCGCACAAAAAAATAATGAAAAATCGAACATTCAATTTTGCGGTCAAACTATGCAAGATATGAAAAAAGATAAAAAAACAAAAATTGTGCATATAAAAAATATCTACAAATTTGTTATTGATCACTTTTTGATAGGACGCGTATTTTTTGTTTCAATCTTAGAAAATAAAATTAAAAGTAAAATAATTAAATTTTTGGATAAACGACACAAGCTATGAAAGCTATTAACTTTTGTTTTAAAAATTTTCTTAGAACCACTTTACTCTAGGATGCGTATTTTTGGTTCAAATCGTAAAAAATAACATTAAAAATAAACAAATTGAATATATGAAAAAACGAAACAAGTTGCAATAAAATGTTTATTAACAAAATTGCTTTTTATAGGATGCGCACTTTTTTTGATTATAAAAACTAAACAATGCAAATACGTTTTTCAATACCAATGCATATTATCAATTTTAATAATATAAATTTATTGAAATGGTACATTTTTCAGGATAGAATAAATATAATATACATTTGATATAATAGTGTTGAAGTAATGTAGAAAAGTTCGCATTTTGGACAAAATCAAGTGCGAAGCACGAGACACGTGATGAAAATGTGTTCGTTAAAGCCGAAGGAGCTTTAACAAAAGTGAATTCACAATGACCAAATTACAGTTTTCGATGCATTGTAAATACATTATCGAGCGCGAAGCGCGAGGCAATTATATTATCGAGCGCGTAGCGCGAGTATTAACAGTCGCGCGCCCGCGCAGCGGGCAGATTTTTTTCAGTATAACGAAATGGTATTTATTGAACAAAGTTTCAAAATTTTATATAATACTGAAAATAAATATCTGAATTTTAACAGCTATGTTTGAATTCGGCCATTTAAGAGCTGAAATTCTTTCTTAAACTCAACCCCCGAAAAAAGTTTTTCATTAATTTCTCAAGAATGAATCGGAATTTTTCAATTGAAAAAAACATTAACTCATTCCTTACAAAAAGACAAAAAAAAGAAATAGTTTGAAATTATAACTGTATGAATAAGAAACAAAAAATATAATTATTTTCATATTTCGCGATTAAAACACATTTTCGAAATAATCCATATAATTTTTAAATTTTATTTTAAAATAATAAATTACATAAAATTAGAAGTAAGATATGTTCAACTTTGAAAAAAATGTTTGAAACTTTGTTCAATAAATAATATTTTGTTATTTTCAAACACAAATTGAAATTTTAGGGCTGAGGCCCGAAAAAGAGGGGTGGTTTTAAATACTATGGACTTGTTAATTATGTCATAGAAAAAATTGACATATTATATTGGTGAAATACCAGTCTACAAGTAAATGTGAAAAAACTGTTTCTATTCATAATCTAATAATAATAAATTTTCATAGAGGTAGTAAAACCACCTAAAAAATAGGGTGCTTATGTTATTTCACTTTTAATGCAAAATTTATATCGGTATAAGCGTTCCAAAATTTAAATTTAAAATGTATGTTGTCATTCATTTTCCAGAAGCAATACATTAACTGTAGGGCTAAATCACCCCTTGCAATTAATTTTCTTTCAAAAACCCGATACACATCTACTTTAATTTTTTATTTTCTAACTAACAGTGAAATTCAGCTGATTTGAAAATTTCTATATAAAAAATGTAAAAAAATTACATTCACCCTTGTAAAAAATAAGAGTTGCAATCCCCCGGTATTAAAAATATTTCGCAATGAGGTTTTTTTTAAGGAATAATCTGACGTTTGTTTGGTTGAAAAATTCCGATTCGTTTTTGATATATTAAAAATAACTGTTCTTGGGGGTAAACTTTAAGGGTGGTTTTCACATCTAAAATCAGCGATGAGCACGTAAAAAAAATATATCTGCTATTTTTTTCATTTACTACAACATATTACAAAATGAACAAAAGTGGTGAGGTACACCTTAGGAAGCAATAAATTAACTGTAGGGATAACTCACCCCTTGCAATGAATTTGTTTCAAAAACTCCGAAACATGTCAACTTCAATTTTCAATTTTCCTAATAACAGTACAATATACAGTCGTATTCAGCTGAATTGAAAGTTTCTGTATAAACAAAATGTCAAAAGAATCACATTCACCCTTATAAAAAAATAAGGGCTGCAACCCATCGGCATTTAAAATATGTCCCAATGATCGTCTTATTGTAAGAAATAATCTGACGTTCGTTTGGTTAAAAAATTCCGATTCTTTTTTGAGATATTAAAGAAAAACTGTTTTTGGGGATAAGCTTTTCATCCCTTAAATCGAAGAATTATCAAGTAACAAAAAATACTTTTTTACTATTTTTTCATGTACTACAACATATTATAGAATAAAGAAAATCTGTGAGGTACACCTGGGGTACTTTCTTTGTGAGTGACTGATTCGATATTATGCAAAGTGTTAGGGAATGATGCGTTATGCCCTCATAGCTATATTTATTGTATTCATGAGCAAGATCTATGACTGGCCCTCCTAAACGAAGAAGGTGTGGATTTCGGGACAGTGATGGTGCGTGGGTTAGCGTTCGCAGATGATAAGGTTGTTATGGCAGAGGCAATCGAAGACTTGCAGAGAATATTGAGCAGACTGAATAGTAGCATGAAGAACATGGGTCTTAACATTAACGTGAATAAAGCAAAAATTATGGTGTTAGAAGGAAAGAGTGAAAAAACAGTATGCAACTTTGTCTTAGACGATGAGAGGATAGAACAAGTTGATAAGTACGTGTATCTTGGTAGTTTATTCACTACTGATAGAATGATCGATGGACGGATAGACAGGGGCATAAACGAGGGTAGTGTAGGAGCCATTACCAGAAGTAAAAATATAACAGATAAAGCTAAAATGGTAATATATAATTCTGTACTTACACCCACTGTGCTGTACGGCAGAGGCCTGGACCTATCAAAAAAAGGATAAGAGTAAAATTAACGCGATTGGCATGAAAATCCTCAGAGAATGTGGTGTAGAGGGGACACTATTTGACAATTGTGAAAGAAATTCGTATATCGAGGTGACATAAATGGCAGCGTATGCAGAGGCAGACCGAGGAAAGAATAGTTACAATGTGTGAACGAGACCTAATTCGAAATGATATAAAAAGCCATAGAAAGAAAAGAGCTTGCATGAAGAAATGCATGGACGTGTAGGAAGCGAAAGAGATATGCCAGGACAGAAAATTGTGGCGACAAATAGTTCATAAGAAAAGCATGATGAGGAGTGTCAATGGAGTGAACGACGCCTGAAACGAAAGACCTTGGATACTAATGGGCCCGAGTGAAGAGCTTTACATGGTCACTTTGTGAAACTCTTTGCCTGGGGTGATTGCTACAGAGACTGATCAGCGACCTGGGTCAGAGCAGTATTTTAGAACGAACGTGTTAACTAGGAGCGTGTGTTAACTAGGAGCCTTCTACACTTTGAACAAGTCTTTTTCAAGAAAAAGCTTCTAAAGAGGTTTAATAATGATGTCTCAAAATTTAGCTATATAAAAGAAGTCAGACTTTCTCTATCATGTAATTTGAATAAATTAGAAAGTCGTAATATAACAAATTAAACAATCTTTAAACAAGAATCCGCTTGGAATTTGCTTTCTTTCTAAACAGAAACCCAGCATTAAAATCTAAAATCGATGAAATGAAAGGAAATTTTTTCCATAACCCAAGATACTCTTAGATTATCAATATTGTTAACCTTCAAACTTTAATTATTTGTTAAAAACTTACAAAAGGAAATAATCTCAAATCAAAAGATTCAAAACTGAACAATTTCAACTATAAAGCGTTGGAAACTTAACGATTTCAAACGTTTTTTAAATTCGAAATTAAAAAATGATAAAAAATGTCATTGTTTCATTTTATACTTTTAATCTTTCTAATTTGCATAGTTATTTTAATTTTAACTTTCGCACTATGATGCAAGTTTTCGAATGAGCTACCATTTCTACCCATGATTTAATTAATGAAAAGTTATGAAATATTTGGAAAATTTGAGTATATAAATTTAGAACATTACGGATGAAAAGTATTCAACTGTTATTACAAATCCAACCTTATTATAGACTTTCAAAATATGTATCTCTGATAATGAATACTCAGAGTAAAGTTGAAGTATTATGTATATTTATAAAAGTATTCCATCTTTTCTTTCAATTAATTGTTTCTCAATTGCGGAAAATATAAAAATATGTGTTTCACATCATTTTCTTAGCCATTTGTTATATTTTCTCATTATAATGTTATGTAATGCTAAATCTTGCTGGAAGTAAGAGGATAGAGATCCTATCTTTTTGAATAATTTCGAATCTTTATGATAGAAAGAGATAGACAAAATGTATTCCATTCTATCTCTTGGTCAATCTAAATTTACTAAATTTACTATATCTTTTTGAAACCTCTCTTCTCTATCTCTACTTATTCTTTATCTATCCACGTCAACCTGAAAGTTTTGCCGCTAGGTAGCTGACGGTAAAAGTAAGCGTCATGTAAAATCAGTCTTCATGCCTATTAGGTATTTTCACTTCAAACACCAGCTAACTTCACTTCGTTGAGTGCTGAGGGGGAAACAATGGAATGAATAATAATTATTATTTTTTTATTATTTCATTGAATAGTTCTTAAAAAATAAAAACTATTTTTCTAATACAGTCAAGGATGTGAAGTTAGCTGGTGGTTGAAGTGAAAATACCTAATAAGTGGAGGCCCGGCGACCGTTTTGCCAAGTTCAACACCGTTACTGACTAAGGTATGGAAATAAATTTTAAGTGTGTAGGTATATAAGCAGGTCAACGTCAAATTAATTTTTTGAATAAATTCCCTAACCTTTCGATGGATTCCTGAATTTTGAGGAATACACGGAAAAAATTTATCCGTAAAAAAGTTACGAACTAGTAGCTAGGTCTCAGATATGAGAAAAATTCATCGGATATTTATGTATTTTCGTAAATAACCTGCGAACTTCGAGAAAGATTGACGAACTCGATGTGAAAATTCTAAAACGGTTCATCACTTTTTTTTACGTGAATAATTACAAAAATATTACGAGTGATTGGGAAAAGATTCTCAGAGCACTCACGAGCTTGTCCGACAAATCTGGGAACTAGGAAGTAGGTTCGCCTGTACGTGGCCCACACACACACTCTCCCAAACGCGCGGTGCGTGTGTGCGCTTGTAAGTGTGCCTCGAGCTCGTCGGATGAGTGGCTAGAAGTTTTATAATACCTATTTTGTTTGGCATCGATGGCTGCGCATGTTTACGCACACAAATAAAATTTTTTCTCTTTATATTTCAGTCTGAAATTTTCAGGAACTGTTCGTAGGAAATTCGAACTGTTTGTAAGAAACTTCGAAATTTATCCATATATTTCTCATAGAAATAAGGATGTAATGTTTCATTTTTTTATCTCGTATCCGAGACCTAGCTACAAGTTCGTGACTTCTTCACGGATAAATTTTTTCCGTGTAGAAAATGATAAGAGTGCTTAATCGCGGAAGATTAAAAAAGAGATAGACAAAGATTTCAATTTATATTAAAGTGATAGAATGAAATAAAAAAAAAAGATAACAGTCTTCGGTCACCAAAGGTAGAGAAAAAAATAGAAAATTATTGAAATTGGGAAAGATAATGTTTTAAGGATGCAAAGTGACCCATTGCGAGAGATAGAATAGTTCTATCTTTTCCTATCCCCCAATTTCTATCTTCTTCAATCTTTCTACTACCAGCAGGGAACTGTTTCAACTCCATCGAAATTTCAATTAAATTATAAAATGTACTAAAAAATGTAAATGTAAAATGTAATGTATGTAAATAAATGTACGTCGCGCAATCTATTTTTCGACATAGCGGTTTTTAAACTCACCCTACAAACTACAAAGAAAATAATTATCGCAAAAGTCATTTTTATCTGAGCAAGTACGAGGTCTGTCCGGAAAGTGTCCGACCTTCTGATGTACCAGGAGTAAGATTTAATTCTGGTCCATCGCCATGATACCCCCTTCAAAGTGATCCCCTTTGGAAGTCACAACCTTCTTCCAGTGATCCTCCCACTTTTAAAAGCACCCCTCAAACTCACCTCTCGGAATAACTAACAGGTGCCTGGTCGCACTCTATTTTATTTCCTTTACGTCTGAACTGTATGGGCGCTGATGAAATTGTGTGAGGCCGTGTTTCACCAGAAATTGCTGAATAACCTGCGATGAATAGGCAGGTGTGTTGCCGTGATGCATGACCCAGTCGCAATGCTCTTTGTTTACCGTCTGACCTTCCGGAGCGTATTCATGGTGCAAAACACCTTCCTGGTCGAAGAAAACAGTAATTACCTTGATGTTGCTTCGACGTAACGCTTTCCTCGCTCACGGGATCCAGATTTCTTCCATTCCTTTTTCAGCTTTCCTCTCCTATTTACGCTTCCCTTCCCTTTTTCCCCTTTCCTCACAAATTTTTCCCAGGCGTGAAGTTACCGAAGCAAGATGAGGGTGGGGGGGGGGGGGGGAGTTGTGACAAACTTTTCTTTTATAATATATGCGTAATTTATTTCAGTTATAATACTACAAGGACATTATATAATATATTATTATATTATCAAAAATAAATATACGTAAATCGTTACTCTTTTTATTTTAATGTAGCAAATGTGCTTTTTCGTAGCTGATTTTTACATTCTCATCCTAATGAGAAGGTATTGGTTTTATATAAAATTTGACTCAGTCGGTTTTCATCAAATCTCCACGCTTTTAGACCCTATGGGTCATAATAAAATGACTAGTTCGTTAGCCAGCTATTTTGAATCAAAATTCAAAAAGTTAAAGCATTTTCAAAATTTTTGAGAACATTTTTTTCAGGGTTTAAAAGTTCTATGTACGGCTATTTATAGTTCTCGGAAATTCGAACAATTTATTCTTAGCACTTTTGTTGATAAAAAGAAAATTTTCAGAATTATAGCATTTTCAAAATTGAAAAAAAAACTAAAATTTGAAGCCAAACAACGAATGATATGAAAAAAGTCAAGAAAAGAAAAACGTTGCTCCTTGAAAGCCCTACAAGATTATCATAACAACTTTTTGAATTTCCTTGAAAAATAAAAAAATAAAATTTTGATCGCACAAAAAATAATGAAAAATTAAAAATTCCATTTTGCGGTCAAACTATGCAAAATACGAAAAAAGATAATAAGACAAAAATTGTGCACGCAAAAAAGAGCTACAAATTTATTATTAATCATTTTTTTATAAGACGCGTAGTTTTTGTTTTAATCGTAAGTAATGACATTACAAATAAAAAAATTAAATGTTTGGAAAAAAGGCACAAGCTACGATAAGATGTTTAATAACAAAATTGTTTTAGAATCAGATCTGAAAATTTGCTTTCGAACTTTTTTTCTCACGAGACGCGTCATGAGAATGTGATCGTTAAAGCCGAAGGAGCTTCAACAAAGGAGAATTCACATTCACTAAATTTCAGTTGTTGATGGTTTGACCTTCAATTTCAATAGTCCTATGCAAAAATGTGGGCAGATTTTTTCCAATAAAATTGTTAATAATGTTGACTCTATTGTTTTGCAACAACTCTTGGGTGTAGGATGCTCTAAAAGTATAGTTTTAAATAATGATTAGATCAATTCATTGACGCAAGAGACTTGACACAAACAAACATTTTGTTGATTGCACCAAATATGTGAAATAAATAATATTTGGTTTTAATTAATGTAATAAATAAATTTTATTTATTATAAGATGCTTTTTAGGACCGCATAATTCCCCAAAAAAATTTAACTTTCAATTAGTATAATAATAAAAGCTTTATTATTATAAAGAATCTGTAATTTGCTCTTTCGGAGCGTGTAATTGTCAAAAATAATTTTACTTTAAATTAATTTGACACTAAATATTGTTTGATGAAGAAGTACATGTAAGGTTTTTTAGAGAATATATTTAAATAATTATTGGATTAATTTTTTGACGCAAAGAATAAAACTGTGCATAATATATGTCCGCCTTCCTCAAAAATATTGTATAACGTTATATTTTGGCGAATTGAAATAAAAAATTTTCAAATATATTGGTAATCATATGCAATTTACTAATTACATTTTGCCTGTAAAAAATGTACTATAATGCAAGTAAACACGGAATATTACCTGAAAAAAAAATTCGAATTGGAGAAAAAGTGCTAATTTGCCTAACAAATGTTTTGTAAAATTACTCCTGGAATTAGTAAATTTTCTAAATAGTATGGAATTTTCTTATTCCCGAAATTATGAGCAAATTTTTCAAAGAAAAATAAGATATTTTCCGAGATATTTCCTATAATTGGGAAAATTTCCCAAATATTGTAGGAATTTTTCATTCCCGAACAAGTATGTAAAATTCCCCAAACCGATCGAAATAATTCCTTTCAAAAAGGACATTTTTTCAAAGTATTGGGAACATTTCCAACTTTTTTAGGAAAATAATTTTTCCTATACAAGGTTGTAAATTTTACCTGCAAAATTAGTGGAAAAGTTTCCGAAATTTTTTACAGTGTATATTATTGAATATTATTATTGTATATTAATATACAACACAATTATCCTCACGCAAAACTCAAAGCTCGCACATATCTATAAAATGATGGACAGCTGACTGATGATGTGACTTTCTGAAATGAATATGAGACTGGAGGAAAAAACTGGAAAATATAGAAATGCCTTCTGAATTCCCAGGTATGGAATTCCATACCTGAGATTTTCCCAGGTGTGGAGTACTCCTCAACTCCACACAGTCTCCGCCGGCCTTGACTACGAAACCCTAAAAATGAAGATCAACAAGGTTAGAATGAAAGATCACTCATTTTAGGGTTTTGTAGCCCCAGGGAGAAACCCTTATAGTTTCGGTGGGGTGTAATAATAAGTGAAAGCAGCGTTAATAGGAGAGGGGGTTGGAAGTAAGGAAGGGGTATGTGTAGGGGTGGGTAGGGCAGAGAAGTAAGGAGAGTGGGTGAGGGGAAGTAAGGGAAGAGATGAGGAGGAGTATAGAAGGGATGTAAGTGGGGTGGAGGGGGTAAGAGACGAGGAACTTATAAGATATGATCGGATAGAATGAGATTGAATACGAGAGAAGAGAGAGGGGGGCTATTGTATGGAGTAGAGGTGTGGGGGTGGAAGGAAAGTGAAGAGGTAAATAGGACATAAGAGAGGTATGTACAGTGGACACTGGGGTTGGCAAGGAACACGCCTAATTATATTGTCAGGAGGGAGACGGGGAGAACAAGTGTAGAGATTCTAGCGGGGAGTCGGGCGTGTAAATATGAGGAGAAATTTTTGGAAGAGGGGGGAAGTAAGCTGGTTAGGGAGTGTTGGTGGGAGAAGGAGAACAAGGGAGAGGGTGGGAATATGGAGTTTGAAAGGGAAAGGTGTTTTAGAACGAATGGACTGCATATGGATGAAGTGAGAAGGATGCACGAGGAAGGAAGGAAGGTATATGAGTTGGTTAAGAAAAACGGCATGGAGAGAGAGAAGACAGCAGGGGAAGAGAGCATAAGAGAGTGAAGGTTTAGCGGGAACTATGTGTGGATTATGCCAAGGGCGAGAGCGCAATATTTATGTGAGAAAGGAGAGAAAGGAAGTCAGGAGCTTATAGCGAGGATGGGATGTGGGTGCATGAAGGGTTTTAATAGGTACTGGCTCTCTAGGGAGAGGAGGATGTGTGAACTGTGTGGGAAGGGGGATGCAAGAGTGGAGCACTGGTTGGAGGAGTGCGTAGAGGTGGAAAGGAGTGGGATAAGCATGGACGTATTGATGCATGAAAGCGGGGACAAAAGGGCAGTAGCATGGGTGAAGGGAGTGTTGGGTAAGATGGAGAAGAAGAGAAGGAGGAAGGAGGAAGAGTAATGGAGAAGGAAAGATTGTAAATAGGAGAGGAAGTAGATATGAGTTATCTGTAAATATTGTAAATAGTAGATAAGTATTAGGTATCAGCCGCGGAAGCAGAGTTTGGCAATGCGAGGTTATGCGAAAAGTAGGGACATGCGAGCGAGGCGAGGCGAAGCGAGGAAGGCAATGCGATAAGAGCGTGCGGTCTTAGATATAAGGGATGGATGGATGTTAGTTTTTTAAGGGTTAGTTTTAAGAAAATTCTGTAAAAAATGGAAGTGTAAGCAAGTCAATTTTTTAAGGCCAGCAGGCTGAAAAATAAACGTTTATCTACAGTTTAGTAGGCGCATAGTGCCTACTTTTCTTGCATACCGAGATTACCCCCAGCATTTTTACCTGAATCACTTTTCACTCTTTTTTTTCGTTTATGTGCAAACTGTAGGGTTTCTGAAACTAAATTCTGGTAACTAATTAATGGAAGCATGTCAGCAAATAGCCTAATTGACTAGGTGTAAGGAGAAGCACCATGTTGTTACAGCGCCGCAGCGTGAAATCTATTGGGGTGTTTACACTAAATTTCCAGCAGCGAAGCGAACCTACGACCACAGCTATTGGTATCAAGGGGATTACATTCTGGTAGAAATAGTCAGATAAGGATAGCTTTGCGATTTCTACATAGAATTTATAAAATGTCAACATTTTTGGAAATTCATTTTATTATATTCTTTCATTACCAGATAAATACAAAATGTATTTACCTAAAAAAATGTTAATATTCATCACAGGTAATACAAAGATTTGAAAAAATATATAAAATAAAGCAACCGATTTAAAAAATATATATTTTTTTTCTTTTTCTTAATCATACTGCAACTGGAAGTTTCTCGAGAAGTAAAGAAATGCGGTTTCAAAAGAAAGTTTTCTGATTCTTACTGGATTTCAAAAGTCCTTGGAAATACCATGACAAATTACCTCTACGAAACGTAATTAACAAATGAATTTGTATATCAGTTAATATTGAAATGAGCACAATTGTAAAATGAATTTCTGTTGCATCTATAATTCTCAATAATTAAACAGAATCGCAATATTACAATGCGTACTGCTAAAGTGAATAATTATTTAGTTTGCTGCATTTGAACGTCCTCGATCGAGTTTACGAATTTTGTTTTAATTGAATTGTTGAATCTTTTAATTAGAAATTTTTCCGATCCAATGGCGCCCAAGTTCCAAATAAATAATGCTAATTTTAATATATTTCATTTATAAGTAGGAAGTTAATATTGTATGTAGATTTACTTTTTAACACTCTTCTTTGGCAACAAGACCTATGTTAAATTTAATTTGTAGGTATTGCAAGCAAATATAAAAATGTTGTCTCTCTAGTTTCGTCAGGAGCTGTTTCGCATGCATCTTATCTAAAATTACATTTGCATTCCTTATTTACATAAATTTTCTACTCAAGTTTAAAATGACTGTGGCATCAAGAAACTGTCTTAGTTCTAATCATGTCCGTGAAGTTAGCACATCAACAATTAAATATCCAAATTTTGTTTAATGGAATCGTTTGGATGACGTTAGGATGCGTTTGGAAGCCAATTTTTTTCGTTTGGACGGCAAAATTCAAAAAGATATTGAGTTTTAAAAATTGGAGTGGTGCGGAACAAATTTTAATTTTTTTCAACAAATTTTTTACCAATCTTTTGGATGTCGTTAGGATGCGTTTGGAAGCTCACTTTTAACGTTTGGACGATGTAATTGTGTGAGTTATCGAAGGAAAAATTCATTAGCACCATACTCGCGAGCGGCGCCTTCTCAAGTGGTAGTGACCTTCTTTGGTCAGCCGTGTCCTTAAATATAATATGATGCGTCACCGCAAAAACTGTGGTACCGAAACTTTCCAAAAATGTTCAAAATTTTTGGATTATTTAAATTACCGTATATTTTCAAAATTTTCAAAATTTCTAAGATGTTCAAAATTTCTGAAATTATCAAAATTATAAAAATTTCTGAATTTGACAAAATGTTCAATTTTCTCAAAATTTGTAAAAATTTGTCATTAATTAATTTAAGAAATTTGAATGATTTTATAAATGTGTAACATTTCAAAAAATTCAGTAATTTTAATAAGATTAAAAATTTTGAATATTTTACAAATTTCACAAATTTGAGAAAATTTGGGAAATTTGAGAAAATTGAACATTTTGTAAAATTCAGAAATTTTGATATTCCTTATAATTTCAGAAATTTTGAAAATTTAGATAACCCAACATTTTTTAACATTTTTGAAATGTTTCGGTACCACAGTTTTCGCGGTGACGCATCATATTATATTTAAGGACACGGCTGACCAAAGAAGTTCACTACCACTTGAGAAGGCGCCGCTCGCGAGTATGATGCTAATGACTTTTTTATTCGATTACTCACACAATTTCATCGTCCATACGTCAAAAGTGAGCTTCCAAACGCATCCTAACGACATCCAAACGATTGATAAAAAAAATTTTGAAAAAAATTAAAATTTGTTCCGCAGCGTGAAGTTAGCACTCCAATTTTGAAAACTCAATATCTTTTTGAGTTTTGCCGTCCAAACGAAAAAAATTGGCTTCCAAACGTATCCAAACGACACCCAAACGATTCCATTAAACAAAATTTGGATACTTAATTGTTGGTGTGCTAACTTCTCGGAAATGTTCTAATCAAGCAGGAATATATGCAGGCCCCACAGTCCCTATAGGATAAAATATAGGGACCAAAGGGTACTTTTTGTTACGCTCATAGTGTGTCATTGATTTCTGTAAAATTGGAATGACTTTAGAGGAATTTAAGGTAAACGAGAAGAATTCGATGAAATTCATAAAAATTCAAGGTGAATTTTTAAAAATTCCAATAAATTGAAAACAATTTAAAAATATGAAAAAACTTCATTGCATTAAGTAACTTTCAAATGAGCTTAGATGAATTCAAGGGAATTCAAAAGAATTTAATGAAATGCCTAAGAATTTAAGGTGAGGTTAAAAGACTTCAGGTTCAATTAAATAAAAATTTATAAAAACTCAAAATAATCCATGGAATTAACTAGAATTGAGAAAATTTTGAAGAATTCAAGTGAATCAAAAATAATTCAGGATAAATCAATTCAGGGTGAATTCCAACAAATAATTTGAAATCTATTCAAATCTTTGAAACCTTAATAATTTCTTATCAAAAAAGTGACTAATGACTACGAAACAATTAAAGTTAAATTCACAATAATTCAGATGAATTGGGAAACATTTTTCAAATCGAAGAAATCCATTTATGTCAGCAAAATTTGTGTAAATTTAGAGGAATTTAAGGGAAACGAGAAGAATTCGAAAAAAAATCATAAAATATCAAACTGAATTTAAGAAACAATCAAGTGAGTTGAAAACAATTTGAAAATATGAAAAAATTAATTTAATTGAGTAAGTTTGAAATGAGTTTAGAAAAATAAAAGAGAATTTAAAAGAATTTGATTAATGTCTGAGAATATAAGGTGAGTTTTAAAGACTTCAAGATGAATTAAACAAAAACTTTTTAAAAATCCATTGAATTGAGTGGAATTGAGTGAATTTGAAAGAAATGAAAAGGATTTGAAAGAATTCAGGATAAATTAATAAGAATTCAGAGCGAATTCCAAATGAATTGCAAAATTTTTTTGAAAATCTCTTGAAATCTTTGAAACCCAACGAAATCCCTCACATCTTCAGAATAAATTCTTCGAAATCCATTAAAATATTATAAAATCCCGTGAAATTACATGAAATCTGATGATACTTTTTGAAATCCTAGAAATTGTATTAACATACCTTGACTGCTTTTAAAATCCATTAAAAACATTCAAATCTACGGAAACCTTATAAAACCCCTTGGAATCTTTTTAAAAATCTTAAAAGATGTCAGGTCCTAAAAAATCATTCCATATTTTCCTAAGTTCCAGGAAATTCTTCACAACCGCATGCAAATTTTTTCAAATTCCTTAAAATTATTAAGACCCATGGGAATCCCTTGAAATTTTTTAAATCTCTTGAAAATGCCTTGGAATTCCTTTAAAATATCCTAAAATATTTCCGTCTTTAAAATCTCTCCAAACTATTGAAATAAATCAAAGATTTCTGCAAATCGTTTAAAATTTCCTAAAATATTTACAATCCCTTGATATTTTTTTAAATCCCTTTAAACTTTTTAAAGCGCTTGAAAAAGCCTGGGAATCTTTTACAACATCCTCAAATATTTCAAATCCTTTGAAATCCCATTAAATTACCGGAATAAATTAAAAGTTTCTTTATAATATTTTTAAAATAACCTGAAGTATTTAAAATCCTTCAAAATCTTTTGAAATTTTTCAAAGCTCTTGAAAATGCTAAGGAATTTGAAAAAATACTTTAAAATATTTCAAATCCTTTCAACATTTTGTCAGTTGATCCTCAGGATCAATTAAATAAAAACTTTTGAAAATTCAGGAAAAAAATCCATCGAATTAAGTAGAATTGAGTAAATTTAGAAGAATTCAGGTAAATTGAAAAAATTTAAGTGAATTCGTAAAACTCAAGAGAATCCAAAGGAATTTAGGATAAATTAATAAGAATTCAGGGTGAATTCCAAATCTTTAAAACCCTACAAAATACCTAATTTCTCACAAATAAATTCTTTAAACTCCACTCAAATATGATAAAATCCCGTGAAATTCTATGATGATATTTCCTGAAATCCTGGAAAATGTATTAAAATACATTGAGAGTTTTTAAATCCCTGAAAATCATTGAAATCCTCGGAAATCTTATAAAATAACGTGAAGTCTTCTAAAATATCTTAAAACCTTATAGGTCCTGTAAAATCGTTCCATACCTTTCGAAATTCTAGAAAATTCTTCATTCTAACAAATTTCAAAAGCTTTAAAATCATTTCAAATTAATGAAATTAATAAAAAATTCCTTGGAATATTTTTAATTTCCCTGAAATATTTCAAATTAAAAGCTCTTGAAAATGCCTTAGAAGTTTTAAAAATACCCGAAAACCATCAAAATCTCTTCAAATTATTGAAATCTGTCAAAAATTTCTCGGAATCTTTAAAAATACCCTGAAATATTTCAAAAGAATTCAAGACAATTCAGAAATAGCTATAGACTAATGTGATATTTTCATTTAAAAAAGTGACTAAAAAGTGATTTGAGAAAAAGAAGTAACTAACAGTGACTATGTGGCTGTCCTGTTTATTTTTGCAGTTACTTCTTACAGAAATTCTTTGATTTGCTACTTTTTTCAAAATTCCTGACTCTTGGAAGCTTTGATCTTTTCATAAATTTTCTTAAACTTTCATTATGGGTTGCAAATAGGTACAATAGGGGATATAGGGACCGGTCTGTGAGGCCTATATATGATTCAGAATGTTTTTCAACTTAAAACTGAACCAATTATTTGAATCCATTTTCGAGTGGAATCTAAATACAAGAATATATGAAATCGTATAACTGTCTGTAAAGTAACAACCATCTATTTGGACATTATAATTTATTTATCATAAAAGAGCGCAATGCTGCCAATAGGACGAGTCGCCACTCGCCACTCAAGTTGCAATGTGATTCCACTCTGTAGCATATTTCGCTCTAAAATATGCAAATTTTCATTGTCCAGTCGACAGCAGTATTTCGCATATTCGGTGTACATATCGTAAACAGTATAGCATAAAGCAAAATGCGATTTTCAAGCACGAGTGCGTGCTCAGAATGGGTTAGCCATGGTTTCTTTAAATCTTGAGTATCTTTTTTCGACAACTGATTAGCCGAATAAACAGCACCGACAGATATAATTAACTAACGACCCACTGGATGTGAATGCAAATGTTTCTGGATGCGAAGGGAAAGGTAAACTGACTAACGACTGACTCATCACGTACTGAGTCTGACACATATATGTACCTGGTCAAAATATTTCTACCTACAAAATTTTTCAAAAAGCTAAAAAGAGGATTCTCTTTACATTTTAATTGGTTTTGTGAATTGTTGAACAACTTCTTTTGAAGATAGGTATATTTTAAGCGACAGCAAATTTATTTTATTGTCAGGTGCGTAAAGGATTATAGGCCCTCTCCAAGACACCCCCAACTCCTGTAATGAACCTTAACAAAATATTTCTACCCCCCTCCCTCCCACTAACTGAACGTAATTTTGTGGTTTCCAGAAATAATAAGATATGGTACTCCAAACTAATGCAAATTTTTTATATTTAAGATAATACATGATTTTCAGGGTGAAAACTTCATTTTCAAAATTCCCTGATTTTTCCTTGAGAAGATTTTCATTTTCCCTGGTCATTAACATTCAAATACCAGCATTTTAATCTTGCAATATTTTTAACATATGATATTTCATAAAGGGAATAAAACAATATTTCATATATGGGGATTCATCGTAGCTCAGATGGTATCGTGATTGTCTTATGTTCCAACACTGAAGCCTTGGCAGCCACGCTGGCGCGGGTTCGATTCCCAAAGCTTTTCCACCTCCCTGAATTTAGCTATACATATAGATTTGAAAATTGGGGAATTTATTTAAACAAAACTAATTGTCCTATTGAAAACCCAAAAACATATCTGGATTCGTCTCAGCCATATCTCTAGGAGATTTTCGAATTAGGCAAAAAAAATTATTTTTAAACAACTAAATTGTTATAAGAAATTCGGAACTCAATATAAACAAATATATCAGTCCGAAAATAGTTTCAAGCATATTAGTATATACTTCAATCAAATACCCCCAGGAGATATTTTATTCATTGCGAAAAAATGATTATTTAAACAAATAAAATCTTTATAATAATTTTTCTCTTTTTTTGGTCGTTTAATTCACAATCATGTAAACTAACACTAAATAAACACAAACTAAATAAAGATAATACTATTGTCAACTGTAACGAACAAATAATAGTAACCAATTAATCAATTGAACATTGTTTATATCCCCTCCACTGTCACTGAATACCAAAAAACCCTTTGAATATGGATTTCCATATTCGGACATATAGCCAGAACGAACTAATGGTCCCACGGAAAATCTAAAGGTATCGTCGGATACGTCTCGGCCATATCTCTAGGAGATTTTTGAATCATGAAAAAAAATTATTATTCAAACAATTATATTGTTTATAATGTTTATAATTTGTTTAAACAATAAGTGAACAATAATCTGTCACAAATAACAAGCAGCTATCGTTCCTAAAATATTACAGAAAGCAGATAAATTTTTAACAATTCAAAAACTTCAATTTCAACATTAGTTTTACCCCCTCCACCCTCAGTCAAAAAATCCTTTAAATATGGATTTCCATATTTGGACATATAGCTATCATCAATTATATTGTTTATAATATTTTCAATTTGTTTAAATAATAAGTGATTAATTCATGCAAAAAAGAATTCTAAACATTTTTATGGTAGTTAAAAATTTTATAATTTAAATTTAATATACAATTATGATACAATAAAATATAATACAATGAAATAAAAAAATATCATACTGTAACGCGGAAAACCTAAAGCTCCTCTTATCAAGGGAGGCCCCT
>CAKNYM010052635.1:52503-75476 GCA_932195095.1 Andricus curvator | reverse complement strand
TTTGTGGGTTTACGGGTTTGGGGGTTTGAGGTTTGTGGGTTTGAGGTATGTGGGCTTACGGGTTTGAGGTTTGTTGGTTTGAGGTTTGTGGGTTGGAGGTTTGTGGGTTTGCTGTTTGTTAGCTTGTGGAATTGTGGTTTTAGGTTTATGTGTTTGAGGTTTGTGGGTTTTGGGTTTTAGGTTTATGGATTCGTGAGTTTGAGGTTTGTAGGTTTATGGGCTTGGGGGTTTTAAGTTTGTGAATTTGAGGTTTGTGCGTTTGAGGTTTTTGGGTTTGAGGTTTGTGGGTTTATGGGTTTGAGGTTTGTGAGTTTGAGGTTTGTGTGTAAAGATATTACCGATTTCATGGTTTTGAAAGTTTCGAAATTTCGTGGATCAGCTACCTCGGCAAGTTCATATTTTTTAGGTTAGTTATTTGCAGAAAACTAAAAAAGCAGCAGTGCTACATGAAAGTATAATTCGTTACGAGTATTTAGAAAAAAAATTTATTAGACTCGGTCAAAAATTGAGCAGTCAGTAGAATTTTTAACAAAATGTTGTAAAAAAAACTCACTGTGCGGTCGGACGGACAGAAGTGTAAATGCACCATCACAGCACAAAAGTCCTCCAGAAAAATAATATCAATTATAGTTCGCTAGTTGCATATGCTAATAGCTGCGCAAGCATTGTGGCGCGCATTTTTGAGTACCATACGTTTCTGTTTCTTATAATTCTCCAAAAATTAATCGCAGCTTCAAAAAAGATAGGGGGAAAAGAGGAATAGAGGACTTACTGTGACCCCTGTTAAGCTAGAATATTTTATAAACGGAATAAAACAATTTCAAATTAAAATGGAAAAATTTCAAATTTATTCTGCTTAACAGTTATTCAAAGTTATAGAAATTCCCTGACTTTTGTAAGATTTTTTTTCTAAATATCTGACTTTTTTTTAAATTGTTGTTATCTAGGTTCCTTTTTCACTCACCTTGAGCTGTTACTTAAAATATGTACGGTCCCTAATCAGACCACATAGTCCACTTTATGGTGGTCCAAAAATGCATTGCAAAATTTTTTTCACTCTAGAGAACAAGCCCCCCCCCCCCCATTTTTTGAGGTTCCCGGAGAGAGAAATTTCATGTTTTTTTTTTAAATCTGTCAATATTAAGACACGCCATCGGGCTTTTCAAATTAACATGAGACTTTAAATATGAAAAGCTCAGTTGTCAGAAATTTTGGGGAAACAACTACTTGTTATTAACTTTTTCGAAATTGTATTTCACTCACTACTTAAGAAATTTTCAAGAAATAATTCCCACTCTATAACTTTTAAATGTGTCGCCCCAATCCCTTCGTATTGTGCCCGGAAGATGCCCCGAAAAACGCAAAATAGCAGTTTCATGTAAAATTCATGATAAAGACGGGATTGTTTGTGATTATCTCAGCATGATTTTTTTGTGTTCTATAAGTGACAAGTTATCAAGTATTTTTGAGAAAATTCTACTTTTTTAAATCTCTCTTTACACCATGTCGCTTATTTTACAGAAGTTATACCTCAATTGTTCAAACAATTATTATTTGCTTAAACATTTTGTTTCACTCTATTATGAATACACAAATTAACTACCTTATTAATTCCACAAGAAAAAATGAAATATTCATAATATAATGAAATAAATTGTTCAAGCACATAATAATTATTTGGACAATAGAAATATAACTTTTGAAAAAGTAATATTTCAATAATTACCAACCCAGTCTAATAGAATTTAAAAACTACAATTTCCTTCACCTTTCCCATGAAATGTGAGAAGCGAATGATTAATAATAGTTTAATCACCAATTTAATAATGTCTTAAACAAAAAGCATTATTCCTAACATCCAGTATGTCATTCTTTCAAAAAAGTCCTACATTTTCTTGATTTGGCATGAAAAAAACAAACGAATAGAAATTGTTTAAATAATTATAAAATGTCTTAAACAACAAATGTTGTTCATTTATTGTTCATTTATCATTAATTCCAAACACCAATTCAAATCAGGCACAAATCAGAATTATTTGGTATTTGGATATATGATTCTATAGTGAAAATAAAGGAATACGTATTTCACAGTTTATTAAAAAAATATTTTGAATTTATTCCAATCATTCGAAGAATACATGCGAATTCTCAAAAATTGGCAGAAAGTTTTTTCAAAATGCAATATGTTCCGAACGAACGTAAGTAATTAGGACTTTCTTTGATTATTATTTGACGTGAAAATTCTTGATGTTCCAATTCATAAAAGAAAAAATTTGGAGTGAAAAAAAGACAAAATTGCGGCTGTTTTTCTAAAATTATTTAAAGAGAATTTTCTTAAGAACCCAACTTTGAAATTTTGTTTTGAGAAAATAACTGGTAATATGTACTACATATCCAGTGAGTGTTCTTCTTATTATTATAACCACTGCTTCACATTGAGAAAAAAACTTATTTTGGAAAAATCGAATTTTTGCATTTTTCTCGGAAACAACGAAAGGTACCAAGAAATGTTCAGATAAAAGTTTACACACCTAGGAAAGTTTGTCTAAAAAAACGTCTTGATAGTTTGTGATATTTTGCATCGTTTTCGAAAAAAAAAAAATTATATTTAAAGGAAAAAAAATGTTCCTGGCCCCAAAAATGGTGAAGCTGTACAGCCGATAGAAAGCCTTTCTTATAAACGTAATTTATAAACAAAATATAAGACAAAATAAACAAGGAAGGGCTTTCCAGAAAATCTTCTTTATTTTTTATTGAATTTTGAAAACATGAAGCCATCACAAAAGACTAAAAGGTGTTTCTGTAGAACTTTTCTAGATGTTTCAACTTTTATCTGTCCTAAAATTCTAAGTATAAAGATAATTTTTTTTAATCCGTTATATCACTTTTAGGGTCCGCTGAACTGAAAATCGAAAATTATAGATAATATGAAATAAAAAAATGTATCCCAACAATAAAATGATGTAAAGAAGAGAGTGAATTGAAAAAGTGTTGGGGGCAGTTGGAAAGGGCGATAGCTCAGTTCCGAATCACCCTTCCCCCTTTACAGGCGCCCCTTAATATGTAATAAAAAAGTGTATCCCAAAAAGAAAAAAGAAATGGAAAGTGGAGGCAAAATTAAATTACGGAGCTGGAAAAAGCGAGGGGGTGACTACAAAATCATTCCTTTCCCTTTCCATTTACTACTCTATAAAAAATGTAAAAAAGTACACCACATTCGAAAATTCGGAAAAGCTGTAATTCTAAACAATTACCTAAATTTGTGAACCAAACATTAAAAGTTTTGACGTTTTTTAATCTTTTTTTTCTGATCAACTTGGTGTTCTTCCCTAAACATTCTATTATTTTCCAGTTCAAAAGCTTTGAGAATTTTTTAAATTAAGATTGAAGGATTTTAATTTTGAATCACCCATGAGTTCGAAAGCTTTCATTTCGTATCAAAAAATTAAATATAAATGTTTTACACATTTAATATCCCGACTTTTGAAGCTTTCCAAACATGTATTTTTTAAATTAATAGAATTTAGAGATTCCAGTAGCGAAGATTTTTAAACCAAGAGTGATGTTACTATAGAATCCCTTCAATTCATTTTTGTTCTTCAATTTTTATAGAAAAATATTTTTTTTAATGTTTGAAGTAAAAAAATTCAGTTTGTATTCAATTCGAAAAAAGTCCTGATTTGAACGAAAACAAAAAAAGAAAACTTTCAAATAATAGCTTTCAGGATGATTCATTGTAATACATTTTTAATTTAAAGGAGGTTTTTCGGGTTTCAATCGTGTGCAAGTCTACGAATCTCGCCGACGTTTCGTGAATATTTACACGTGCCACGGGGCACTTGAAAATCCCATGGGATTTTTATGGGAAATTTTTGGATTTTCGAAAAATGATGCTGATACTTCAGGGTGTGATCGAAAGTTACTAAATTTTTCAGGGATTAAAGAGGAGTGTCTACGGAATAAAACCAGATCAATAACTTTCATTTTTACCCCTTCCTTCCCACACAACGCCCCAAATCTGACCCAAAAATAAAAAAGCCTACATTTTTACGTATTATTGTTAATTTTCAGCATTTTCTGTCATCTTTTTTAATACAAATAATTTCTAATGAACAATTTGAATATCTCTGACTTTTTGAACCATTTTTAATTGTTTAAATAAATGTAACTTATTTAAACAATTATTTTTTCTAAAAAATGTAAAAAATAATCGCATTATCTGAATAAAATGCAATAGTTGCTTTTACTTACTTATAGATACTTTTCTTCTACTGTTTAACAAATTTCTATTTGTTTAAACAATTTTTATTTGCTCAAGCAGTATTCCTTCGAAAACTTTTCATAAATTAAATAAAATAGAATACATGCAATTATTTGTCTGACTGTATAGTGTGTAGAAAGAATATATTAACCATTTTTCAATTATTTAAAACAATTGAATTTGTTTAAGCAATTATTTTTCTCCAAAAATATTTTTTAAATGGTATTTTCTGAATGAAACATAATATTGAATGATTATTAGTAGTGGTAAATTTTTCTGAAAAGTTTGTCATTGTTTAAACAATTAATTACTTGTTACTTTAAAATTTCTTTCAAATTGAGTATGGTTGGTTTACATCTTTTTTGGCGTACGATTAAATAAATCATAAAAGTCATAATAAAATTTAAATTATGAAAGTATATTTATTATTGTATTCTTCATATTTTTACTATCTTTATCACAATTATATTATAAAAAAAATTACATTCAATTATAAAAATTATGATTAAAGTTTCGACATTTTCTTTGAACAACATTGTTAATAAAACGCATCAGAATGGATGAAGAACCAATATTACCTGCAAGGCTTAAAAATATCTATTTTATCTTATTTATCCACATTTCTTCATAGAAAACTAAACGAATAAAGATTGTTTAAACAATGATATGACGTTTTTAACAGAATTTGCTACTGCTCGAAATCATGAAATATTATGTTTAATTTATAAAATACGATTTTTAAAATATTTTTGCGGAACAATAATTGTTTAAACAAATTACATTTGTTTAAAAAAATAAAAGATGTTTAATATATTCTTTCTATACACTATAAACAAATGGAAATTTATTAAAAATTGGAAGAGAAGTATCAAAGTTATGTAAGTATTCAACAATAAGTAGCATAGGATACCAATTTAAGAAAAAAGTGGAAATCTCTGAATCGATTTAAAGAATTTTGAAAATAAACAATAATTTTTAAATAATTATATGTTTTTAAAAAAATTTACTAATCCAAATAATGATCAATTATTACATTTTATTCAGAAAATACGACTATTTTTTACATTTTTGGGGGGAAAAATAATTGTTTAAATAAGTGGGGGATATTCAAATTGTCCATTAGTAATTATTTGTATTAAAAAAGACGGCAGAAAATGCTGAAAATTAACAATAATACGTAAAACTGTAGTTTATTTTTATTTTTGGGTCATATTTGGGGCGTTGTGATGGAGGTAAGAGTGGGTTAAAAGTGAAAGTTATTGGTACGGTTTTACTTCGTAGACAGTCCTCTTTAATACCTGAAAGGTTTGGCAACTTTCGATCAAACCCTGAAATATCAGTCGAATTGTTCGAAAATCCAAAATTTTCCCATGTTAAATATATGGGATTTTCAAGTGCCAGGTGGTACGTGTTATTGGAATGTCGAAAGAAAATACATATTGTCTTTCTCTAGCGTGGAAAAAAAGTTTGCAATGCATTTTTGGACCACCCTAATGAACATCAAGTTTCTGAATACATTTAGTAAAATACGCAAGTCTTTACTTGGAGATCCACGTGAAAAGATGTCTGTAACACTACGAGTGATGTACGATATTTTATTCGAAATCAGCATTTTATGCGACTGCAGAGCCGCCTGAAAAATGAGTCGTGAAAACATACGACTGACATGGCAGTCATCTGCTTGTGCTGTGATTGGTAATCTCGTACAGCGCGAAATTCTAAATGTGGTTTGGTCCGAGCTAGAATGCCATCTGGTGTCATTATTTTTTCCTATAGTACGGTTCAAAAAAACATTTTACGTTATTTGGTGGCCATTTGTGGAACTATTTACATGTCAGTGTGGCGCTTTTGGATCTAATTACATGTCACCAGCTGACACCATTCGGTAAAGGGCTATATAACACTCACTTTTCAGGGGGCGTTGCAGGCTCATAACATGGTGGTTTCGAATAAAGGTATTAAACATAAAAATTACTCTTTTTGTAGAATGCAGATAATATAAGTTTATTTTACAATGTACAACATACGACTTTACCTGTATTACAACAATGATACAATAATTACAACACATTGGCTGAAAAGTAACAGAGCAAAGACAAGACTTACTTCCTAGTTTTACATAAGTTTCGAAATGAGCGTTTAGATTCTTTATATCAGTATTTATTCTATCACTTTTCAAACGACATTTTTGACGAGTTAATCAGTAAAAGAGACCGTACCTCCGATTTTTCACCGAAGCAAGAATCCTAAAAGCGTAAACCTGTCGATAAAGGAAGCGACTCTTAAAATCCAACTACTTTTGATTAAATAACCAAAAATAAACTAACTGACTCCCAAACAAACTTTGTTTCGATCAAAGCGTTATTGTGCTTCCAGAGTTAACAGACAAAATAAACTGAAAACAACGGATCAGAGCCTCTATTCTTTTCGTAAGTAAAACTTAATCTACTAGTCGAGAGATCTCTGATACAGAGCTCTTAGAGAGTAAGATACTGGGAGAGACTGGAATTATAATTCAGCTTCAGGTACTTGTAGACCCAAATTTCAAATACTTAAAAGTTATTCAGAAAAAATTTCCGTTTACCTTCGATAGGCATCTACTGATTATTATAATACGGAAGAACGAGCGGAAAGTGTGTCGTGAAGACTTAATGAATAAAAACACACGGTTTTAAAATATGGACACGTTTAAATATAAAACAAAGATTTTTGGAGCTCCTGCCGCTAGACACTTGTCTTCTTCCTAGTTGTTGTTCGCCTCTCTTTTGAGGGCCCCAAGTTCCTCCAACATGGCTTGTATTCCATCAGGAACTCGGCCTGCATCCAATTCAGAACCCCACGAGCGATACTGAAAATTAGAAACAGATATGAGATATTTTCAAAATTTTTAACCAGAAAATGTATGCCAAATAATTTATGGTACATAAATTATGTCAGAATAGTGATGAATTGTAATTATTGGACAAGTTTTCTAATTAGAGCGAAAATTAGGAAGAATTTATTTACAGGGTTGCCACAAAAAAACTATTTCGAAATTCCCTGACTATTCCCTGAACGGTTATCCAGATAAATACGTAACTCTTTTAGGGGGAAGGGATGTTTCAAGAGGAACTGCTATGGACTTCTTACAAGGGCGGAGGGGGGCGGGTTCGATAAATGTTACGAAACATTTTTTCAAATTTAATTTTTTGTTCTTAAATTGTAAAATTTTAATCAAGTTAGAATTTAAAGTTTTTTCTAAATATTTTTCATATACATCATTGGTTCTGTTCGGACGTATGAAACATACCACTGTATTTTATTGAACGTAAAATTTTTTTTAATTTAGTTCTTAGGCAACTCCAAAGTATTCAAAAATGCAAAATTAGCATAATTAAAAGTTGTAAAGTTTCTTTAAACGAAACGAAAAAAAAAATATCAGCAACTCCAATGTAATCAAGAATGCAAAATTAACATAATTAAAAGTTGGTGAATTTGGCTTCAGGGTCCCAAATACAGTAAACTTCCTTTTATTTTAAGGTCCTTGAAACGTACCCGACCAATTATTTTAAGGCTGGAGGGGGGGCCCCCACCTGTACCGCGATTCGGCAGTTTAATTTTATCAACGACGTTCATTGACTGCCCCGGCCTTGTATCGCTGCGCTTGCGCTAAGCAACGTTTTCAACTGCGCATGTGCCGAAAACCGCGGTCGATTTGAAATCAATAAATACTATCAATATTAATACAAACAAATACACCCAAAAATTCCTAGAACTGCTGGCCCCCGCAGTTTCTCAGCTCAAGGGGCGAGAGACGGTTGCGACTCTCGCCTCGGAAAGGCCGAGTGCGCGAATACCCACTCCAGTATATTGCGCAATATTATGTATTCCAATTGGAAACGGTTTAGACGGTCCCGATTGGCGCAGTTGAAAAAGTCGTGGTCGGTTAGCATGTCAGTGTTTTTCAAGTGCCTTTCAAGTGTTTTTGTTGACATACGACAATTTGCCAACTAAAACTCAATATAATAGATCAAAAAACTACTCAAATATTTCGCAAAATATTGCGTTTCCTATAGCTAATACACAGAGAAAACTTTTACGAATTATGACTCTTGATCTTTACACCATAATTTCTAATAGTATACTAAACGTAGTAATTTTTTGGAAACGGGTAAGAAAAGATAAAAAATTAAGGTTTCCGTTGATATAAATATAATAATGACTCATGTAGCTTATGTGGTTGTAATGTTGTTGTGAAAGTTCGGTTTTCGTTCGATTTGCCGAAAAAATTTCACCAGTTCAAGATTCGGGTTTTCCTTCATCCCAAGGTTTAGAAAGATCTGTGGTGACTTCTCTGTGCCGTATTGATGGATCCTGGTTATTGTAGGGTTACCAGATGGATCTCCTGAAGAATCAGCACATGTCCGGCTGCACCCCCTCCACCCTCACGCACACACATACACACAGCCAGCAAGTAGGTAACCAAACCTCACCTAACTAAACGCCATTAAAAAAAAATTATTCCGATTCGACGAATCAGGCAAATCAACATTGATCATGTCAAACTGGGAAATAGACGAAATAGTGCTGAGCTGAGTCTGCTGGAAATTAGGATGAAGATTAATTACGATTTCTTATTTGACATTCTGTTACCGGGAAAAATGTTTTCAAAACGCATGTAAAAAAACGAAAATACACGGAGAAAAATGGAAGGTCATTTTGGCTATCTAGATGTGCACACAGACTATGTGTATATTGCAGAGTCAACTATAGGACAGCCCTTGAAGATGGCTAAAGCGACTATCCCTAGAAGACTAAAACAAGAGGTTCAAATCGATCATCTCAGAGTGTCGACTTGGTCATCTCGGGCGGTCGACTCAAGCGTCATAGAGAGTCGAACCGATCATCAGAGATAGCGAAATTGATCATGATAAAGGGTCGAATCGCTCATCATAGAGGGTCGAGTTGGTCATATCAGATAGTCGACTTGATCTCCTCGGACAGTCGAACTGGCCATCTTAGGGGGTCGATTTGATTATTCTACATTTTCTATATTTGTTGTCCTTTTCCTACTTATTCCAGTCTCCCTTATAAGAGATTGGAAATTATAAAATTAAGTGGAACCTATAAAACCTGAAAATGTATATGAAATACATGAATTCTGAAAGCATTTTTATTCTTTGTGAACAATGAGGTGTATGAGACATAATTTGATATGCAAAAACTCTCTTTACTTTCTGCATCATCAATGAATGCTGAAATTTTTTGCACGTTTTCAGTTTGAAACGACACGGTGACAACAAATTGATAGCTGAACGTCCCGTTACGCCTTTATCCTAAATCCCTAGGAAGCATCCAATTTGACGTTGAACATTCAAAAGAATGAGCTTAATTCACTTTCCATCATGTTCTCTCTTATGCACTTCACTCTCCACGAAAGTTCGAAATATTGAAAAGCAGTTTAAACTTATTAAAAACATGTTTAAGTTCAATAAACAGCAAATGTGTCGCTGAACGGCTCAATGACATTCACTCACTGCCAAAATGCTCTAGAGTCTAGACCACGGTGCTCCCAACTCTCTTATCCTTTCACACTGCATGCATTGCGTCGACAACCGGATTAGATAAGGTTGGCACGCTTATTTGAAATAATTAAATGTGAAAAGCAATTGTGTAAAGAAAATTGAGACACTGATCCGAAGAGACATAAGAAGCCATAGAAACACGAGAGCTTGCATGAAAAAATGCATGGACGTGAAGGAAGCTAGAGTAGTATGCCAGGACAGAAAAGTGTGGCGACAAATAGTTTGTAAACAGAGTGACAATAGAGTGAATGACGCCTAAAAAAAAGACCTTGGATACTAATGGGCCCAAGTGGGGAACAACACATAACAATTTTGTGAGGCTCTTCACTTGGGGTGATCGCTAGAGTGATTGATCAGCAACCTGTGTCGGAGCAGTGTTGCGAAATGAACGTGTCATTTAAACAAATAACACGAGAATTCCAGATCAATCTAAAATATCTATACCTAACACCTCCATACCTACCTACCTTATACCTATATACCCACCTACACACTACTATTTTCCAACCGAGCAAGTCACGCCTACCCCAAAAGGGCTTAATGGTATAATAATAATAAAATAATAAGAATAAAGTTATTAAAAATAATTCTTTGCTCAAGGAAGACTTATAAAGTGAAATTTAAATGATTTATTAGATTTTCTCCTTAAAAATAAAGGATCGATTTTAATTTTAAAGGAAGGAATATCTTTTTTATCTTAAATTGTGAATTTACAATTATTCCTAATATTGTTATGCACTTTACATTTATTATCTGTTGTGAACATTTCACTTCCACATTCAATCATTTTAATTAAACACGCCAACGGTAACTAATCAGGTTGGCCCTCCGCGATGGGTCATTTGCTCTTCCGTGGATGGTCGAAATGACTGAAAACAAGATGATCGTATTGACCATCCCGAAAGGATACCTTGCTTATCCCTGATAGTGAGGCTGACCATCTTATAACAGTCAGACTGGTCATAAAACGAGAGCCTCTCCGACTATGTCAAAAAAATTATGGATGGCTCTTTATACCATCTAGAAGAACGAACTGGCTCCCTAAATTTAGACCTAAATTTAACTTTGACCATCCATTTTTCTCCGTGTATGTGAAAAATTCCAACAAATCGTCATTTCGGGTAAAAATCATCACATTTCATGAAAAATCAGTACATCAGCTCCAAGACTCAAAAATCAACACATTTGCTGACAAATCAGCGCGTCTGGTAACCCTAGTTTATTTTGTTGGTTGTGTCATCATCAAAGATGTTTGGCTGTGTTCCCATGTGAATGCTTCTATCTTGCTTTATTGGTTACGCTTTACGCGAAGCCTTCAATACAGTAACTGTAGTGCTTTCTCTCTCTTCCATTCGTTTGCTTGAAGATGTGTTCACCGCATTCATAGTATAATGTAATTTTAAAATTATTTTTTAATTATTGATTTAAATGCAAAGTATATTATTTTACATTTAATTTCAATGGAAACTATAAGTGAACTGATACACAATTAAAAATTTCTGTTTACATTTTAATACTAGTTGAAATGCACCCCATATTGAATAATAATTATTTTAATGAATAATATAAACAAAATAATAGTAACCTAAAGTTTAATTCAGTAAGACTGTAAAACCATTTACCTATAAGTAATTGATGAGTAAGTTTCTATTTTTAAGTAATGCAATTATTCACTTTATATTTTCACTTTAAAGGTCTCCCCTACTAGGAATATAATATAATATGTATGTCATTTTTATTCTAAATGTGAAACAAAAATAATAGGTGATTTCAAACAACCTATTTGAATTACAGTTGAAAGTATAATTTGGAACTGGCAGAAAAATTAAACGTATTTTAATTGAAATGTAACCTATATTGGATAATAATTAATTTAAATGTATAATAGGATTAAAATGTGTAATTTCAAGTTTCTATAAGAATGCACAATGTTAATTACTGAGTAATTAAAGATATATTTTTAATTTCGTTAAAAAATTATTTTCACATTATTGTCCCTTGCTTTGAAACGTAGAATAATCAAATTTGTATGAGTTAAATTTTCATTTAAATTAATTATTTCTTCAACAAAAAGGGAAAGAATTTTTAACGAAATAGTTGCATTTTAAAGAAAATAAATTAATTTTCAACAAAGTTCTAAAATTTTCGACCAAGTACTTGGATTTTATTTTTCAAGATTTGCCAGTCATCCCGAATTAATTAAATTACTTTAACAACAATAGGAAACGAATTTTCAACAAAATATTTGAATTTTAAACAAAACAAATTAATTTTCCACAAAGTACTTCAAACTTTCGACCAAGTACGTTAAATTTTTATCAGATTATTCAATCTTCGAGCAGAAAATACGAATTTTCTATAAAACAGTTGAATTTTCAACAAAAAAGTTCATTTTCAATGCAAACAGATTAATTTTTGTGAACAAAAGACGAATTTTCAAGAAAATAAATTAATTTTCAATAACACAGTTACATTTTCAGCCAAAGGAATGAATTGTCTATACAAAAATACGAATTTTTGAAAAGTACATGAATTTTCTACTACAAATGATAAATTTGTAAACAAAAAATGAAGTAGTTAAATTTTCATTTCAATAAATTCATTCTCAACCTGAAAGGAAACGAATTTTCAAAAAAATAGTTGAATTTTAAACATAATATATTAATTTTCAACAAAGTACTTTAACTTTCGAACAAATACTTGTATTTTGTATGAGATATATCAATTTTCGATCAAAACATACGAATTTTCTATAAAGCAGTTGAACTTTCAACAAAAAAGTTCGTTTTCAATCCAAACAGATTAATTTTTGTGAAAAATAGGAGACGAATTTTCAAGAAAATAAATAAATTTTTAATAACTTGGTTACATTTTCAACCAAAGGAATGCATTTTCTACACAAAAATGCGAATTTTTAAGGTATAAAACACAAAATTCACGATTAATTTAGAATGTGAACTATACACAAAAACTCATCGTATTGATATATTTATATGTTAAAAAAATGATATACTTCAAGAAGAAAATAATTTACATTACAGTAAATAATTCACAAACGCTGAATTTTCAAACAAAAAATTTGCATTCAAATAGTTTAATTTTTAACTAAAACAGATAAATTTGCAACTAAAATGAAGAATTTTTAACATAATAATGAAATTTTCAATCAAGAAGATGAATTTTCAACAAAAATAATTAATCATCACACAAAAAAATGCATTTGTAACAAAGTAGTTCCATTCTCAACTAAGTATACATATGTAGTTGAATTTTCAACCAAAAAAGATAAATTCTCGACGAAAAATGTAATAGTTGATATTACACCCACAAAATTTTTTTATTTAAAATCAAAAACAGTTGAATTCAAACAAAAAAATACCAATTTTTGAAAAAAAAGTTGAATTCTCAATCAAAACAGATTAATTTACAACCAAACAATTGCATTTTTAACCCAGAAAGATGAAATTTATATGATACGAGATGAATTTTGAAACCAAAAACATGAATTTCCAACAAAAATGTTAATTTTCATGACCAAAATTTATATTTATTATAAAAATCGTTAAATTTTCAACAAGAAGTCGGATTTGCAACAACGCAGTTGCATTTTCAAAAAAAAATGACTTTAGCAAAAAGTTCCACGTCTGTTTGATTAACAATATTTATATGTATGTTCGTCTCACAAGTTTATACAATCTTAGTAAGATTTTGTGTGTGTGGGGGGGGGGTCAGTCAGCAAATCTCACGATATCTTACATGGAGGAGGTTGGGTTGAAAATTTCAGAAAAATTATCGAAAATTCCCTGAGTCTTTCCTGACATTCTCTCCCTGACTTGCCCTGACCACTTTTACCCATTTATATACTACCAATATTTTTTGCAAATTAATTTTTTCTTGCCATCGCTTCCTTACAAATTTTTGAAAAATAGTTTAATTTTAATAAATTGTGGCTCATTTTTTCCGGGAAACATTCTGTTGCCAATTTTAAAAGTAAATTTTTCTATAACTGAAATCGCTAAAACGATTTTTTTTCAAGTTAACATTTCTTTAGCAAGTCACTATATTTGAAGGTTACTTACATATTTTCAAAATTTGAAACAGTACAGTTGCAGGGAATGTTTTCCTCCCAAAAAATAAGCCATGATTGATTAAAATTCAACCATATTGAAACAATTGATAAGAAAAAATTCAATTAGAAAATGTATTGTCAAAATAAGTTTTTTTCGTAAGTTTTAAACTTTTTCAGAAAAAATATTCTTTTTCCTTTCACAAGGCATGAATGACATCATATTTTAATTTTTTAAATTGTAGAACACTTTTTTCCCGGAAACCTGATATTTGGCACGAAAACTACCTTAAAATTGAATTGAATGAAATCAGACGTATTCAACGGCCATTAAACTTTTATATAATAACATGAGCAAAGGTAAGTTTAATAAGAAATAATACGCAAAACTGGTATTTTAAAAACAACTAAAATATACCCGTTTCGCAACACTTCCAAACCGTTATTAAAATCGCATTTTTTATTTTTTAAATTAAAACTTACCTCATAAGGGTTAAATTTGTATTAAATTCTTCAGGATTTAAGCCTCTTTTCAATTCTTGATTGGAGATGAGTATCTTGTAAGGAGAAAAATGAAAAATCCAGGATTTACTTTATATGTAAATCAGTTCTTCATTTAATCATGTTGGGCCAACTTTAACTTAGTGGATACCTCGTTTAACTAAACCTCAAAACAGCAATATTTTGAGCTTTTTTGAAAATTATTATTTTAGTGGGAAAAGGCTCGGGACCAACGCGAAATTTTCAGAGTGATTAAATCAAGAACTGATTTATATAACTGTAAATCCTGGATTTTTTCATTTTTCCCCCTGCAAGATAGTCATTAGGGTTTCATGTTGAATCGTTTGAGTTGACGGGCACAAAAAATTTGTGGGTTGGAATCCGAAAAAAAGTAAAAAAAGAATTTTTGAAATCCGTTAATATCTTCTGTTCTCTTTTTTAATTGTAAAATTAAGAATGTTGAAAATTAAAAATATCCTATTGTTCTAAAAATTATTACGAATTTTTTGTAAATAGATTTTTTAGTAATGAACCATGATAAAAATTATAAATTGACAAAAAAATAATTTTTTCTCAATTTAGAATTTTTGGAAATGTGCAAAAAACATGTTTTTCTGGATTGAGTTATATGCACACATTTTGGAAAAAGCTGAATAGGTCGAACCTGAAATTACTTCAGTTTGAACCACAGAAACATATTATAATTTTTCTTTTCCAGAAAAAAATTTTTCTTCGTGATTTAGGAATTTCGGGATTTTTTCGCAATTTGGAAATTTCTTAAACGCCACAATCCAAGAAAACATGTCGCACATTTTCAAATAATTATAAATTAGGTAAAAACTTTTTTTTTATAATTTTTTATTACTGCTCACTAGTGAAAACTGTACATACAAAAAATTCTCCATCATTTTTTAACACATACGACGTAGAAATTTTATATATTTTTTAAATCAAAAAAGAGAACAGAAGATATTAACCGATTTAAAATATTTGTTTTTTTCACTTTTTTCGCATGCCAATCCACAAATATGTTCCCCTCAGCTCAAACGATTTGACTATTTTTAGCATTTTCACTCCACCCTAATAATCATATCCGAAAATGGACAATACCTCCAAGATGACGAATTTCAAAGTGCAATTTGAATATTTCACCATCAAAAATTGAAAAAAGGCATAAATTCTGAAAAGTCTGATAAAAAATGAACCATTATGATGTAAGTTTTAATTTTAAAAAAATGAAAAAACTGCGATTTGTTGTATAACAGTTTTAAGACTTTAAAATATTTCTGACTTCATTCAATTCCATTTTAAATGGTAGAATTTGAGTTTTTTCTCAATTCTAAAATGCAAATAAATGTTACTTTTTTCTGTACCCTTGCACTTTGAAATTAAATTTTAAAATAAACAAATAACTTAATAAGTTAATTTAACAAATAAGTTCCAAAAACATATCGTATCGATACATTGATACATAACGCTTTTAGAGGAAGGGAGAGTTACAGAGGAGCTTTTGTGATCCTGTTATGATGGGGAGGGGAGAGCTTTCGAGAAATGCTACCTAAAATATTTTGATCTAATAATTTAAAAAAATAGTAAAATAATATAAGAGGGTAGGGCAAATTTAACAAAATTATTTTTTGAAATGTGGGGTATGTGGAAAATTTGTGGTATACTCTCAGGATAACCCATGATTTAAAAAATTAGATATCACTCTTGGTCACGACGGAGGGTTAGAAAGTTGGAAAAATTAAAAACTTTTTATAAAGTTTGTAAAAATAAAAACTTTTTTTAATTTTGAATATTCAAATTTTTCGATGTGCTCTGTTCAAATGGAAAAAACACGCCACTAATTATTTGGACGTGACAAAATTTTTTTATTCAGGCCAAATATGCAAAATTAGTTGTAGATCTCTTTTTTTATTTAGAAAGGTATAAATAAGTTTCTCTAAACGACACGAGAAAATATTAATATAAGAAATGTATTTTCTTTTTGAAACAGGTGTTCTATTAACCAAATCCAGTCCAATCGAAAAAATTAGATATAATAGAATACAAGATGGTAACTTAACAACATAATTTCTTTGATAAAATATTTATATCAGCTGATTTTTGAGATATGAAAGTTTGAGAACCCAAAGTGTGGGAATGCAGCATTTTTAGAAGAAAATAAGCGGAAAAAAATACGATGTTTGCCTTACCATGTCGAGCTCTTTTCGGAGGGCGATGACGGCCTTTTCTCTATCAGCGACAAGCTCCTCCAGGTACTGATATCTGAGCTTTTTACGAGCACGGCACTCCCTCGCGCTCTGCCGGCTTCGTTCTATGAAAAAAAAACAAAGACGAAAAAAATACAGATGAATTTCCAGTTTCTTTCATAAGAAAAATTATGGGATTTGGAACAAAGGGTGACTCGAACTCGCCAAAGGAACATTCATTTTGAAAGGCTGGGCGTCGTAAACCAAGATTTAATAATAATAAAAAAATAAGAAAATATATTTTCATTTAGTGGATAGAATGATTTGTCGTAAGGATATAACTTAAACATAATTAGTTTTTTTTCAAATAACCGCAACGGTTTCTTACAAATATACTTTTAATGCGAACAATTTTATATAAAAAAAGGTTTGATCTTTCAGATGATTTAAAAAATAATACAATATTTGGGTCTCCCAGTCCCTAATTGGAGACAAAAAAGTAAAATATGAATATTTTCTAGAATAAGTAAGGGGCTAGAATCCGAATCTCTGAATTATTTCAAATGTCCATTTAGGCTTCTAGACCCTTTTCCAATCTCAAACTTTTAAATTCATTTTATTCAAAAAATAAATAGTTTTCAAATTATTATTTCCGAAATTTCAATTGATTCCCCGGTACACTCTAAACATTAAACATTTTTCAGAATGACCACAGAACAATTTTTTGTTTAATCTCTGACAATTCCTAAGCTATGCTCTGACCAAGTTTATTAATCCGGAATGCTTATTTGTATTTAAAAATTTTCAAACAAACAGAAGTTTAAAAATGCTACGCTTATGAACTTTTAAATTTTAAAAATATTAAATTCGAAGGCTTTTATGCTTAGATTTTTTAAGGACGTGACAAATTTACGGTACGATAAGCCGGATTTTTTTTCGATACGAATAGTGAGATCTGTAAAAAGGACTATTTGTATCGAAATTTCGATACAAATAGCCGGATTTTTCGGTACACATACCATAGGTACTGCCATTTTTTTAAACTTTAAGATTGGAATTTATAAGGAAGAAACCTTATTTTTTCGACTTCTTCCAGACTATTTATACAGAATTGTATAATAGCGTTTCGGAATTGGGCTGGTTCCCTCGTCAGATTACCTATTACGTTTCGCAGAATTAAAAAAATATATTTTTAAGAAAATAATCATGGTTTTGGAACCAACTATATATAAATATGGAGAAGAAGGTATAAAAAATATTAAAAGTATTAAAAAAACGATCATAAGACTGTCTCAAGTATTAATTTTTGGAAAAAGGTGGACCTACGCGAAGTAGAAAAAACGTTTCTAGGAATGTTCACTCATATTTGTGAACGAATATGAAAATGTTTTATTATAAACAAATTAATTAGCCAAAATGCTTTCTTAAGAAGACTCAGATATTCTATCTCATCAAAATTTCGTCGCAATATATGTAAAAGTAATATTTAACCACGAGTTATATAATAATTATTTTTGTTTACATTATTATCAAATTTAATAAACAAATTAACTCTGTAGCTGTCATTGAATAGATAGGCATTTGGTTTCTTATGAAATGAACTAAAAATTACTTTTCAGTAGCAATTTTTGACATTACTTTATTTTCCGGCAAAAATTATTAATGGTTTAAACAAATTTAATGAACGAATGCACAATTCAGCCATTTTTAACATACAGACTTGGTTTTTTCAGATTTCGTTTTAAAAAGCTACGTTTATGCGTTGAAAAAAAAGCAAAATTTGTTCATTAATTTGTTTATGACAAAAATATTTTATATCTGCGTACTAATACAAGTGAGCACTCCTAGAAATAATTTGCTCAGATTTTACATATTTTAACTTGAAACATTATATTTATTTATTTGGGTTTTAACTTTGCGTTGTTCCTAACATCGAAAAACTACAATCAAAAACTGTTTATTAACAATACAAAAATTGATATTTTGATAATTACATTCTCATTCTAATGAGAAGGTATTGGTTTTATGTAAAATTTGACATAGTCGGTTTTCATCAAATGTCCACGTTTTGAGACCTCCTGAGTCAGAAAAAACGATTTTTACGAAGGTGTCTGTCTGTCTGTAGTCTGTAGTCTGTCTGTCTGTCTGTCTGTAGCCACGATAACTTTCGAAAAAATGATCAGATTTGATTGAGCTTTGGCACACTTTTTTATGGCCGAAAAATAGAGAACGAGTTCGTTAACCAGCTATTTTGGATGAAAATCCAAAAAGTGAGCACATTTTGAAAATTTTTGAGACCACTTTTTTGGAAGATTTGAAAATTCTATGTACGGTTATTAGTAGTACGCAAAATGAAGAACAAAATATTCTTATGACTTTTCATGATAAAAAAAAAATTACTGGAGTTATAGCATTTTCAAAATTCCAAAAAACAAACGAAAATGAACATTTTAAGCCGAAAAACGCACGATATGAAAAAAAGTCAAGAGGAGAAAAACGTTGATTCCTGAACACCCTATAATATTTTCATGACAACTTTTTGAATTTTTCGAAAAATAAAAAATTCAAATTTTGATCGCACAAAAAATTAATGAAAAATCAAAAAAGCCATTTTGCTGTAAAACTATGCAAGATACCAGAAAAGATCATCTCACCAAAATTGTGCACCTAAAAAAGATCTACAAATTTCTTATTATTCACTTTTTGATATGACGCGTAGTTTTTGTTTTATTCGTAAAAAACAGCATTGAAAATAGAAAAATCAAATTTTCAGACGAATATTACCAGCTACGAAAAAATGACCGAAACAAAATTTGTTCATCCATGGAAGAGGTACAAATTTATTGTGACTCATGTTTCGATAGGATGCGTGGTTTTTGTTTTATTCGTGAAAATAACATTGACAGTAAAAAAAATCAAAGTTTTGAAAAAACAATGCAAGGTACGAAAACATATAAATGAACAAAAATTGTGCATTCAAAAAAGACTTACACACCCGTAATCAATTTTTGTGGTAAGAATATATTCAAAATGAAAAAATTAACTTTTTTGATAAACGGCACAAGCTAAAATAAAATGTTAACTAATAAAATTTGTCGCCTCAATTATATCATTACTTTTCATTTGAAATCAAATACAAATTTAGTAATTTGTATATGAAGAACATATAACACGAAGCACAAAGTGCGCGCTCAGTGTATTTACCAAATCGCACGCCGTAAGTGCGCTCCAACTTTTTTGTTTCTATCATACGGTTCAAATGATTTTCAAATCAAATATCGAGCGCGAAGCGCGAGTGTCTGGATGAGAATGTGTTCCTTAAGGTCGATAGAACCTTGAGTAAATAAAGTTCCTTTTCAGTCTAAAATAAAAGCAAATTTAACAATCACTTAATATGTAGAGGTTTTGATAATTTTATAATATTTGCAAACAAACTTTTTCTTTTCATCGAAGTCGAACACGAAGTTCAAAAATCTAGAGGAGCCTAGCGTAAAGCGCGATGCAAATACGCCCGAGCGCGTAGCGCGAGGTGAATACATAATCGAGCGCGAAGCGTGAGATAAATATATGATCGAGCGCGAAGCGCGAGATCCAACAGTCGCGCGCCCTAGGCGCGCTCAAACTTGCGAGCGAAGCGAGCCGCGCGCGAAGCGCGCCATGAGAATGTGCCCGCGAAGCGGGCAGATTTTTTTTTTTAAATTTTCTTTAATTTCAACACTTTGTGTGTAGATTTATATGGAAGTGTTTCTCTCTTCCAATCAATAATAGCAGAGTTAAAAATGAGATAAAACTATGCAATATCAAAAAAGAAAGGCAATCCATGACTTATTTGTTCCTTTTCTAAAATATTATACAATCTTTTTCAGTTTCAGGAAAGTAGAAAATGAGATCTCAAAAGCCACTCAATGTTGAAGTAGATTAATGTCATAAAAAATAAATACTTTAAGGATTGGATTGAAGACTTTAAGATTTGTCTTATCGATCATTTCTGGTATCTACGTACTGGATAAAACTGGAGAATTAGAGTCGAGGTTGGCATAATAAGGAGTTAGCGAGTGGAAGGAATTGCAAATAATTTCTTACACTATTTCACCGAAGTGATAAAATATTTTACGATCAACCCCTGTATTATCACGCTTAACCCCCCCCCCCCCCCGGCTTGTTTTACGTGATCATAAAACTCGCCATGCTCATTTTCTACAAACCATTCGTGGGAATGAATGCCAGGTTTTGCTGAATAACCTTTTTTGCATCTGACAGTCAGAGCTTAAGCTTGAATCATTAAAGATTTACATCTCGCCCAGAAATAAATTTGTAAACAGACCTTTATAACAGAGGTTGAAATATTATTCTAGACATAGACATACTAACAGCGAAAACATTTACAACGTTGTGTAATAATTCAGTGATTTTTATGACAAATTCACGAACATGCTGATACAGAGTGGCCGAAAAAATTCATTTTAAAAACTCCCTGATTTTTCTAGCATTTTAACATTGTAACATTTTCAACATAGAATATTTTATAAACGGAATAAAACAAGCCAAATAATTCGATTTTTTAGACGACAGTTGAATTTTCAACAAAGAAAGATGAATTTTTAATCAAAAAAAGATGAATTTTTAATCAAAAAAAGATGACTTTTTAACAAAATACTTGAATTTTTAACCAAATACTAGAATTTTCTACCTACAAAGATGAATTTTCAAAGCAATAGTCGAATTTTCAAACAAAAAACCATTAAACATTAAACAAAAACAGTTGCATTTTTAACCAAAGAGTTGAAATTTTAAGCTACAAAGGTGAAAAGAGGCAAAGTTTTGAAGACAGTTTAACTTTCAACCCATAAAGTTGAATTTTCAACGAGAAGATAAATTCTAAAAAAAAGGTTCATATTTCAATTTAAAAAAACGAATTTTGAACAAAATAGTAGAATTTTCAACTTACAAAAATGAATTTTTCACAACAAATGTAATAGTTGATATTTCAACCAAAAAAGATGAAACGTCTACCAAAAGAGATGAATTTTAAAACCAAAAAGACGCATTTTCAACAAAAAGATTAATTTTCTACCAAAAAAGACGAATGTTCAACAAAATAAATACATGAATTTTCAAACACATTTTGCATTTTCAACTACAAAAGATCAATTTTAACGACAAAATGGAAAAGTTACATTTTCTGCACACTGTCAAGCTAAAAGATGAAATTTCTGTAAAACAATTGAATTTTCAACCCAAAAATATGAATTTCCAACAAAAAAGTTAATTTTCAACCAAACAGTTCCATTTTTGACCAAAAAAGAGGAAATTTCAAGCCAAGAAGATTTTCTACCATAATAGACAAACTTTCAACTAAAAAAGGTCAATTTTCAAACAAAAATGGAAAAATTACATTTTCAGTCAAAAAAATTAATTTTAGACCAAAATAAATAATTTTCAACAAAATAGTACAACTTTTAACCAAATTCGCGATTTCAATCAGAGAAAATTGCACTGAAACTCAGTCGTATTTTACTGACTACGCTATAGCTATGGATAGTATCAGACAAATAACCCGGTAACCTAGTAAAAATTAGCCTTAACTTTGAAAGGTGATAACGCCGTCCAGAATATAGAACAAAATATTTTCTAAATCCCGTTATAAAGCTTAATCAATTCTGCGTTAAATGAGCCTCAGTTAAAGTAATTTACCCTTGTGAGTATTAAGCGAGTATTGAATGCGTATTAATTAGATATTTTACAAAAGTGATCTTCAGGACTTTTCCTTTTATTTGCGCCATTGCACGTGTAAATATTTTTCATAGATTTAATGGTTTAAATGAAAGTTAAAATACTAAAGATCAATTGTGTCCAATATCATATAAATTCATTCTCCTAGCTACTGCTAAGAGTTGAAGTACAAATTTTGCTTACAAATTTAAATTTTATTATTGTCTTTCTCACTTGACCAGTGGTACAGTCGAGTCCTGGCGGGCCCTGGCGCCGCCAGTGTACTTTTTTCGAAGGCCTGGCGGCGCCAAGCCGCTTTCTTGTCGCACAAATATTATTCTCAGCAGTATTAAGAATTTAATTTGAAGACAGTACGGACTTTATGGCAGAAATACGTTATAAAGATATATTTATAGCAATGGATCATAGATTATATTATTATTCGGAATTTCCTCCGAGCAAGTCACGCCTACCCCGAAAGGGAAATAGCTCAATGGTATAATAATAATAATAATAATAATTTTTTTTGGCATGAGCTTCGGACTGGACAAGTGTGCCTGCGTCCACCTACGCCAAGGAAGATTAGAAACTACATCATCGCGTCACGATCAGGATGTTCAACTCATAGGCGGAAATACCATTCAACATCTTGGTATTGGAGAAACATATACATA
>CAKNYM010052635.1:33040-47503 GCA_932195095.1 Andricus curvator | reverse complement strand
TTTGTAAGAGTACTCATACTCTAATAGGATGAGTTTTCTTACAACCGTAGCAAGGCGAAGTTCGAGCTATTTTCGCAAGGGATAACGGCTTTAAAAGCATGAAGCTTTGTACTTTTTTAGGATAAAGGGATTCCTGCTTAAAATGAATGAATTTTGTACCAAGATAGCAAGAATGAAACCTACGAAAAAAGCATGACTAGTGCTCTTACTATTATAGGCATATTTTTTTCTCCGTGTATGTCGCGTTATTTTCGTGATTTTAATGAAACTTTTTCCTTTGAAGTAGGCATTTTTGGAATAATCGATACACTCCATTTTTTCTAACTTACTTCATTATTTTTCCACAAAAACGTTGTTACAACTGTTAAATTAAGTCCTTTTCGGTTTTTCATCATAACATAAAGTTGCATTGTTGACATAAAAAGAAATCGTTAAGGATTTTATACCATTTTTGCAAAAGTCTTGAAAAGAAACAATTTTGTTCTTTTCACTTGTATCATATCGTGTGTCGTTTTGGAAAAAATTGTGAATTTACGATTTTCAAACAAAGAAGAAGTCTCTCTTTTCGCCAAGGCGCTGGCACAGAGCAGATATTAAAAAACGATGGAATTTTGAATATTTTCAGAAAATCCGACGCCATTTTGTCACATCTGAACTTTTTTTTAAATTTCCAACGGATTCCGACAGAGGACGAGAAATTACATCAGAATCAGAAATAACTTTGGAAAAAAAAGTTTTGGCAAATCGCTAAGATAGGTGTCGACCGTTACGTCTTATTCTTTTTGAAAAACAACATATATTTGAGTAGGTCTTACAGTTTATAATATATTGAGGACAAGTGAGTGTCCGAGTTTGGGAGTCTCAGATACTTGCAATCAGCAAACGTTAACAAACATTTAGTATCGGACTTTTGTCAGTAAGCAGGTAAAAACTGCGAAATTAAAAAGAGTGATTAATTTTGCAATTAGTGATTTAAGAATAAGATATGCGAAATCTACCATTTTTTCAATTCACGGCTTATGTAATTTGTTTGAAAAAGTTTAAATTTTCGTAAGTTAAGGCACATAATTGAGGCGCTGAGAACTACAACTAGGTAAAGCCCATTTTTGTCGAAAATCCTTTTTTACAGATTCAAGTACTTTATGTCTTGGCCCATCGATAAATATTAGAAATATGTAAAGGAACAAATTTTATTTTGCCAAAAAACGTGGCTAAAGTTTTTGCGGTTCTTGAAAAATGATTATGACAACTGGGTAAAGCCCATTTCGTTTTTCCTCAATTCTACTCTATCTAAAAATTAAAAAAAAAATATATTTTCAAATCCTGAAAGTATAACTCATAAGAAACACTTGCTTCTATAGTTTCCTCAGAGTATTCTATTTTGAATCCTGTCTTATTTTCAAGCCGCGCATTGCAAATTTATTCATTTTTATTTATTTCGTAATATTTGCCTGTTAATGAACAGTCATCAACAATCATTTAATATCATGTACCTGCTTGGAAGCCCTTCTGGAAGTAGAAATATTGAAAAAGGTAGGAATTGGGGGATAGGAAAAGATAGAACTATTCTGTCTCTCTCAATTGGTCACTTTGCTATATTTTCCTATCCCCAATCTCCATCATTTTCTCAATAATTTTCAATATCTTTCTCTCTCTCTTTCGTAACCGAGGACCCTTATCCTTTTCTTTACTTCATTCTTTCTCTTTAATATAAATTTGAATCTTTATCTATCTCTTTTTGTATCTTCTGCGATTGAGTACTCTTATCATTTTCTATCCCTCAAAATTCGGGAATCCATCGAAAAGTTAGAGAATTTAATTTAAAAATTAATTTGTAGTTGACCACGTATCAGAAAGACAACGTGACAACATGGATAGATAAAGGATAGAAGGAGATATAGAAGAGAGAATTGAAAAAGATAGACGTAAATTTAGATTGACATTTATTTTTCACTGATATCCAATGAAATTATTTTTATATTGATTCATCTCTCTAAATTGTAATCATTAAAAAGTACGTCACTGAATCAAATCGCTAAGGATTTTCACTGATTAATCAATGAATTTGACTTATTCTTTTTTCTCACTGACTTATCAGTGAAAATCCTTATTGATTTGACTCAGTGATGAACTTCTTACTAATTCAAATTTATCGAGAGTACAATATTGTTTTAAAAACCAACTCTCTAAACTTGACCCAGTGAAATAATCAGTGACTTTTTTTCGTGATTTCAATCAGTGAACATTTCACTGAAATTTAGTTTTATTTTACTGATTACACTACCGATGGATAGTATCGGACAACTAACCGGGTAACCTATTTAAAATTAGCCTTGAATTTGAAAGGTGATAACGCCGTCCAGAATAAGTTTCCCTTTTTATAACCCGTTGAAAAGAAAGCTTAATAAATTCTGCGTATGAGCCTTATAGTTAAAGTAATTTGGTCTTCTGGGTATTGAATTATCACGTGAGAAAGACAGTAATGAAATTCCGATTTTTAAGAAATTTTTTACTTCAACTCTTAGCTGAAGCTGGGAAAATAAATTCATTAACTTGATATTTTACAAAAGTGATCTTCAGGACTTTACTTTTGTCAAATAGTACATAAATTCGTTTTCCTAGCTCCTGCCAAGTGTTGAAGTTGAAGTTCAACATTCCTTAAAAAACGTAATTTTATTTTCGTCTACCTCATGTGATAATTCAATAACCACTAAGCCAAATTACTTCAACTAAGGCTCATTTAACGCGGAATTATTTAAGCTTTCCAACGGTTGAAAAAAGATTTTTATCTATACTCTGCACAGCGCTATCACATATCAAAATCAAGGCTAATTTGTAATAGGTCAGCCGATTAGTGGTCCGCTACTATCCGTCGGTAGTGTACCTCCACGTGATGACACGATTTTGTTGACATTGTGGTGCGAAATTTAAATTTTTAAATTTAAAAACTTCAACTATAACTCAAACGTTATGTAATTTCTAGTAAAAAATGTATCATCTCTAGAAAAATTATATTCTGTGGAGATAAGATATTTCTTTCAACTTCAATTTTATAATTTCACTTCCAAAGAAGTAAGCTCCGGCTAAACAAACAAGATTCATGGAAAGGAAACTAAAACTTTTTGTGCGGACATGCGGCGTCTTCCTACTTTAAACTTATATGTGTCTAATAATCTCGAGAAGTTTTAAACTCATTCCCAGACGTTCCCACTAACTTATACGTTAGTAAGAGGAAAGAGTGGATAGGACGGAATGCTTATTCTTCAGCACTAATTTGGCAAGACTGCTGGTGGTCCTCGTACGAGTTTTAGTACGGAGCAATAAAGCAAAGTCTCGAGGGAAAAGTTGGACGCTCGCGTACGCGATTTTCGTCGTTACGTACGTGCGTTCTTAAATACAAAGTAGCGGTGCTAACTCTGAATGAAAAAGAAAAAGAAAAGGCGAGGGAGGATAATGAAATGACGACGAAAAGGGAATAAGGGGGCGACAAAGGTTGGTTAGATGGGAACGAAAGTGCGATGGAAAAACGATGCGATTATAAACTTTCCACTAAATAAAAGGACTTTACGTAGCAGAAATAACAGCCCCGTGGAATTACTCTGATAGCAGGAGCCAGCTAGTCAGCTTCAGCTGCAGCTGCAGTTCGCCAACCCCTCGACGCGACGCCTGCACTTCGTCTTGGCAAAAGGACGGAATTGCAAAATATACCATGTTACCGGTCTGGTTCGTCGTACCGCGATAGTGGAGAAAATGTTGAAAGGGGTGTGAGGGTGACCCGCATAAATATTCATCCGCAAAAGAGATAAATATTCCTCATCCATCTCGCCGAATCTAGTGCTCGTCGCACTCGGACGCCTCTGACTGCGATTTTGGAATCGGGAGACATTAGAATTTATAATTTTTGTTTGCACCGTGCTTTCACTGATCATCCTAAATCGCTCAGACGTAACTCGAAAAAATCAAACAGGAGATTTCTCCTAAATTATGAATCTCGGATATTCATTTGCAAGAATTGTAGGTGGCTCTGGGGTTAACATCATTTAAGCATTGTCAGGCCCCACAGTCCCTATGAGATAAAATATAGGGACCAAAGGGTACTTTTCGTCACGCTCATAGGGTACTTTTTTCGCGCTCAAAGGGTACAAAATTCAGGATAAATTTATAAGACTTCAAAACAATTCAAGGTAAATTCCATTGATTTCCGTCAAATTGGAATGAATTTAGAGGAATTTAAGATAAACGAGAAGAATTCGATGAAATGTATAAAAATTCAAGGTAAATTAAAAAAAAAATGTAATGAATTGAAAACAATTTTAAAATATGAAGAAACTTTTATGAATTCAGTAACTTTGAAATGAGCTTAGAAAAATTCAAGGGAATTCAAAAGAATTTTATGAAATGCCTAAGAATTCAAGGTGAGGTTAAAAGAATTCATGATCAATTGAATAAAAACTTTTAAAAATTAAAAAAAATCCATTGAATTAAGTATAATTGAGTAAATGTAGAATAGTTCAAGTGAAGTAAAAAAATTCAAGGGAATCCCAAAGAATTTAAAAGAAGTCAGGGTGAATTTCAAAAATTAATTTCAAATATCTTCAAATCTTTGAAACCCTACTAATTTCTAACTTAAAAAAATGACTAATGACTACAAAACAATTCAAAAAAATTCAAATGAATTGGAAAACGTTTTAAAAATCGAAAAAATCCATTTATTTCTGTAAAATTTGAGTGAATTTAGAGGAATTTAAGGGAAACGAGAAGAATTCGCTGGAATTCATTAAATTCAAGGCGAATTAAAAAAAAATTCAAATGAATTGACAAAAATTTAAAAATATGAAAAAAATTTTAAAATATGGAAAAATTAATTGAATTGAGTAAGTTTGAAATGAATTTTAGAAAAAATTGAAGAGAATTCAAAAAAATTTGATGAAATGCCTAAAACTTTAAGGTGAGTTTTAATGACTTCAAGATGAATTAAAGAAAAACTTTGAAAAAATCCATTGACCTAAGTAAAATTGAGTGCAACTAGAAGAATTCAAAAGAATTCAGGATAAATTAATAAGAATTCAGGGCGAATTCCAAATGAATTGCAACAAATATTGGAAAATCTCTTAAAATCTTTGAAACCCTACGAAATTCCTCACTTGTTGTGAATAAATTCTTTGATATCCATTAAAATATTAAAATCCCTTAACATCCCTTAAAATTATTAAAACCCTTGGAAATCCCTTGAAATTGTTTAAATCTCTTGAAAATGCCTTGGAATCTTTTTAAATACCTTAAAATATTTCAAAGTCTTTGAAATCCCTTCAAACTATTAAAATAAATAAAAAGTTTCTGGGAATCATGGGCATCTTTTAAAATACCCTAAAATATTTCAAATCCTTTGAAATCTTATCAAATTACTGAAATCAATTAACAATTTCTCTATATACCATTAAACCATTTCCCTTTCAGGGTAGGCGTGACACTACCCGATTCGGGTAGTGTTTCTAGGTTTTTTCTTGTAGTTATAAATAACTACAAGTGTGGGCTCACCACACCCACGATGTGCCAACAGCACTCATGTCAGTATTCTTGAATGGTCACCCATCCAAGTACTAACCGCGTCCAACGCTGCTTAACTTCAGTGATCTGACGAGAACTGGGTTTTTCAGCGTGGTATGGCCGTTGGATATAATCTATAATCTTTTAAAATAACCTAGAATATTTCTAATCCCTTCAAATCTTTTGAAATACCTTGAAATTTGTTAAATTTCTATGAATTGCTAAGGAATTTGAAAAATACCTTAAAATATTTCAAATCTGTCGGTCATTTTATCAGTTAATCTGCAGAACCAATTATATAAAAACTTTTAAAAAATCAATTTAATTATATACAATTGATTAAATTTATGAGAATTCTAATAAATTACAAAATTCAAAGAATTTCAAAGAATTCAGGATAAATTAATAAGAATTCAGGGTGAAATCCAAAAAATAATTGTAAATCTCTTCAACTCTTTAAAACCCTACGAAATAACTCACTTTTTTGAATAAATTCTTTAAAATCCACTAGAATGTTACTAAATCTCTTTAAATTATTAAAATCAATTAAAAATTCCTTGGAATCTTTTAAGATTTCCTAACATATTTAAAATCCTTTAAAATCCTATAAAATACCTCACTTCTCGTGAACAAATTTTTTATCGACTAAAATATTATAAAATCCCTGTGGAATTCTATGATGATATTTCCTGAAATCCTGGACAATGTATGAAAATACATTGAGAGTTTTAAAATCCCTTAAAGTCATTGAAATCCTCGGAACTCTTATAAAATAACATGAAATCCTTTAAAATATCTTACGCCCTTATAAATCCTGTAAAATCGTTTCATATCTTCCGACATTCTAAAAAATGCTTTATCTTAAAATATTTCAAACGCTTCGAAATTCCTTCAAATTAATTAAATTAATTAATAATTCCTTGGATTCTTTTAAAATTCCCTAAAATATTTCAAATTCTTTGAAATCCCACTAAACTACTAAAAATAAATAAAAATTACTTTAAATCTTTTAAAATAACCTCAAATATTTAAATTCCTTTAAAATCTTTTGAAATCCCTTGAAATTCTTTAAAGCTCTTGAAAATGCCAATTAATAAAAAATTCCTCGGAATCTTTTAAAATTCCCTAAAATATTTCAAATTAAAAGCTCTTGAAAATGCCTTAGAAGTTTTAAAAACAGCCTAAAATCTGCAAAATCCCTTCAAATTATTGACATCTGTTACAAATTTCTTGAAATATTTTTAAAAAATCTGAAATATATCAAAAGAATTCAATACAATTCAGTGACTAATGTGATCTTTCCATTTAAAAAAGTGAATAAAAAATGATTTGAGAAAAAAATGACTAATAGTGACTGTGTGGCAGCCCTGATTATTTTTTTACAGTTACTTCTCACAGGAATTCCCTGATTTTTGCTATTTTTTTCAAAAAGCTCTTGGAAGCTTTGATCATATTATAAATTTTTTTAAAGTTTCATTAAGGGGCTGCAAATAGGGTACCATAGGGACTAAATCTTGAAAATAGGGTACTTTAGGGACCTTGACTGTATATAGGGTACAATAGGGTATATAGGGACCGGTCTGTGAGGCCTGCATTGTACTTAAATTATTGTTTGAATTTGTAACTTCAGATGCTAAATTTGGAATATTCTAATGAATAGTCTTTTTGTTGAATCAGAAACCGGTCAATTAGGTATTTTCACTTCAACCACCAGCTAACTTCACTTTGTTGAGTGCTGAGGGGAAAACAATGGACCAAATGCATGGGACAAACCTTAATTTATGTTATATCTACGTAAGAAATAATAATTATTGTCATTTTATTATTTCATTAAATAGTAATTAAAAAATAGAAACTATTTTTCTAATACACTTATATAGAAAAAATCAGTTTTTACGAAGGTATTAGCAAAATAGGGCAAAAATAGACCGAATCCCATGCATTTGGTCCATTGTTTTCCCCTCAGCAATCAACGATGTGCAGTTAGCTTGTAGTTGAAGTGAAAATACCTAATTGTTAACTTCATCCGGTCAACTTAAAAGAATTCAAAAGATTTGAATGATTTCAAACGATTTACATTTTTTGAAAGATTTCTAACTTGGAAAAGGGAATTTTGGGGAGAAAATGTAATTCGGTATCTGAACAAGGATTTTTTTATTTCCACTCTTCTAAATCATAATTAAAATTATATTCCGAAATGCTCATTCCATGTCAAAAATTCTCTACTCCAATAAGTCTAAATTATAATTCTTTAAGAAAATCCTCTCTTCCAATGTGAAGATTATAATTCTTTATTACGGAAATTCCCTGTTCGAAAGTGAAAATTACACAGCCCCACAAAAAAAAGTAGGTTGTCCGACGGACAAGAGTAGTCACATCCTATGAATTCTGGGTCGCTGAATCCGAATCCAAGGTTAGAATTCCCCATCACCCTCAGGTTTTTTTCTAACCTCAAAAAACATTTTTTTGTGGCTATTTTTGCATTGGAAAATATTTTTAAAAAACCCGTTTTTTTCAATCTCGATCACAAATTCGAATTCAGCGGCGAAAAATAAATAGAAATGATCTTGTTTGGTCCACTGGGCCCAATACTTTGCGGTGGGGGTGGGGCTGCACAGAGAACAATACCATAAAACCTTGCCGAAAAAAATTTGATGTTTCGCCAAAGCAGGGTAGTCACATCCTATGGATTCGGATTCAGCGAAATGAAATCCATAGGATGTGACTACTCTCGTCTGGCGAAACATCAAATATTTTTCGGCAAGTTTTTACGGTATTTTTCTCTGTGCAGCCCCTCCCCCGCCGCAAATTATTGGTCCCTGCGGACCAAAAAAGACCATTTCTATTTATTATTTGCCGCTTTGCTCGTGCGCTAACATGCTGAGGAATTCACACTTGTAAGCAATCACCAATTTTGCGCACTTGTATCATAAATACCTAATACTGTTCGTTGTCCTACACTGTGAAAAAAAATCTTGAATCAAAGAAAATTTACTTAATTCAAAGAAATGATCGTACTGAATATGTCCTATAAAACATTTCTTTAATCAAAGAAATGGTTTTATCTAAACCAAAAGTATGTAATTATTGTAAATTAATATTTATTTTAGTCAGTGAAATATTAACTGAGCGAAGGAACGTTTTTATTGATTGAAAGAAATAAGTGATTTGCGTTTAAAGATTAGGTATTTAATATAGTCAAATGTGATTTTAAATGTAGAAAATATTTCCTTTAAACAAATTAAAGTCCATCGGCTGAAGTAAAAGGAAATATTTCTGAAGGTGTGAAAAACAGATTCAAAGAAACTAGGTTATTAGCTCACAAAGCATTATTTTTTGAATTAATAATTTTCACATTTATTGCAAAGAAATATTTATTTGTATTCAAGAAATTCAAGAAAATTCAAGAAAAAAATGAAGTAAACAAATCCTTGGTGCAAAGAAAAGAAACAAAAGAAACGTATTTCTTGGATCCAGTAATTTTTTTCATTGTATTAATATTTACTTGACGAAATGCTATTTTTTCGGCAATAGGCAATAGGATACTACCTAATTAAAAAGGGTTTTCTCTGAACATATGCAGGGTAAAACAATGAAACACAAATAAATTGCATACAGAATTTTTCTACTTCAATGTGCAACCTTCGTGCATAATATAGAGGACAGAAATATAAAATTACCAATCAATAATTTTATAATATTACAATAAATATAAATTCCAACAATATACAAAAAAGAAGTAAACATCCCATAAAATAAAAATAAGATCCAATTTTACGAAAACAGAGCATTCTAGCAGCATTCTACAATACATGCAATTTCAGGCTTCGAAGTCCTCTCTGGAACTAAACAAAGTATTAAAAAAGTAGCCTTTTTAAATCAGTCAAAAATTATTTTTAAATAAAAAAGTAGTAGAAAAAATACTCTGAACTAAAAAAGAGCGTATTTAAAAAGACAATTTCTTTCATACTTTTCTGTAGATAAATAACGGTTTTCGTGCTCGAAGATGAAGTGAATGTATATTAGGGTAGATTGAAAAAACAAAATGATGGAAATCGAAATTGACACCATGTCGAAAAGCAGCATATTAGGGTTAAAAAATATCAACTTTTAAAAACTTACGGTGCACCTTGGTACATTTTTTTAAATCATTAAAAGAATTAATGTATAAATTTGAGACAAATCGAAGAATATTTAGTGCTTCCTAAACAGTGTTAAAGCTTTAATGTAGAATATTTCTAAAATTAATAAGTATTGATTTTAAATGTAGTTCTATGGATTTGGCTTAGTTTCCTCTATAATTTGAGAGGATTTAAAAACCACAATAATCTCAACATATGACCAACAATATGGAAAACACGCAAAATAACATTTTTTCATCAAATGTAGCATGTCAAACGTATTTTTCTTGTAAATCTATTGCAGGTTTCTCTAAAATCAATATTTTAAAAGATATTATGTACAGCTTGTACAGGATACTTAATGTACAGTATCTGTTTGATTTTACATAAAATTGCAATAGAGACGACAATTCTGCAGATTTACAAGAGGAATACGACTGTATTGGTGGATTTAATGAAAAATCTTTATTTTCCATATTATTAATAGTATGTGAAGAATATTGTTGGTCATAAATCATCTCAAATTATAGATTAAACCAAGACGAATTCAGAGACCCATATTTGAAAGCACTTATCGGTGTGGGGTCCTCAATAAACGACGTTACCAATTTTGGTGCAGGAGTAAATTCTTTTAAATAAAATTAATGTAAATACGATATTGAATGCAATACGAAACACTTTAAATTCCTCAGATTTCAAGTTGAAATATATATTGAATTTTCAACAAACAAGATTAATTTTGTAACCCAAAAGACGAATTTTCAACAAAACATATGAATTTGCTACCAAATAGTTGAATTTTCAACTTATAAAGGATAAATTTCTAACCAAAACTGGAATAGTACAATTTTCAGGCATAAACATTTAAAAAAAAAAGAATTATCAACAAAGAAGTTAAATTTTAAAGCAAAGAGATGAATATTAAAAAATATGAATTTTTAATAAACTAGTTCAACTTTCAACCAAGCAGTTGAATTTCTGACCAAATAAATGACTTTTTAACAAAATAGTTGTATTTTTACCAAAATAATAAAATTTTCATCCAAATAATATAATTTTTAATCAATCCATATGAATTCCGAACCAAAAATATAATAGTGGACTTTTCATCCAAAAGTAGTAGCGAAAAAACGAGAAAAGGGGTAGTAAATATATGTTTCTGAAAGCCAGAGAAAAAAAGACGAATTCTTTCTTTATCATCAGGAAACGAACTAAATGTTATCTAAGTTCGTAACGTTACTTTCACGGACCCCTCCCCCCTTTTAACCATTGGTAGTTTTTAGCGTGCCCCCTCAAATTGGTAACGTAGTTTATAGACGGCACCCTCTATTAAAGCTTTAACTTCGTTTGGGGAGCAATAAATATTACAGTGGCCGAAAATATATAATGTTTGAGAATCGAAAATGGCTAGTAATAAACAGTTGCTATGTGATACTACAAATAAAAATCTCTAATAATTTTTTAAAATCAAAAATAGTCCTACGGTGCCGCAATGAGTTCAACAATGTTTAATTTCCAAAATTAAAAAATATTTCCCTATGGATTAGAAAATTATGGTAATTTTTTTAGTCTACAGTCTTTGGTATAAAACAATAATCACAAGTCAAAATAAAAAACATAACTTTTCTTGAAGTTAGAATTTTCTGAAAATGAGCAAAAATGATGAGCAGTCCAATATTTTTAATAAGCTTGGCTAGTCGTCCTGAATTTTCGGGACGACTAGACACAGCCTATTTATGTGTATGTGACATGCCTTCATTTGCGCTAGACAAATAAGGCATAATTTTCTTAGATCTCGAAACATTTTTTCTTAGATGTTACATTTAAATTTGTTAAAAGTGTATGAATTTAGTGGTTTATGACTTTTTTCTAAGAGCTGTAAAGTCTAAGAACAAATTGTTTGAGGTCTAAGGAAATTATAGCTTGGCTTATTCAGTACGTTTGCATAATCAATTTTGTATATCACTTTACTGAAAAAAGTATCGTTTAGTTGAAAAAAGTAGCAAAAACATAACCTTGCTTAGAAAAGTATCAAAAAAATACAAAAGAGTGAAACTTCGAAGCCTGCAATTTTAATCTTTCCCTGGATATAGAATTTCACTTGAAGAACGTACGTGCCAAATAGAAAAGAGTATGTTAATCGAAATGTTGATCAGGAGTAACACCGTCCAAAAACTCAGAACCAACCAAGAATTTCATTCCATTCAGATTAAATTTCATAAAATACATATTTCAACAAAATACTATGAATAAAAAAGGACATAGAATAAGAAAAATATGTACCTATAGCTTCGTGTCGCTTTCTCTGCATCCCTTAAATAGGAAAGCATCAGATAGTATGAATGACAATCTTTCCAAAACGAGAATTGGATAAGGGAGCATTCATTAATTATGTAAGAGAAAAAACGAATAATTGCTGTAACTGTGTCATCTTTATCAGATTTTCATTGGATACATGTTTATCTCTCTCATATTTAATTCCCTTGGTTCTTACATAATGAATGAACGCCTAAGGAAGATTTTATCAAAACTGCGCTTCTATCGTTATAAAAAAATTTTTCTAAACATTCCTGATGATAATTTGGATAAAAAATGTGAGGAATAACTTGAGCCAATTAATTGAGAAAAAAATATTGTCAAAAATAGGAACGCAGTAATTTACTATCATTCCTTATTATTCTAAGTACACTGAGAAGAAAACTAGCTGAACCAAATAATATTGTGGCATATTCTAGTTTCTTGATCACATTTTTCGTACATTTTGGAACTCCTTGAATTAAAAGACTGAAGAAGCCTTCTGAAATGAAAAGTATTTGGCAGCGCGCCATCTATTTGAACCACACCATAAAGTTTCAACTAGATTCGCCGCAAATTAAATTTTTTTAACCCGCGTACGTGACGCCTCAAGTTTTATCGCATCGGCTTACAATTTGTAAACTTTTCTCTACATGGGAGTCAATATAGTCTGACACCTTTTCCATCAGTTATTTTTCATCTTCGATGTCAGAAATTAAAATCGAAGAAGTATTTTTTTCTGATAAAAACGAGTATCTACTATAGATTCCTTATTTTATATACATATTTTAGTGCAAATTTTCAGATAACAGAGTGGCCAAAAAACTTAATTTTCAAAACACCCTGATTTTTCCTTGACTAATTTTTCATTTTCCCTGACCATTAATATTTAAGGACCAACATTCTAATCTTGTAACATTTCTAATATAGAATTTGTTATAAATGGTATACATTTTTTTAAATTTATTATTCTCAGGACTAAAGTGGCTAATTTCTAAACGCAAAAGTAACTATATAATGTGTATTAATAATGTGACTAATATTCTTTTAAATTTAAAAGAATTTAAAAGAATTCCATTCATTAGACTTTGAAACATTTCAAGTTAAATTCAAAATAATTGAGGGTGAAATCCAAATTAATTCAAATGGACGGCAAAAATATTTGGCAATCTTTGAAACCCTACCAAATTCCTCACTTGCTGTGAATAAATTCGTTGAAATCCATCAAAATATTATAAAATTCCGTGAAATTGTATGAAATCTGATATTTCCTGAAATCCTGCAAAATTTATTAAAATATCTTGAGAGCTTTTAAAATCCGTTAAAATCATGGAAATCCTCGGAAATCTTATAAAATCCCTTGGAATCTTTTGAAATATAATAAAACCTTATAGCTTCTGTAAAATCGCCCCATATCTTCCGAAATTCTAGGAAATTGTTTACAAGCGGTCAACATTTTTTTAAATCCCTGAAAATGATTAAAATCCTTGGAAATCCTTTAAAACATGTTAAATATTTTGAAAATTCCTTGGAATCTTTTAAAATGCCCTAAAATATTTCAAATCCCTTAAAATCCCATTAAATTACGGAATTCCATTGAAAAACCTTTGGAATCTTTTTAAATACCCTAAAATATGTCCAGTCCTTTAAAATCCCCTAAAATTATTTAAATCAATTGACAATTCCTCGGAATCTTCTAAAATTCCCTCAAATATTTCAAATATTTCAAATCCTTTGAAATTTTTTGAAATCCTTTGTAAATTTTTAAAGCTCTTGAAAATTCCTTGAAATCTTTTTAAAAAAACTAAAATCGTTAAAATCCTTTGATACCCCGTCAAATTATTGAAATCTATTGAAAATTCCTTGCAGTCTTTTAAAATATCCTGAAATCTTTGGAAATATCTTGAAATAAGTGAAAATTTTTTAAATCTCGTGAAATTACATGAAATCTGATATTTCCTGAAACATGAAAAATTTATTAAAATAACTTGAGAGCTTTTAAAATCCCTTGAAATCATTGAAATCTTCAGAAATGTTATAAAATCCCTTGGGAATCTTTTAAAATATCCTAAAACCTTATAGATCTATAGATCCTATGAAATTGTTCCGTATTTTCGAAAATTCTAGTAAATTCTTTCAAGCCCCATGACAAGTTTTTTAATCCTCTTGGGTGATTCAATCCAATTCATTTAGATTATTACAATTTCACAAATAGGAAAAAGAAATAATCCAAAAATATTTCATATATATTTCTAAAATTGCTATATTTAGTGCAAACTTATTACAAACAAAATTTTTTAATAAAAAGATTTCTTTCAAGAAATTGAGTTAAAAATATTCAGACTCAATTAAAAGAAATCAGAAAATATTCATGAACAAAAACCCTACAAATTGGAACGAATCTTTTGTTTAGTGTCTCTATTTAATAATTTTAAAATTAAGATAGAACAGAAATCCATTTTATCATGAATAATTTTATGCAAAATGAGCATGAAAAAGA
>CAKNYM010052635.1:6311-28040 GCA_932195095.1 Andricus curvator | reverse complement strand
GGGGGGTATCCTTATATTAGAGTTGGATCTCCTTATACTACTTCGTGAGTCTGTCCCTCGATTTTTGTCATTTCAGACGTCATTACCGTACGTCTTTTGTTTCTAGTAAAATGCTGTAGTGACAGTTAAGTAATAGATACAGATATATTAAGCGTATCGGTTAATACAAGATTCTATAAAATTGAGCTTAAAATATTAACTCTTTTTTTGTGAATCTGATATTAAAACTGAAAAGTGCATTTTGACAACAAAAACGTCATTCCCGTACGTGCGTTAAAAACCAGTTTCTGAGTGAAAAAAAAATATAAAAACCATTCTGTTACTTGCTCAGCTGTGTTTTCTTTCATAAGCAGGTGACTTTTTATGATTAAAACCTGTTATTTTTTTATAAATATTAAAAAAGGCTAAACTTCATCATTTTTCTCGCATCATTGCCGTGCGGTACAATATAAGAGCGGACGACTGCTTATATGCACGTGCGCGTGGATCACGTAGGCCGGTTTGTTTACTGTTTCCTAACCTCTATTTATAAATATACAGATCTCAAGAAGTGAGCTAAATAAGTCAATTAGAAAGGAAGAGATGCGTTGGAAATTATATTACATCACAGGTAGGTAGATTTTTTATTACAGCTAAAAGGTGCTGAGATTCTAATATAAAAATTTTATAAAATAATTTAATGTAGTTTTCCTTACACCTGTTAAATTTTCATGAGTTCATATTTTCAATTTTGATAAAAATGGAAGCATAATTTATTACTCAGTTACTTAGTTTGTATGTGACACGATGTAATAAATAGATTTTAATACATTTGAAAGACTGCATAATAAATCATGTAAATAGTTTCAGTGAATGTTGAATCTTTAATTGTACATTGTACTACAGACACGTTATTTTCATTTTTGTAATTTATAACGTATTTATTGAAATAAAAAACAATAGTAACAATTAGACTTTTAATTTATTACGTCACCTTACTTATATTCGAAATAGTTTAAAAAATACAATAGTTAAATATTTCGTTTTTCCTAAATGGTATGCGTTACATTATTCACATTTGAACTTTTTTGAAAGCTCGCGCTCTCTTTCATCAAACTCCTAACCTCAAATCCACTTTCCGTATTTCATGTACGAATTTCATTATTATTTCTTATTTTCATAACTGCCCCTTTTAGATTTTAAATTTTTAGATGTGATAAAATCAATTTCCGTTATGAAATATTTAATTCCTAATAATAATATGATTGCCACTGTAGGTGCTAAGATTTGCCTACAATTTGACAATTACCCATATATGAATCGCATTTTAGATCTGAGCTAAATGTAATACTTAAGTCATTTATTGTGTCTACTCTTATCAAGTTGCTATTTTCTAACTGGTATTCAAATTCTATAATATCCTATTGAAATCTCGTTTCCAATTAAGATCTTTAAATTAGGATTGTTGAATTTAAAAAATTTAAATTTTAAGTGTTTTATAATCGAGACTAATCAATTCAAAAGTATTCATAGTTTAAAGCGCTCAGAATTGGAAATCGCTCAATTTCAGACATGATTTGTAATTACACATATTAAATATTTTAATTTCTGCAACACTGTATTTGCATTTTCAAACCTGACCCATTTTTAATTTGTTCCTAATGAAGTTATGTGGGGAAAAAATGAAAAAGAGACAACAGAATTTCAGAGTGACAATTAATTTATCTCACTGCGCAAAAATGTTGGTAACTTTTAATTTATAATCTCAGCTTAGTGCTATAAAATTCTGCAAGCGGAGTTGATGTTTATTGTGCAGAGTTAAATGCCTTGAAATTCGAACCGATAGACGATGTGCGTTTCGCGAGGGAAATTTATGTGCTTTTGTGTGTTACCTCCGCGATGCGTCGCATCACGTCGTCGTGTAGATGTAGGTATGATCCACTATTGTCCCGAGAACTTCCCTTGTGTTCATTGTTACTAGGTGAAGCTTGGCAGCGCTGTTGGAAAATTACGAGGGGCCTCAACTTCCGGTAGCCCTCGCGCACACTATACATAGAATAATGACACGGAAAATCCCAAGAAGCTTTATATTCAACCACATTTACTCTCCAACTGACGTTAGTGTCGCCACCTTTTGCGAAAATGAAAATTTTTGAAATACGTAACTCGTTTTAAGCTTAATTAGTTTTAAGCTAACCCAGAGTGGCCGCAAAACTTCATTTTCAAAATTCCCTTACTTTTGCCTGATTAATTTTCCATTTTCCCTGACCATTGCTACACTGGAACCTGGATTTGTGCACGGTTTCGGGCATGGCCCGCAGTGGACTTCGACCCAAATCCAGAGTGCGACCCTCATGCTGTTTGTCAGGCTTGACTGAGCACCGCCTCTCTTTCAGTCCCGCGCTCCCCGCATCGCCAAAATGCGGAGGCCATAAATTCTAAGAACGCACAAATCCAGTTTACGGAAATCCACGTTCCAGTGTACTTCAAGACCAAAATTCTAATCTTGTAACGTTTTTAATATGGAATCTTTTATAAATGGAATAGAAAATATTTTAAACTTTAATTTATACATTTTTAATTTCTTATTCTCAGGGCTACCCACAGTCTAATTTACTTAAAAGAATGAAAAAGTGGCATGTTTTAACCGAAAATATGACCAAAAGTTATTAAAGTCTAACCCAAAAAGTTACTAAATATGACTGATGTGCATGAATAATGTGACTAGAGTTTTTTAGAATTTAAAAGAATTTGCAAGTATTCGATCAAAATTATAAGGATTTCAGGTGAATTTGAACGAATTCAGGATAAATTCCTAAGATTTCAAAAGAATTCAAATTGAATTTAAAAGAATTCAAATGAATTGGAAAAAGTTCAACAAATTCTACTGATTTCAGTAAAACTGAAGTGAATTTAGAGAAATGTAACGGAAATGAGAAGAATTTGGTGAAATGCATGAAAATTAACGGTGAATTAAAAAAATGCACGTGAATTGGAAACAATTTAAAAATATGAAAACATTGGTTGAATTCAGTAAGTTTAAAATAAGTTTAGAAAAATTAAATCAAATTCAGAAGAATTCAAATTTAGAAGAATTCAAGTGAATTACAAAAATTAGAAGAATTCTAAACACTTCAAAAGAATTAAAAAGAATTCAGGATAAACTGATAAGAATTCAGTGTGAATTCCAAGTGAATTTAAATTAATTGCAAAAATATTTGAAAATCTCTTCAAATATTTGAAACCCTACGAACACCCTCACTTCTTGTGAATAAACTCTTTAAAATCCATTGAAATATGATTAAATTCGATGAAATTCTGTGAAATCTGATTATCAATTTCAAGGGATTTGGAAGGATAAAAAATTTTTTGAAGTATTTTAGGGTATTTTACAAAATTTCAAGAGCTTTAAAAAGTTTCAAGGGATTTCAAAGAATTTGAAAACTGTTACGGAATTTTAAAAGATACATTTTAAAGATAGGATGTTAAATTCTGATGAATTCCTGAAATCCTGCAAAATTTATTAAAATAACTTGAGAGCTTTTAAAATCCCTTAATATCATTAAATCCCTGAAATATTTCAAACAGTTTGAAATCCCTTCACATTATTGAAATCAATCCAAAAATTCCTTGAAATCTTTTTAAATTCCCTACAATTTTTCAAATCCTTTGAAATCTTTTGAAATACCTTGAAACTTTTTAAAGCTCTTGAAAATGCCTTGGAATCTTTTTAAATACCCTAAAATAATTCAAATCCTTTGATATTCAACATATCTTGGAAGTTTAAAAAAAAAACTAAACTTTTTCAAATCCTTTGTAAAACCTTCAAATTATTGAAATCTATTAAAAATTCCTTGGAATCTTTTAAAATAACCTAAAATATTACAAATACTTTGAAATCTTTCAAATTCATTTGAAACTTTCTGAAACTCTGGAAAATTCGGTGGAATTTTAAAAAATACCCTGAAATCTTTTAAATCCTTTGGAACTCCTTTAAATTATTGAAATATATTCGAAATTCCATGGAATTTTTTTTAAAATACCCTAAAATATTACAAATCCTATGAAACCTTTTGAAATCCATTGAAACGTTTCAGAGCTCTTGAAAATTCCTTAACATTTTTTAAAAAACCCTATCTTAAAAATCCTTTGAAATCGCTAAAAATTATTGAAATCTGTTTAAAAAAATTTAAGGATCTTTTAAAATACCCTAAAATATTTCAAAAGAATACAAGAAAATTCAGAAATATTTATAGACTAAAGTGATCTTTTTATTTAAAACAGTGACTATAGTGACTTTATCTTTAAAAAGCCTTTTTTTTAAATCTCTGATTTTTCTCTGACTTTCCCTATCCAAAAAAATTGGCGAACTTCTTCCTGATTTTCAGACTTTCCTTGAACTGCGTTCACTCTAGCTAACCATACAAAAAATTAAATAATAATTATATCGATGCAAAACTTATTAATTTGATAAATTAATTTTAGCTTTCTTGAAAAAAAGGGACAAAAACTGAAATTCTAAGAGAATCCAAGCAAGTTGGAAGATTCTAATTTGATAATTCTGCCATTGAAAGACGTAGTGCACTTGAATATACATAGTAAGACGTGGAATGAGAAAGGCAAAATAAGGAGCCCGTCAGCCTGATTTCTAGCTGCATTTTAGATGACTTAGGGATTGAGCGGGGTCTTAAGTTTCTCTTTTCACTCTCTCCTGATCTATGGTGCAAGTCCTTCAATAGTCGAAAATTCCCTGAAATAGGATTTACCTCCCTTCAAGTCTAAATCCGTCCACAATAATTTAATTCAGACCCCAAGAAGAGATTGACCCAGACAAGATTCTCAAAAGAGGAATGAGGTGGCGTTTTCCTTTACTTCACCCTTACACTAGCCGTTCAAATTTAGAGATCCCCAAAGCCTCGTGTCGCTGTTCCTTAGACTAGTTATGCACACACGCCCACGGGTGACAAAATACAAATTTCCCTCTCGTCTCTCACCAGCGAAACGCTGTTTACCCCTGTGCAATGCGGTCCGCCATCAATCCTATCTGGTATTAAATCTCCTCGAATCTTCTTTCTCGCCCCGTCCCCACTTCCGGATTCTTTAAGGTTTTACCGTCCTAACTTTCAAGCTATCTCTTTCACTCCCACCGGTTTCATGGAAACCTTCTTCGTTTTCAGCGCATCCCTTCTGGTGCCAACTATTTGGGTCGCGAGCTTCAGTCTTGAGTGACCCGCAGTTTACGATCGCAGACCAGGCTGGATCTGTTCGAACGAGTTCAGCCGGAAAAACTAAACATCAAATGGCCAACATGAGCGCCATTCTGCGTAAATCGGTTACAGTCTGCGACAAATTCAATACGATGATCCGGCAAAAGGCTCGTGCACCCTGAGGACACGGAGCGACCCAAGGACGACCGCCTTCTGCATTTTCCCCGCAAGTGTCTCAGCAGTTTGTTGACACGCAGGGATGCTTTTCAGGCTATTAACCAGTGAAACCTTGGCACCTCCAAGAGTGCCGATGATCAAGACGATTAGCTTAACAGAATATTCCGGGTATAACCTTCGCAACTCCCTTATAAGGTCTTTATACCTCTCCCTCTTTTTCTTCTCCTTGGCTATGACGTTTTTGTCAGCTGATTCCGAAAATTCGATAACGAACATGGTTCGTTTCTCGAAGTCAAGGAGAACTACGTCAGGCCTCGAGTGCGCAACAGAAACAATTGTCGAGAATATGAAATTCCAGTATATGCGGCACTTCTCATTTTCGAAAATTGACTTTATTTCCCTAGGAGCGTTTAGCTGAGCGATATTTGGGCTAATGCCGTAAGAGTGACAGAGATGGTAATAAAGCACTCTCAGTGCCGCATTGTGCCTTTGGATGTATATATGACTCGTAACTCAGACCGAACCATTTTCAAATTTCGCGCTATACGAGATTGTCAATCACCCCCCTACAGTCTCATAACATGCTGATTTTGAATAAAATATCGTACATCACTCGCAGGGTTAAACAGGTACTCACATGGGTTTTCCGGTCGTCCTTGTGAACATTGATCTCCCCGTAAAGACCTGTCTGCCCCTACTTTTGATGTAATATACTATTAATAGATGAGATCTTTTTTTAAATCCATTTCAAATCATTCGAACTCAGCGCTCAATTCAAGGCCCATAAACTAGGTGCTCATTCTGTAAAAGTTTATAAACGTTTTTCAAAATATAATAAAGCGTTTGATATTTTTATTGAATTTTTGTGAGAAAGAGTATTATCTCGAAATTTTTGGGTTTTGTAGTTTAAACGACATAAAAACTATGTACAAGCATTTCTAAAAAAGTATTGAAGATCAACATATATACCAAAAATATAAATAGTATCTTAATAATTAATTTCAATTTCACATTGAAACAAAAGTTTTGTACCCATTAACTTGACAGATTCACTATTTTGTGTACACAAGGTGTTTGAGGGTTGTTTTAAAATTCCTTCAAACATTCAAATAAGGGATATCGGATATCAATTTTGAACATACAAACTCCTGAAAAAATTCAAGGGCATGTTTTAGAAGAGCCAAATTTAACAGTATTTAACCTTATAACAACCCTTAAAATAAACTCACTACTCTAACTACCAGGATATGTTTCTCACATTCAATGGAAATTAATTTCCAACCCCTATAATATGATGAAAAAACTTCCTGTGGTTTTGGTTTTCTTGAAAATGTCAGTTTTCTTATTCGAATCTTTAAGAGATCTTAAAACAACCCTTTGAAAAATGCAAACACTTTTTTTCTGGTAGGGGACGCTTCCTGCACTTATTTTTAAGTGATTTTTCATCCTAATAGTTTAATACAAAATATCCTTTGGTTTTGTTGCTAGGAAATGTCGCTCTCCTTGCTTGAGAGTTTATGGGATGTTAGAACCACCCCTAAATATCCTGTTTACACAACAGTGAATCTGTGAAGTTTACGGGTACGAAGATGTTTTAATGGGTCTAATCTACAAAATGTGAGGTTTCTGTAAAAATTGTCCATTTTTCTTATAATTTTCTTTTGAATTATTGATCTGCATGTTCGAAATTACAAAAACAAAAATATAATTAGACATTTTTACAAAAAGCCATTTTCTGTTCCTTTGGTACGGGGTCGTTTTAAATTTGTAGTTTGACACAGGTAGGTGACAAGACATTTTGCGTACATTTTTCTTTACAATTTCTAAACAAAGTCGTCTAAAATTTTTAATGTTGACAAAATTAAGCTTCGATATAAGTATACTTCACTGAGATAATTTTAGTAAAAATGTATTACTCAAAGGAAAAGTCGAAAATTCCTGGAACTCAAAGTGGTCCACTTTTTGGCAATTTCCAATATGAATAAATATACGGAATTAAAATAAAATTTTAATTGGTTTGAGAGTGAAAACAACTCATAAGCTGATAAATATACACCCTATATAAAACGATACCCATCCGAGTAATCGAAGCAAACAACACTTTTTAGCTTTAAAAACGAACCAATTAGCATGTATTTATAGATTCTTATTTAGTTCGTCAAAAAAATCTTACGTCAATAATTAACATTAGAATTGAATAAATCAAAATTAGAAATATTCATAATTGTACCATTTCAAAATTCGATATTGAAAACTTTCCAATTTTAATCACAAAAAAAGGCAAAATGTTTAACTCGAAAATTTCAAATTTACGAGATCAAAATCAAATAGTTTGAAATTAAAATCATTTACAATTTTTAACAATTTCAGATCGTGAAAGTTTTAAATTTTCACATGAAAATGGTCATCAAATTAGAATAGTTTAAACAATTTTAATCAATATTTTGAACTACGAAATATTTAAATAGTTTAATTCCCAAGATTAGGGCAAAATTCTAAAAGTTAAAGATGATAATATTAGAGATTTACTTTTAAATCCAAGATTTACGTAGCGTTTTCCCAGATCCGCGCTTTGAGTCAGATACGTTTTTACTGCGAAACTATCATTTCATCCTAACCCTCTGCATGAAACTATGAGGTAAAACCATGTTTCAGTACAGTTCTCCAAGAAAAGAGGAATATACATTACACAGGACATGCTAACATTTGAGTGACTTATATGAGTTACAGAACACTCGCTTTTTTACTCGAAGTAATTCAATGTAACCGGCTGACTGATCAAAATGTTTTCAGAATAAAATTCCTATACAAAAAAACCTATTTTTCTATTTTAACCTTTTTTTTAATCTATGGCATTATTTCCCCAGTTTATAAACTTTCTTTAATCTTAACTTAATCGCAACTCTTCGAAACACGGTTTCAGAAATTTAATTTTTCAGAATGAGCTGCGGTTCTTCTTTCTTCTCTATTTTCAACTTTGCCTCATTTCCATTAAAATCATATTTTTCATAAGATTATGGAAAACTCTCCTTGAAGAGATACGATTTTTCATATTAAAGTTTCCGTAACAAATTTAAGTTGTTTGAAGAAAAATGAGACCAGAATATCTGTAACATATTACAGTATGCAAATTCAGCATGCAAATTTAACACAAAATAAGCGGTCAAGCATCGATTTTTTTGCTCGCTAATCTCGCTATGTGTATATTTACATGAGTAGTTCGTAAATAACCCGAATAGAATACCATTAAAAGTAGGGTGAATGATGATATGCGCTCATAAAACCTGTGCCGCAAATTTAATGAAAGACATCATTCGTTCTCAACATAACCTGTGCAATGACCGATATGCTCTCTAAATCTATATAGAATTTCGATAAGCAAAATTCTTTCACCAATGTAGGTACATTGTACGAACCACGAAATTTATATCACTACATGACACAAGAATTTTAAGTGATAAATAAATTACGTATCGATTCAATTATATAGGTAATTTTCTACAAGAGCATTATCGGGGCAGACTTGTGTCCAGTTCTAGGGCATTGTCTAAACCGTCTAATCTAGACAGCCTTTTCTGTGCCCTAATCGGGCGCTGGCTAGTCCGTCATGACCAAACATTTTTCTAGTCTCACTCAAATATTTTGTTGCATATTTCCAATAAAAATCTACACGGAGAAAAATAGATATTAAAGAAGACTATCTAGATATTACTAGCTAATATCTTACACATTTAAATATGGGTCAGAATTCTAGATATTAAAGTAGAACATCCATAGATATTAAAAAGAAGATTTTTCAAGGAATCTGTATTATCATTAGAAAATAACAGAAAATATTTAACGTCTTTTCAGACTAGATGGAGCTATGAAAGAAAAATTATTTCAAATAATTTTGTTCTGAAAAAAGGTTATCTCCCTTCGCTCCGTTGAGAATCGAACCACAAAACTACTGATTTCCGGCCAGGTGCTTTTCCATTAAGCTACTAGAGAGATCGAGAGAAGAAACTTTTTTCAGAAATACACGCATTATTTTGCTAGATTATACAAATCACATTTTTCAAGGAATCTGTATTATCATTGGAGAAAAACAGAAAATATAAAACGTCTTTTCAGACTAGATGGAGCTATGAAAGAAAAATTATTTTAAATAATTTTGTTCTGAAAAAAGACCTCCTTTCGCTCCACTGCGAATCGAACCACAGAACTACTGATTTCCGGTCTGGTGCTTTTCCATTAAGTTACTAGAGAGATCGAGAGAAGAAACTTTTTTCATTTGCTAGATGGTAAAATCAAATTTTTCAAGGAATCTGTATTATCATTAGAGATAAACAGAAAATATTTAACGTCTTTTCAGACTAGATGGAGCTATGAAAGAAAAATTATTAAAAATAATTTTGTTCTGAAAAAATATCTCCTTTCGCTCCGCTGGGGATCGGACCACAGAACTACTGATTTCCGGCCAGGTGCTTTTCCATTAAGCTACTAGAGAGATCGAGAGAAGAAACTTTTTTCAGAAATACACGCATTATTTTGCTAGATGGTACAAATCAAAATTTTCCAGGAATCTCTATTACCATTAGAGAAAAACATAAAATATGTAACGTCTTTTCAGACTAGATGGAGCTATGAAAGAACAATTATTTTAAATAATTTTGTTCTGAAAAAAGATCTTCTCTTTTTTCGCTCCGCTGGGAATCGAACCACAGAACTACTAGTATCTAGTATCTCTCTAGTAGCTTAATGGGAAAGCACATAACCGGAAATCAGTAGTTCTGTGGTTCGATTCCCAGCGAAGCGAAAGGAGATCTTTTTTCAGAACAAAATTATTTAAAATAATTTTTCTTTCATAGTTCCATCTAGTCTGAAAAGACGTTAAATATTTTCTATTATTCTCTAATGATAGTACTTCGTGGTGTAAATGTTTCATCATACAGATCAAACATAACCTCCACCTGTCATCAAGATCTCATCCCTTTAATTTTCTATTATGCGGCATATTTTTCCAGACATCAATTTTTTAACTCGTTGCAATTAATCTAGAATTGTTTGGAATTCATGATAAATCGTTTTGAACTCATAATAAATTCTTTGGAATTCAATTTAGTATAAGATAAAATATGCCGGAAGAGAAAATTAAAATCCGCCAAAATATGTCGGAAGAGAAAGTTAAAATCCGGCATATTTTGCCGGAACAGAATACTCGACCTATTTTGTATCTCTAGGTTTTCATCTCTTCTTTTCCATTTAAGACAATTAAACCCATTTAAAAAATGGTTAATAACCATGAAAAATTGTTAACAGGGAATAAACTTAATTGCTTATAACAAATATATTAAACAAATGCCCCAAAGGAACGTTTATTCGTGGAAATTTTCGTTTTTTTAAATAAGTTCTATCGACAACAAGTTCGACTGTATTTGATGTACATGTTACGTCAAAGTTATAATTTTTATGAACAAATTGTTTTGAAAATTCCGAAATTCCACATCATCACGTGGAATAGCAACTTCTTTTATCACCTTTATTTAATACCGCCTCGCTACGAAATTTATTACAAATTACTAAATGTTGTATCGGAATTTTGTGTAAGTAATGAACGTTTTATGTACATACAGCACAAAATTACCTTATAAAACTTTAATACGCATCCGTGATGGAAAAAAAATATTTCCCGTGATGATTTGTTTAAAAATTGAATTTGTGGCAATGTTAATATTATGTTTTAGCACGTAAACTCTTGATCAAAAATTAATATTAACTAAATTTCAAGAAATCATACAAGAAGATTTAATAGAAAAAATGATTTTTTTCTCCATTAAGAAATTTTCATTTCATTCAACTATTTATTGTTAGCAACAATAAGGTAAACGTCCCAGTAATCGTGACGCCAATTTTCTTGCTTTTGAGCTAACTAGAATTAATTAAAATGCCATTTTATTCTATAAAATGCGAAAAATAAATGGGTGTCATCATCAAATGGTACTTTTTAACATATTGTTTAGCAATATATTCAAATTAAACCCAAGTTTAATGGTACATTTACCTTAATGATTGTTGAAAAATAAAAAAATTTGACAAACAATTGATGATGCCGGTATTAGAAATATAGCAGAAATCTGTTATGCAAAATTAAAGAATTGTACTGTAAGAAGCTAATATCATATTTTATCTTCATTAATGGAAATGAAATTCTTTTGTGCTCGAAATTAGCCATCTATTTTTAATTACATTGTTTTAGTTGAAGTTTTGTACTCCGAGAATGGATACGGACATTCATGTAAATATAAAAGTGTATGCTGCATGCTAAGAAAAGAACAGGTATGATTGTTCAAGAAGGTTGGAAGAAACACGCTTTAGTGTGGTATACTACAAGAGATGATAATGATAACGATAACGACCACGAAAGTTTAACAATGGCAACACCTGATATCACCCTTTCCAACTCTCCCTTTTCCTACTTGTGTTGTACTACTTAAAACGAGAGCTTCAAGTGGAGTTTCCGGTGTGTCTGACTATATACGGAACCTCACTACTAACATGCGACCAACATTTTTTTAGAATTATTATCGACCCCATAATTTTTCCTAACCGATTCTTATAGAACAATAATAATTGTACCTATATACTTTATTCTTTCAGATTTAGAATTAATCTCAATATCAATTTCATTCAGTAACAAATTATAGTTAAGGATGTACTAATGTTATCTCAAGTTAAAAAATGAGCATTGTTCAAAATGATTCATAAAATCCACGAAAATATTCCCATTAGTAATTGTAACTAATTTTGGAAGATAACTGGAGGTGAACTTTAGATAAAAATATTGATGAATTATACATACAATTGCTATTTTTATAAACAATATTTTTCCTAAATAAAATTTTTCAAATGAAAGCGTACTAAAGATGTTTGTAGAGAATCTTTCAAGGAATAAAATGAGCCCTTACAATATTAGGACTACATAAGAATTGCTACTTCTACCTAAAGAGAAAGCAAAAACATAAAACTCTAAATAAGCATTGTTAAATAAACAATTTTATTCTGAAATATTTTTCTCTATAGCTCACCTTTAGGTATCTTCTAAAATTAGTTACAATTAACAACAATTAACAACTTGGGATGACTTTCTTTCATACTTAATAGCAAAGTACTTCAAAAACAGAATACTCGTACTTTCAGTTAAAAAAAAAAAAATTTTAAGCATAAAAACGAATTTTCAACAAAATACAAAAGTTTCAACTAATGAGATTACATTTCTATCAAAACATACGAATTTTCAACAAAATACATGAATATTCAACCAAATAATTTCGTTTAAAATTTGAAAAGATTAATTTTCAACAAAATAGTTAAATTTTTAACCAAATAATTTGATTTTCGATTGAAAAAGATTAATTTCCAACAAAATAGTTAAATTTTCAACCCATGAGAAAAAATTTTTAACAAAAAGATAAATTTTCAACCAAGAAGAATAACTTTCTATCAAAAAAGATGAATTCTGAACAAAAACGTTCATTTGCAACAAATTTGTTGAATGTTAAAGCTAAAAAAATTAATTAAGTAAAAGTTATTTTTAGCTGAAAAAAAATCATGAGTGATGTTGAAACAATACAAAATAGGAATAAAATATTTACAAAGCCTCAGTGATAATTTAAGTATTCGAAAAAATACTTGAATAAAAACGTAGACAATCGGAAAAAATCAGAAAATCAGTGGGGTCATAATGACCCCAGGTGACCTTTCAGGATTAAAGAAGTTGACTTCAACTCAAAAATATGCATTTTTAACATAAAAGGACGAGTTTTTAACCAAATTTATTAATTTTTAACAAAATGTATTAATTTTTAACCAAATAGTTGAATTTTCAATTAAAACATAAATTTTCAACTCAAAATAGAATAGTTAAATTTTCACTTCAAAAAATTAACTTTCAATAAATAAAAAAACACATTTTTCAACACAATAGTTCAATTTTCAACCAAAAAAATCAATTTTCAATCAAAAAGATCAATTTTCAACCAAGAAGAATAATTTTCAACCAAACATGGAATAGTTCAATCTTCAATTTAAAAAAATAGTGTAAAAAAAAAACAAATTCAAACATAATAGTTAAATTTTCAATTAAAAAGATGAATTTTTAACTAAACTGATGAATCTTTACGAAACAAAATTTTAACGAGGTAGTTTCAAACAAAAAAGGTGAATTCTTAAAGAAAAATTGTAATAGTTGATATTTCACAGATAAAAGACTTTAATTTAAACCAAAAACAGTTGAATTCAACAAAAAAAGAAGAAATGCGAACAAAACAGTTAAATCCTCAACCAAAAGGGATTAACTTTTAAACCAAAAAGACGAATTCTCAATAAAAGTGATGAATTTTCAACCAATAAAGCGATTTCAGTCAATGAAGAAAAAAATTGCATCCAAAATTTTGAATTTTCATGCTAAAAAGAAGAATTTTCTACAAAACAGCTGAATTTTCAACCAAAAAGACTGACTTTTTAACAAAATTGTTTAATTTTCAACAAAGTAATACATTTCTCATTAAGATTCCACGTATGTTCAATTAACAGAATTTATACGTATGTTCATTCCATAATTTTGGGAAGGAGGTGGAAGATTTCAGAAAAATTACCAAAAATACCCTGACTCTTTCAGGTTCCCCTATAAAATTCCCAGCTTTTTCCTAACCAGTTTTAAATTCCCTGACATTCTAGAATTCCCTGAGCTTTAGAAACCCCAAACTACCAATTTCTGTATTTTTTTTCATAACAAAAAGGTTTCTTAATTAAAGTTCTTGTCAAAAAAACTTTCATATTTTAATGAAGGTAGTGCAAAATACAATAAACAAGATTGTAAACTCAGTGGCTTTAAAATTGTAATTATTATCCTATTGATTTGAATTATTTTTATTATCTAAATGGCAGAGTTTATGTGTAACGAAAAAATCTGGCTATTTGTACCAAAATTTCGGCACAAGTAGTCCCTTTTTCACCCCTTCCTTTTTTATCATCTTATACCACTTATTATATTTTGATTCCTCATCTTTCTATTAATTGTCTTTCCATCTCCCTTTTTTTCAATCCTTCATAATTTACTCCAGTCCCGTCTTCTATATCTCTAGCATTAAAGAACTCCCTCCTTTTTTCTTCCCATCTCGTTAATTTTATCATCCTCCCTTTCCTTTCTTCTACCTCTATCAAAACACTTTCTCGCTAACTCCCTTCCCTTTTCCACCGTCGGCCATACCAGCGTATCAAATAGCCACATTCTCCTTCTCCAATTTTTTTTTAACCTTCTTCCTATTCCCCATATCTGTTTCCATTACCCCTGCTGCTTTCTTTATCCTTTCTCTTATATGAGCTCTATGATCTCCATTTGTTTGCAAGGTATATCCCAGATATTTAAACTCTTTTTCTTCTTCTAACTTTATTTCCTTCCATCTCCCCGTCCATTCTTTCTTTTATCCCCCTCCTTTTCTAAACCTTATTATCTTTATCTTTTCTACATTTAAATTCAACTTTTTCCCATCTAAGTAATTCTCTTATCCTGTAATTAAGTCCGCCATCCCTTCTTCATCCTCTGCCATCAACACTATATCGTCCGCGTATGCCAGTGTATATATCTATTCTTCTATTCTATCTTCTATACATATAAGGGTAAAACAACCACCGCAGGGTCTCACTCAGAGCAACTGCCATCTAAAAAATGACACCGGCTTATAATTTCTGAACCGCTGCACGAAAAGTCGTGAAAATTTTTACAGTAGTGTAAAAACGGGTAATGCCGGTCAGCAGGTAATACCGGTCGTTGCAATTTCACTCGTATTACTGCGTTCCACGCATGCACACATACAAAGCGAGTTGCGTGACTATACTCAATTCCCAGCACACGTTTAGGATGAACGCACGTCCATTGTTTTTGCGTCAAATTGATGTAAATTTTCGTCGTCAAACAATAAGAGGTGAGCGTTTTTTTTATTACGTTGCTTACATTGTTAGTTATAATTGTTCTAGTCTAATTATTAAGCATTTCAATTAATATTAGATTTTGAACTTGTCTCAACAGGCTTTTAACCTAAAACTGTTTTTGCGGAAATGTTTCTAGGCGGGCAATGCCGGTCAAGCTGTGACCGGTATTACCCGCAAGTAAAATTAGTACATAGACAGTTTTTGGCTTATTTTAATTTTTGTTTATTATTTCAGAATTCAAAGGCAGTATGGAGTCAAGATCAGTTGCATAAAGCATTTGAACTAGCGGTTGAAGGGAAACCGATTAGAGAAGCAGCTCGATCTACTGGCGTGCCATTTTCAACGCTTCAAGAAATACTGAAGAACAAGAACTGTGATAGCTCGCAGCTGGGAAGAAATCCAGTTTTCACAAGGCAACAAGAAGATGAAATGGCTTGATCGGTAGTACCAACCTAGTGACTGGTATTACCTGCCATGGTATTTAATACCGGTCGAAGCCATATTTTTGTTAAACATTGATTATGCCAAAATTGTATTACTTATTGATCTCAATTATTGTGATTATGTTAGAAGAATACTGAAAGTTTAATTAGTAAAAAGTTTAATAAACAAATATTTATTAATAGCTGATTTGTAATTATTTCTCCTTAAGCGACCGGTAATACCCATTCTTACCCTGATACATCATGTCCCTGGGCAGGTTCTAGGCAGATTTTAGCCGTGGATTCAGGCTAGTATTAAATAAAAGTGGGCTCAGAGGACATCCTTTCCTTACTCCTCTCACCAACCAGAAACTATCTCCTACTTGCTCCCTACCTTTACTCTGATTTTTGTCTCTCTAAAAATTCCCCATACTCTATTAATCCCTCTCTTATCCCCTTTTTCACCATAACTTATACTATCTCGCCACGGTCTAATGAGTCAAACGCCGCCTTTAAGTCCACGAACATTGCTATCATGGCCCCTTTCTCCCTTTTAATCCTCTTACTTACTAGATAGTTCAGAACATATATATTGTCAATCACCCCCATCCCTTTTCTCAATCCTGTCTGATTCGGTGCCTCTTTATTTTTCTCCTCAACTTCTTTCTTTAACTTCTCCGATAAAACGTATACTTAACATATACTTTATACAATGTTGGCATTAGTGTCACTCCTCTATAATCTTTAAACTCCTCCCCTTTGCCTTTCTTCACTATGGGTACCACTACTCCTTCCTTGCATAACTCTGGCCACCCCTCTCCTCGCCATACTCTTTTGCACAATATCCATGCCCATTCCTTCAATTCTGTCCCCCCATATTTCCAGACTTCATTTGGAATCTCATCTATACCAGGTGCCTTTCCATCTTTCATTATCCCTAATACCTTGACTATTTCCTCCCTTGTAATGTCCTCCCCATCTGTTCCCCTTCCATATTTTCCTCCTTTCCTAACTTCCCTCTCTACCCCTTTTAGTAATTCCATAAAATATTTTTTTCCATTCTAACATCTCAATATCCTGGTTTACTCTTTTCCTTCTTCTTCTCTATTTACCACCTTCCAAGCTTCTTCTTCCGTCCTAGCCTTCTCAGCCTCTTCTTCAAACCTTTTATTTTCCTCCTCTTTTTTTTATCACACAACTGAGTTTACTCCTATATTTTTCTCCACTACTTGTCCCTTTTCTCCATTTTCTTAATTCCCTTCTCACTTCCTTCTTCTGTTTACATTCCCCATCCCATCCATTTCTATCCCCTCCTTCACTAACATCTTTTTTGCTTGTGCACTCTAATACTCGTTTTATTTCTCCTATCATTATTTCCATCTCCTCGTTTACATTTCCTTCTCCCATTTTGATATTCCTGACTTTTTCCTCAAACTGCTATTTACCTTCCATTGAAGCCTTATTGTTATTACTCTTTTCTCCCTCTAATGTTACTATTATTTTTCGCGCAGCATTTCAGAAATTATAAGAGGACAAAGATACAGATTTTCGAATTTATTTATATATATATATATATATATATATATATTCGGTTTCGGTTTCGATTCCTTTGGAATAGAACAGAAGGGCCTATGACAAAGCCACCGAACGCGTCCTCGGGTTGCGGATAGAGGGTTCCTGTACCAAGGGTTTCTGCTGAATATGGTTACAATAATTAATAAGCAGTCGCGGACAATTGTCCAGGGATGATCCCGAAGGAATAACTCCTAAGCGGAGGCGTAACAACCGTGCCGAAAGCTGAATGGCACCTGGGTTAGGTGTCTCAAACGGTGACTCTGGGATACCGGGCGACCTCTCAGAGTATGCAGCCTTATCCTTGCACGCGGGCTCTACAAGGACGGACTAACCCTTTCCCTAGCTGCTCGTGGGAACAACAATGAAACCACCAAAACACAAAAATGTTGTAGATGCGGTTCAAGACAATCGAACGCGCAGAGCACCCGACAATGGGTCGGCAAACAATGCCGATCAGCCTAGAGTTCGGGGTGCTGAAAATAATTTAGATGGAAACACGACGACGAACCGGCGAAACGCCCACATTGAGTGGACGGATCGACTCAGGGATGACGTGCTAGACTGCTACGATGCCAGCATTATCCCTGTTCGCGGAGGCTTTATGGCGCGTATGCACACTCTGTGGTGCCAGAAACACCCAGAGCTTCAGCACGTTTCGCATCAGTCTTTGCGAAATCAAGCCGACTACCTCCGGGAAAATGGATATGTACGCGGAGCGCTTCCCCAACCGCTGCTTTATGAAGCTGCAGACGAAGATGAGAAAGCGACATTGAGACCAACCGCAGAAAGCAGGCACCTTCTTAGAGATGATCGCAATTTCATTACTAGAAGGAACATTAACATGCAAGTTCCTCCTAAGCCCCAAGATCTGGCTGAAATGGATGCCTTCCTTCGTGGAGATATCTCGCAAGAGTCCGACCTCTGGACCATCAATTGCTCAGTTTATGGTGCTGCGAGAACTTTAGCTGATTCAAATCGAAGGCTGAAACCAACGATGGATCAAAAGACCAAAAGACGCTTGCATCAACTGAACAAGAAGATTGGATGGGCAAGACAGAATGCGTCCCGTGTTCAATGTGTGATTGACTATATAACATCTGGTAGACCGTTTACGGAAAAGGTTCGAAAGTTCGCCCAAGAACTAAGGATCTTGAATCACACACTAAAAAAGTCAAAGCTACTGACAATCAAGCAGCATATTGTTGACAAAATACGGCTGTTATCTGACGCAAGGAGGAGAATACAGAAGAGGGAGAGATGGATCAGGGAGAATCAACAGTTTCTCGCTGACCCATCGCGCCTCTTCAGCGATCTACCTGTTTCTGAAAAAAATCCACCCAAGCCCAAGGAGGTAGAGACTTTTTGGAGAGAGGTGTACAAGATCCCGAAAACACTAGAGTTGAAAGAAGATACTGAAAATATCATCCGCTTCAAGGAGTTTTGCGACAACCTCATAAAATCTGAGGAGGAATGTCCATCAATCACTGCCGAAGAGGTGAAAAAAGCACTTAGAGGCACGAAGAACTTTTCCGCTGCTGGACCAGATTGTATCAAGAACTTTTGGTGGAAGAAGTTTACTTTTACACACCAACATTTGGCCCGCATATTCACCTCATATTTAAAGTCGGAGACGCCCATTCCGCAGTGGCTGGTGTTAGGACGCACTATACTCCTTCCAAAAAAAGGCAACTTGTCCAACCCAGAGAATTACAAGCCAATAACTTGTTTGAACACGCTGTATAAGATCTTTACAGCTGTCCTCGACAACAGGATTGTTCGACGAATGGAGCCTGTATGGCGAGAGATGTACGAACAACGTGGCTCGAAAAAAGGTGTAGCAGGCTGTCGAGAGAATCTGCTGATTGACAGGTGTGTCTGTAAAGACGCTGCAGCCCATCAGCGCGTCCTGTCAATGGCCTGGATTGACTACCGGAAAGCTTTCGATTCAACCTCTCATAGACTTATCATCTGTCTGTTGGAAAGCTTGAAGGTACATCCACACATAGTTAGATGCATAGAGAGATTGATGCCTCTTTGGAAAACTAGATTTACTATCATATCTAGAAATTATCGTGTGACAACGAACAACGTCACCTTCCAGAGAGGCGTCTTTCAAGGTGATACCATGAGCCCTTTGCTTTTTTGCATCACACTTTTGCCTCTATCTCTCGCACTACGAAATTCTCCTGGATACCTCTGTGGCAACACTAATCAGCGCGAGCATAAGGTCACTCATGTATTTTATATGGATGACCTGAAGATCTATGCCTCTGGTAGAAGCAAACTTCAAACTGCTATAAATATTGTCAAGAACTACACAGGAGAGATTGGGATGGACTTTGGCTTGGACAAGTGTGCCAAAATTTATCTGAAGAAAGGAAAGATTACTGGCGTTCCCAAGGACCCTGAGCTTGTGGATATAAGTGTTATCAGAGATCTTAATACTGGAGAGACCTATACATACCTGGGCGTGCCTCAAAACCGCATTCAGGACGTAACATCAGTGAAGGAGTCTCTCCGAAGCAGATACAAGCATCTTCTTCGACAGATTTGGTCTTCCAATCTGTCGGCGTTGAACAAAGTATCTGCGACTAACATGCTTGCCGTCCCGGTTCTACTCTACTCGTTTGGGGTAGTTCAATGGACGAAGAACGAGCTTAAGGCCCTTGATGTCATTACACGTAAGGTCATGCATATGCATAAAAGCTTGCATATCAATTCGTCAGTTCCGCGATTATATATTTCACGCCGTCAAGGTGGACGCGGACTTCTGAATCTCCAGTGTCTTCATAACCGGATTGTTCTAAGTACAGCTTACATCGTTGCGAATGGCAGAGATCCTCTCCTAAAGATGGTCAGGAACCACGAGATGATTGGCGAAGGAGCGTTCCTTTACAAAGCCGCGGAGCAAGCGGCCGAGACCCTTGGCCTGAATTTTAACATCAGAAGTGAGGAAAGTGCATTACTTCATCTAGATGCTTCACTTCTAAAAACCAAAGTGAAGAAAGCAGAGGTTGCAAATTTTCACCAAGAGCTACTCGACAAGAAAATGCACGGAAACTTTCACAGAAATGTAGAAAAACAGTCCTTGTCGAAGGAGCAAACTTTTGCTTTCCTCAAATCATCAGGGCTTAATTCAGGTACAGAGGGTTTTATTTTCGCATGCCAGGACGGTGTCATTTCCACCTTAGCATACCGTGAGCGCATTTTATGTGAAGAAGTTCCCAGTGATAGGTGCAGAGCGTGTCATGCACACGCTGAGTACCTAGAACACATACTATCAGGGTGTCCGACCCACGCGGGAACGACGTATATCTATAGACATAATGCGGCCCTAAGAGTGCTTTATTACCATATTTGTCGCTCTTACGGTGTTGGCCGCGACCCTGCCCTGCCGAACGCTCCAAAAGAGATAGAGTCGATTGTCCAAAACGAGAAGTGCCAAATTTTCTGGAACTACGATTTTCGGGCAGCAGTCTCCGTTGCGCACTCGAGGCCTGACATTGTTCTCCAAGACTTCGAGAAACGAACTATATTCGTGATCGAATTCTCGGCTCCGTCCGAATACAACATCACTGCCAAGGAGAAAGAAAAAGAGGAGAGGTATCAAGACCTTAAAAGAGAGCTACAACGACTGTACCCAAAATATTCGGTACAAGTAATTGTCCTTGTGATAGGTGCTCTCGAAGGTGCGAAACTATCACTGGTTCGTAACCTTAAAGCAATACCCGCGTGCCAAAAATATGCCAAGGCCCTTGCGAGATGGATGCAGAAAGCTGCCATCCTTGGGTCGCTTCGTGTCCTCAAGACACACGAGGGTTTCGCCGGCCTGTCGTTGTGATTTTGTCGTTGCCTATGACCACCCATCTCACGGTTGTGAGACGTGAGTAGATAAGTAGGCTGCGTTCTAACTCAAGATTCCTACCTTACCGACATCGAGAAGATTCTAGCTGTAGTGGTTCGTGTCCGTGCTAAATTTTTCTTGAAAATGGTTCATGTCCGTGCTAAGCTTCTAGAACATTCTCGAGGGTCCTGATGACGTCATCATGCATTCCTACCTTACCGACATTGATACAAGAGGGGTACTGGACCTACTTTACCGGCATCGAGAACATTCAACATTCCTTGATGATGACGTCACAGTAATGTTGCGCAATTGTGCCAGCTAAATTCATGTAACAACAGGTTCAAGATTATTTCTTATCTCAAGAATTTGTCGTGTAAATACTTTCAAGGTTACATTTTTGCTTTGTCCTGGCAATTTCTACTGCGTAATATAGTTATTGCAAGAAAAACAAGGATGATTTATAGCGTTTCTAACTCAAAAAGTAAGACGGACGCGTTACAAGGCGGGTTCTAAGCCACGGTTTCTAAGCCACTTTTACAAGACGGGTTCT
>CAKNYM010052634.1:412299-440766 GCA_932195095.1 Andricus curvator | reverse complement strand
ACCACTCATTTTTCCTTCTTCCCCTCATCGCCCTCACCTAGTTCCTCTTCCTTAATTACCCCCTACATTACCTCCCTTCATTTCCCCTCACTTCCTCTTCAATAATTTCCCCGACTTCCTTCACTCACATTCACCATCATTTCCCCTCATTACCTCTCACGTCCCCCAGTTCTTAACCCCTCATTTTCCCTCCCTTCCCCTAATTTCCTCCCCACATTTCATAATTTTTTTTCATAATTTCATAATTTCACATAATTTCCCCTACTTGATGTTTCCTAATTTCCCTTCACTTCCCCTCCTAGAAAAGAGTACGACGGACGGATGGACACCTGACCGAAACTAAAAGGGGGTTTTTCCCGGGGCTACGAAACCCTAAAAATTGAGATTCTCTCCGAAATTGTATACTACGTAATGTCTTCAGACTCTTGAAATCTTTCAAATAATTTGAAAATTGTGGAAATTCTCATAGTCTTTCCGGATCATTTGAAATACCCTGTAAGTTTTTGAAACCTTGAAACCTTTGAAATATTTGAAATTTTTTTTGGGAACTTGTGTAATCCCTAAAAAGCTTTGGAAATCTCGTTAATTTCCATAAAATTTTTGTAAATCTTTCAAATACTTTGCAGTCTTTTGAACCCCATAAAATACCTTGAAATCTGTTGAAATACTTTTAAAACACTGGAAATATTTCAAATATTTTCAATATTCTGAAATTTCCTGAAAATTTGTTTACATAAGAAGGGGCAGGGGTGGGCCATACGCATCTTACGAATTTTTACAATAGGGGAGAGGGGTCTATAATTTCAAAATCATCCTTACATAATTAATGGACATTCCCATAGTCAAAACGATTATAATTCAAATGAAATTAAAATGTTGGGGAATATAAAAATGAATGAAAACAGGATGAATATATTATTATACCATTAAGCCATTTTCCTTTCGGGGCAGACGTGACACGCTGGGTTGGAAAATAATAATGTGGGGAAGGAGGTATAGATTTTTCTTTAGATTGATCTAGAATTTTCGTGTTATTTATTTAAATAACACGTTCGTTCCGCAACACTGCTCCGACCCAGGTTGCTGATCAATCTCTCTAGCGATCACCCCAAGTGAAGAGCTTCACAAGGTTGTTATGTGAGGTTCCCCACTCGGGCCCATTAGTATCCAAGTTCTTTTGTTTCAGGCGTCATTCAATCTACTCACATTCTTTTCATAAACTATTTGTCGCCATATATTTCTGTCCTGGAATACTTCTCTGGCTTCCTTCGAATCCATGCATTTTTCCATGCAAGCTCTCCTGTTTCTATGGCTTCTTATAACTTTTCGGATTAAAGTCTCATTCACGCATTCTAACCATTCATTCCGCGGTCTGCCTCTGGGCATACTGACATTTACTTTTCCTTTACACATTTGTTTCGTTAGTCGTTCATCTTTCATTCTTTCAACATGTCCGAACCATCCTAACTGATTTCTTTCCCATGAGTCAACTATTGTCTCTTTTCCAGCACATTCTTTGAGGATTATTTCGTTTCTCACATTGTACATCCGTGTTTTCCCGCAAATTGTGCGCAGAAGTTTTATGCCAATCGCGTTAATTTTACTCTTATCCTTTTCTTGACAGGTCCATGTCTCGCTACCGTATAACACAGTCGGTACAAATAGAGAATTATGTATTGCCATTTTAGCTTTTTTTGATATATTGTTACTTCTGAGAATGGACCCTGCTCTACCGATAACTTTCTGTCCCACGTTTATGTGCCCATCTAACTCCCCATCTATCTTCCCGTCACTAGTGAATAGGCTACCTGGATGTATATACTTATAATAATATATATACTTGTAATACTTGTTCTAATCTTTCATCATTTAGGACAATGTTGCACATTGCTTTATCCTCTTTTCCTTCAAACACTATGATTTTTGTTTCAGTTACGTTAATTTTGAGGTCCATGTTCTTCATGCTTGTATTAAGTTTATTCAACATTCTTTGCTAGTCCTCGATTGATTCTGCCATAAGAATCTTGTCATCTGCGACAGCTAACCCACGTACCTTCACTGTTTCGAGATCTGCACCTTCTTCGTCGAAGAGGGCCATTCTTAGACACTTATCCATAAATATGATAAATAGCCATGAGGACATAACGCATCCTTCTTTAACGCCTTGCATAATATCGAACCAGTCACTCAGTTTCCCATTAACCCTTACACTCACTTTACTACCTGTATATATTGTTTTTATTGCTTGTAGGAGCCATCCATTGACTCCGTACTCTTTGAGGACTTGCCAAAGTTTACTTCTATCGACATTGTCAAATGCTTTTTCTAGGTCAACAAACGCACAAAAAACTTTCTTTCCTACTTTTAAACTTTTTTCTGTGATCTTTCTTAAGCTAAATATTTGATCCGTACATGATCTTCCTGGCATAAATCCACTTTGCACTTCCCATATCTTTTATTCTGTTTTTTTCATTACCCTGCGGATAAGTATTTTTGAGTACATTTTACTTACGGTACTTAATAAGCTGATACCTCTGTAATTATTGCAGTTGCTTTTATCTCCCTTTCTTTTGTATATTGGTACGATAATCGCTTTTCTCCACTCGTCTGGGACTTCCCCCATCTCGATACATTTTATCAATTCGCACAGCCTGTGAGGTATGTACTCGCCGCCGTATTTAAGCATTTCAGCGCTAATACTGTCTACATCAGCAGCCTTACCGCTTTTTACGTTCTTAATTATATCTCTTATGTTCTATGTCGCAGTTCTGTTGTCCTGTAGCTTCACCTCCTAATAATTCTTTAAAATAGACTTTTAAAGCGTCTACTATCCCGTCTGTATCATATAGCATTTCACCTTTGCTGTTTCTCATGCTGACAAACTCTGCACTCTCACTTTCCTCCATCTTTTTAAAGATTAGTTTCTTGGTTCCTTCAAAGTCGTTTTGTTTTTTCTTCTCTTCTTCTGTTCTGATTTTATCTTTACTTTCCTTGACTAGTCGTTTAACTTTCCTATTTTTGTGTCTGTAATCATTTTTGAGCCTATTTCTCTCCTCATCGCTAAGACCTGTGACGTTCAACGTTCTCTCGTACGCTTCTTTCTTTTCTTGTCGGGCTGCCTCAATTTCATCATTCCACCATGCATCACCAGACTTTCTTCCTGCAACTGCAGTACCACACACTTCAGTCGCAATTTTAACAATGATATCCCGTAGCATAGTCCATGCACCCTCTATATCTTTATTGCTTATAAGCGCTTCCCAAGTTGCACTACCTATGCGTTCGTTTAACTTATTCTGAAAATCTATCCACACTTCCGGTTTCTGTAAATTTTCAATCTTGATTCGCGTTTGTTTCGTTTGTTTGGTTCTCTTTCTTCTCCATCCCCGCCCTAAGTATATTTTGGAGACTAGAAGGTAATGGTCAGTATTGCATTCGATTAAGAAATAAAATTCACAACTATTAGTTTTGAAAAATTATTTTTCTCACACTTATGAAAATTACAAAAAAAAAAAGGAAGAAAAGAAAGTAATAGAATAAACGGGCTTGAGTTTATGAATATTTTCACATCATTAAAAAAGTGCTAAAAAGAAATCCCGATGATGCGCTTTGCTTCCCTAAAGGACTGTGAAGCTAAAGGTAAACCTCGGCTTCGCAGGGGATGTTCTTGACGCAACAGTTGCAACCCCACGGGTCTAAAGGGTCGCGAGAAAGGAAAATTGCATTGAACCATAATTTGCGGCCGGGACGTTTCTCCCCACTGAGGGGAGGAGTCGTTACACCACGGCTCCGGGATTCCCCCGTGCAAATCAGATTAAAGGGAACGTGTAATTTTTTTTCTGATTGCGGGTGTCCCGCCAAAGGGACCTGTAATTTTTTTATTACTCGCGTACCGGGTGGTTGCACATGAGAAACCGTGGAAAGGGGGAGGAAGGGGGCAGAAAGGAAAGGACGTGAACCGTGAAAGAGTTGAAATGGAGGACACATATTGGAAACGCGCGAGAGGTTCTCCGATTACAAAGAAGTTGCAGGACGGGATGCTGCGCGCAAACCTCGCCACCGGAAGTCAATGTTATTTCCTGCAACCACGTGAACTCTCCACTTCCAAAGAGAGAGCGACAATGCTTCGATTGTCAGATGCTTAGCCCCATTCAGAAATTCGCTCTTTCAAAATTCACGGGGAGGGAGAAATGTCATTTTTCAAAATTAATCGTGGGATCGAAGGGATTGTAAATCTTTTACAGAAATTTACAGACTTTTAAATTTTAGACACCCCTCCAGCCTTCTGTAAGGATTCGTAAGATTTCTGTGCCCAGTACCCTTTCTTATGTAAGATCTTATATTTCTTACTCAATATATCAATAAGATATTAATTTGAACTACAAACGAGATAGGGAAAGATTTTAAGGGATTTCAAGAGATTTTAAATATTTCCGGTTTTAATGGATTTAAGTAATTTAAATGGCTTTCAGAACATTTAAAGCTATTTCAAGAGATTTAGAAAGCTTCCCACGGATTTTGAAATTTTCAATTAATTTTAAAGGGATTTCAAGGGATCTCGTAATTTTTTGGAATATTTACCGGAATTTCAAGGATTTTAACTGTTTTTAGAGATTGTTATGGGTCTTAAGTTGTTTCGAGATATTTCAGCAGAAGTCACGGGATTCTAAAGGATTTTAAAAGGATTTCAAGAGGTACCGGAATATTTTACGGAATTTTGAAGAATCTCAGGAAATTGTAATAAGATTTCGAGGATCTTGAGAGACATTAACGTATTGTAAATGATTTAAAGAGTTTTCGTCGATTTAATGGGATGTCAAAGGATTTTAAGAGATTTCAATAGATTTAAAAGTATATCCACGGATTTGAGAATATTTCGAAGGATTTCAAAAGATTTTACGGAATTAAAAAAATAAGTGCCTTACGTACTTCATAAACTGTATCTAATGGTAACATTAATCTGAAAGTTCCATAGAGGCTTTTCTAGCTTTTATTCCTTATCTCAAAATTCAGGTCTTTTTCAATTTTCGTTTCGATAAAATTTAACATTTTGTAAAACCCATAAAAAGACTCACACTGTTAAAAAAAGAAACATATCAGTTAGAATATTTATGGACGTATTTTCTAGAATCTAGAGAACTAAACACCTGCTGCATAAAAAAGGAAACTTTTTAGCTCGCTTTTTACTCTTGAGTATTTTATAAGGGCTGTCTTTTGTCCTTCGCTCGCTCGACATAAATTTTCTTTACGACGAAACCTTGTTTAGCGCAGCAGTATCCAGTCTCCAGGCGATTTTGTAGTTTTTCTACCATGAAAGATTTCGGAAAATCTCTTAAATTTACAAGGCTTTTCTGCAAAGTGTGGGTGGAGTCGAGACAGAATTTGGAGGAAGATAAACCAGAACCTTGAAAACTAGAAGTTTCTCATGGATTTTTCTAAACAAAAGATGGAATTTGATGAAAAATTGTTGGTTGTCAGGAATTATTGAAAGATTATTTTACTAACTACTAAAAATAGTGGCTATGAAGTATAATAAATAATCATAAGTTTAAATATATATTAATATATCTAAATTAGAATTCATACCATTTTTATTTTTATTTTGACTCAATCCTTATTTTAATTTCAAATTTATTTTAAATTTAAATTTAAATATTGTTTTTTAATTTCAATAAAAATTCTTAAATTTTTATGATTTTGAAGATCAAAAGTCCAGTTTTAAATTCTAAATCTTCCTGATTGAAGAAATTTCGAATATAATTCGTCATCAAAATTACAGCTTTTTAAATTGTAAAACCTGCGTAATTATGAATTGTAAATTTTAAATTTTAAAACTCATTCATTTCAAAGCTGTATAGAGGAAAATTCTTGAATTTTGATGATTTTAAAGATCAAAAGTCAAATTGAATGCAAATCGAATGGAAATCAACAAAATTACAGAATTTTTAATTGTAAAACTTGAAATTTGCATAATTTGTTATTTTAAATTTACAAAGTTTAAAACTCTTTAATTTTAGAGATTCAAAATTTAAAGTTCTACAATTTTAAAGAGTTAGAATTGAAAACTCTTGAATTTGAGAGATTTATAAATAAAAATTCATAAATTGTGATGATTTTGAAGATCATAAGTCAAGATTCTTCATTTCCAAATCTTCCAAATAATTGATGAAATTGCAAATAAAAATCATAATTGTTAACTTAAAACTTACTTCATTTCTAATTTAGAATTTAAAAAATTTAAAAGTCTTTAATTTTGAAGATTTACTATTGAAAATTAATCAATTTTCATGATTCGCAACTTGAAATTCTTCAATTTTGAAGATTTACGATTCAAAACTCTACAATGCATAAATAAAAAATCTTGAATTTGGATGATCCTGCTGATTTTGGAAATCAAAAGTCAAGTTACTAATTCTAAATCTTCCAAATTGAAGAAATTTTGAATGAGAGCATCAAAATTACATAATTATTAATTATAAAACTTAAAACTTGCATAATCTTTATTTGTCAAATTAAAAAAAATCAATTGTAATGTTTACAGTTCAAATTTCTACAATTTTGAAGCATTGAAATAGGAAACTGTTCAATTTTAAAGATATATTTGAATACATATTCTTCAATTTTGTAGATTTTGAAGATCAAAAGTTAAGTTTTCAATTCCAAATCTTCCAAATTGAAGAAATTTCGAATGTAAATCATTGAAATTACATCTTTGTAAATTGTAAAGCTTAAAAATAGCACAATTTTTCATTTTAAACTTTGAAAATTAAAAACTCTTCAATTTTAAAGATTCGCCATTGAAATTTCTACAATTTTAAAGACTTACAATTGAAAAATTTTCATTTTTAAAGATTTGCAGTTTAAAGTTCTTCAATTATAAAGATCTTTAACTAAAAATTCATAAATTGTGATGATTTCGAAGATCATAAGACAAGAGTCTTCAATTCTACAAATCTTCCAAATAATTGATGAAATTGCAAATGTAAATCATAATTGTTAACTTAAAACTTGCTTCAGTTATAATTTTAAATTTTAAAAATTAAAAACTCTTTAATTTTAAAGATTTACAATTCAAATTACCACAATTTTGAAGAGTTACAATTGAAAATTCTTAATTTTGAAAATATAGAATTGCAAATTATTTCATTTTTCAGATTCATATTTTGAAGGGATGTAGTTTTTAACGTTTTTTTGTGCAATAGTTCAAATTTGAAGATTTATAACTGAAAATTCTTGAATTTTTACGATTAGCCATTAAAAATTCTTCAATTTTAACGATTTTCAATAAAAATTTTTTCAATTTTGAATATTTTAAATTGAAGAATCTTCAATATTTAAAGTATATAATAGATTATTATACCGATGATGAAGAGTAAAAATGACAGCGTTGATTTATTTTTTGGAAATTTTTTTTAACTTGAGACATCGAAATATCTAAAAAAATACGCATCCTATGAAAAAAATATCCGTAATAAAAACTTTTTATTTTCGAGGGGGAAAAGCGACGTTAACAAAATTTACCCCCCCCCCCAGGAGGCAGGAGTGGGGGTAACTTTGTAATTTCAAATGGGAACCCCAATTTTTTATCACAGATTCAGATTCTCCTTTATGAAATACGTAAGTTGTATTCGAAAAATTTATCCAAAGAAATTCACCTCGGGGGGGGGGGGGGGGGGTAATTTATTTCAAAGTCGCTTTTCCCCCTCGTTGGGTAAGGCAATGTTTCACCAGAAATTGCTGAATAAGCTGCGATGAATGCGAAGGTGCGTTGACGTGGCGAGGAACCCAGTCGCCAGTTTTCCACAAATCACGCTCAAAATTTCCAGAACAATTGTTTTTGGAATGCCGAGGTCTTCCTCTATCTCTCTCACTACAGTTAAACGATGATTTCCATTAATTAACACTCGCACCCTAGGTGAAAAAGTTATATATAGTTTATATATAGTGGACAAGACAATGATATTTTCCATCTGTTTTATAATTTGAGTGTTACACATAGACTCATCACCACACACTTTCCGAATGATAACGATGGTGTCCGAACATGAAGGACCAAGTTTTTGATTCCGTCATTTTGAAATTTGACGCGTACGTGGGTAGGCGTTTACGCAACTGCGTACACTTGTCGAGTAAAGATTCGCAGGTTGTGTCACTTATTAGCGTTCCTCGCAGAGTCCCCTCGAAATGGTAATTACTTGTTTTTGATAAGAGTACAACAGTGTTAGAGCAAAAGGTCGGAAACTTTCCAGACAGACCTTGTATACTAATAAACTGTCAAACTGGGTGGTAGAAAATAAATTAAGACACAAAAGCACGCTATGTGCGGAAACATAGGAGCTTTAATGTGGATAAAGTGAATCGGGGAATTTGAAGATTATTATATATAATTTTGTTAACAATTTGTTTTTAAATTTCTGTAAGTCATACTTCATATCTCTTTGGCGATACAATTAAATACCTTTGAAATCATTCTTTAAAGTAATACTGACTTAGTCTACTACAGTTTTATTTGAAAAAATTTTATTCTTAATAAAATGAGAGTATAACAACAATCCTTTTTTAATTAAATAAAATTGAAAGTGCTTGTTCAGGTAACACAGACACAACTGTTTAATTTTGAGCTGAGGAAACTGTGAGCTGTGAGTGAACTTGGAAAGAACTGGCAGGACTTGTTTTCACTTTTCAGTGATGGGAGTTGGTCCTAGAACCAGTCTTCGAAATCTCTTTGCCAAGTTAGCCAAAGCAACGAGCTGGTGTTCCAGGAAGCGAAGATTTATTTTTCCGAAGAGACTAGTGGCGGCAGTATCTCTAAAGCTAAAGTAGCTGAGTTACGACCAAGTAAGGGTGGCATCCACAATGCACCCTCGAATCTCTCCCCTCTTGTAGGTGCGATCTTGATGCACCGATATCTTGTAAACAAGGCCCAGTCTCAATGCTTCAAGGATGTTCCAAATTATCGATGCGCAGCGAACAATGGCTATAAAGAACATTGTACGTGGTCACAAAGGAACTTTAAAATCTTCACGAAGCACTGAAAATTGAAAGTCTCAAAATGAAAAGGAATTCCACATAATGCTTTGCTATTTATATATTTTTATTGCACATAAAAAATTGTTACAATTCCTATACAATGTATTCCAACATCCGGGTTTTTATTCCAGAAAAAATTATTTTAAAGAAACTGCGGTAATTTCGTTTTGTAGAGTTGACCAAAAACCGAACTTCAAAGAACGGAATCAAATCTGTGGCTTCATATCTTTGTTTAGTACATTTTGAAAAAATCTTAAGGGTCGTGGCCACAAAATTGTGAAATTTGAGTCCCGGCCGTTTTATCCACTTCCATGATTTAATAGTTTTTTGAATAATACTGTAATAATAATTGCTGGCGGATTGTATTGACCCTCAATAAGAAATTTTGTAGAAATTGTTGATGTATGTTCTCGGCTTTATTCAACTGACCCTAAAGCCATCAACGTACACCAACAATTTCTATAAAATATGGTAATAAATTAATTACATTGAAATCGTTTTTAGCAAAGTTTCAAAATTTTAAATGCTTTCCTTTAGAAATGATAATTTAAAATACAGCTCAAATTTCCATTGGGTAACATGTCCCCTGGAGTGGTCCAAAAAATAAATTCTCGAATAGAGGGCATCATTGTAATTTCAAAATTGAAAACATTTGATCATTTCTGTACTGACAAATCTCGAATGTCCATTGTTTACAAATAAGAAATGAATTTGGAGTCTCTAAAAAATTGTTTTCAGAGATATAAAATTCCTAGAAATTTGAATGATGTTCCTGGAGAAAAGGCAAATATTAACAATCCAAAGATTGCCACCTTAAAAGTTTTCTGACTTTGTTGGTTTTCAAAAAATTTATAATTCAGACTCAAATTTAGAAAATGGAAGATTTCAAAACTCAATCAAATTGACTCTAAAAACTTTCGAAAGCTTATTATTCTTGAATTTGACACCTTAAAAGTTATGTTGCTTGTGAAAATGAACAAGTTGACGATAGTTGACGATATTTTCTCTTATTTTTTTTCACACAATTATGTAAATATTTATTAAAAATTTCTTTTATCATTAGTGCTCCCAATTTGGAGAAAATTTTGTAAAAATGTTATAGCTTGTGATACAAATTTTTAATGCTCAAACTTATTTTTGAACATCTTCTTTTTGATGATATGCTATAGGTTTTAACGTTTTCTGAGATGGATCCGCATTTTGACCCTGGTTCTAATTGTGGATCAAAATCATACCTTGACAAAAAATGTTTTCAAACTGATAACAAAGTTTTTTGAAATTCATAATTTGTATTTTGCAAACCAGAAAGGATCAAGCTAACATTTTCTACGAGGTGAATTAATTTTTTATCATAATTGTATTTTTAAACACATTGATTCTAAAACCGGATCCACATTTGCTTCCCTTGCCCTGAAGTTTCCAAATTGAATCCATTAAAAGTTTTATTTCAATTTTTAAATTATTAAATTAAAGTCTATCAGTAAATTATTTTCAGAGATGTAAAATTCTTAGAAATGATGTTCAGGGTGAAAAGATAAATATTAGCAATTAGTATAAATTTCAAATCAAAAGTTTTCCACATTGAAACTTTTCTGACTTCGTTGATTTAAAAAATATTTATAGTTTAGAAAATGAAAGATTTCAAAACTCAATCAAATTCAGAGCAAGGGCTTTCAAAAGTTCATTAATCTCCAATTTGAGACCTTAAAAGTTATGTTGCTTTTTAAAGATCATTCTTAATTTCTAAATCCAATTACAAATTCATCTCAGAAAAAAATTATACAAAGTTTCAAATTTGGATGCTCTACTCATTCAAAAGTTTGAATCTTTCATCGTTTTCTGCTGATGACTTTAAAATTTCGATCAGGAATGTATTTTACAGATTTTTGAATCAAATAAAATTATATTTTTCTACTGCAATTTAGAGAAATTTGATTGATGTTTTTGTTGCTCTTCACTGTCAATTAGTTAGCATTCAATAACTGTTCAAGTAAAAATGCAGCCATCATCTGAACAAAAAATTTCTTAGATTTAAAAAAAAATTTCTTTGGACCGAAGGAATATGTGTATTCCATAGTATATGAGCATATGGTCAAAGAAAAGTTACTTCAACTTAAAGAAACGACTTGGTTAGCATTTTATGAAAGAAATAGTTTATTGTTCTAATGAAAAGAACATTCCAGATAAAAAAATATTATTTGCTATATTCAACCAAAAATTTGTTTTAATAAAGATTTTGTTTGTTAATTATTATATTAGTTGGTTTAACAAAATATAGTGAACAGAAATATACAAGGTTTTTATTTTATCTAACTGAAGGATTTATTACGATTTATGAATAAAAAATGTTACGATTAAAATTGTAAAAGAAGGTTTTTTTAATTGGCATTAGGGTCAATAATATTTTTTTTCTGCAATTAACTTTAAAAAAGTATAATTTTTTTAAATAAAATCAAAATTAGATTTTTTCTGTTTCATCCTGGACTGACTACGTAAATCAGACCTGCCTTATACAATTTAACTGAGCTAAATTCCATTATAATATATATTTTCAAAAAAATGCTATGTTTGTTTATAAATTTTGTAAATTTTGCATTTAATAATGTAATGCATTCCAACCACGGATAGGGGTTGAAACTTAGTATAATTGATATCAATTTTACTTTCATTTTTAAAAAACCCCAAAAAAAAGTATTGGAAATTTTTTTTCTCGAATTTGTATGCATATCGCCTGGAAATTTGTTCGAATACACAAAAAAATAAATCCATTTTTATTTTAAATGTTATTCAGAGGTTATAGAAGCACCATGAAGTTTAACACGTATTTCCCATAAAAAATACGTTTTTATGAATTTTATTCAGAATCGTCAACATTAGCTGAATCGATTTGAAATTCAACATTTCTCTTCACAACTAGCCATGGAATACGAATGAAATATCACTTTTTAAATATCACCCCATAAGTCTGTTTTATAGGATCCCAATAAACCCCCATAAGTGAAAAAATGTGTTTTGCGAGTTTTTGGCGTTAATTATGATTTTTTTGCGGGTTTTTTTACAAATAAAATTGTTTCTAGTACATAGAATAACTTTATACTGATAATTAGATGTTAACATAAATTGTTTAAAAAATCTATTATCATTGATAATAATATTCTCATTGAATAATGCTAGAAATTGTGTGTTTTTTTGAAATTTTCAACTTTTTGTCCACTTTTTACTTGGAGTGAGTTAATATTTAATTCAAGTTAACAAAAATAATTTCCTAAACAAACTATTATTATTGTTAATAATATTCTCTTTGCTTAATGGTAGAAAGTTGCGGTTGTTTAGAAAAAATTTTATTATTTGTCTATTCTTAACTTGAAGTAACTTCATAATTAATTTAATTTAGCAAAAATAATTGTTTAAACAAATTCATATTACTTATAACCATCTTCATATATATTAATGCCATATAGCTGCGGTTTTTTCTAAAAATTTTAACTTTTTGTCCACTTTTCACTTAGTGAGGTTACTAATTAATGCAAGTTAACAAAAATAGTTGTCTAAACAAGCGTTACAAAGTTGCTGTTTTTTCTGAATTATTTAAATTTGCTTTGCCTTTTAAGTTATGAACAAATAATAAATAAAAATGATAGAGAATCATATTTTAAACAATCTTTTTCTTTTTTGATAATATATTTTTCTGAATTAAAACAGATATTTGAAATATGCTTCAAATTTTCTATATGCATCATACTGCATAACTTTTCCTTGGAGTAGTATAAACAAAAATAAATTTTTCAAATAATTATGTTTGTTAACTTGCAATAATTATTATCTCATTAAGTAAAAAGTTGATAAAAAGTTAAAAATTTCAGAAGAATCCGCAACTATCTGGCATTAATAAAAAAGAAGATAGTTCTTAACATTGATAATTGGTTATAATAATAATTTTTGCTAAATTGAATTAATTATTAACTCACTGCAAGTGAAAGGTAGACAAATAATTGAAAATTTCCGAAAAAACTGCAACTTTATAACATTATTTAAATTGAATATTATTAAAAATAATAGTTAATCATTTAAGCAATTAATTTTGTTAACTTTAATTATTTATTGACCTCACTCTAATTGAAAATTGGACAAAAGCGGAAAATTGTTGAAAAGGCTGCATTTTTCTATCATTATTCTAAGAGAATATTATTAACAATAATAATTGTTTACACAATTATGTTTGCTTACATTATTCATGTATTACTTCACTTCAATTGAAAATTGGACAGAAAGTGGATGTTTTTTTTTAAAACCGCAACTTTCTAACTTTATTCTAAGATAAAATGGCTAAAAACAATAATAAATTGTTTAAAAAATCCATTCAAACATCTAATAATTAGTATAAAGTAGTATTTTGTATATGAGAAACAATTCGTATTAAAAAAACCGCAAAGAAATCATAATTAGCGCAAAAAACTTGCAAAACTCATTTTTTCATTTATGAGGTTTTTTTGGCACCCTGTAAAACAGACTTATGGGGATGATATTTAAAATGTACTATTTTATTCGTATTCTATGACTAATTGTGAAGAGAAATGTTAAATTTCAACTCGATTTACCTAATATAAAAATGGATTCATTTTTTTGCGGATTCGAACAAATTTGCGGGTGAAAAACACGCAAATTCGAAAAAAAAAATTTGAACCACCCTATTGAGGTTTCAACTATTTTGTTTGAAAATTTTGCTTTAACCACTTTGTTAAGAAATCATTTTTTTGTTGAAGATTTATATTCTTAGTTGAAATTTCATTTCTTTTGTTCAAATTTCAACTATTTTGTTGAAAATTGATATTTTCTGGTTGATAAATCAATTTTCGTACCGAAAATTCGCCTTTTGGCCTAAAGGTTTTTTTTTAATTAATGGTGAACAAACAAAACGGTTTTAGACTAAATTTGTATCAAAATAATTAATTTATGAGAACTTCTTTTCTTTCATGACTGAAAAATCTTTATTTGTTAAAAATTCGTCTTTTTTGTTTTATAATTCATTTTTTTTAAATGAAATTTCATCATTTTTGGTTGAAATATCAATTTTTTCACTTTTTTGTTAAAAAGTCATCCATTCAGTTGAAAATTCAATTATTTTGTTGGAAATTCAATTATTTTCTTGAAAATTCAAGTATTTCGTTAACAAATACTCTTTTGTGGTATAAAAGTAACTTTTTTAATTATGTTAATGGTCAGAGAAAACGGGGGAGGAGTAGAAATATTTTGTTATGGTTCGTTACAGGGGTGAGTGGTGGTTTTGGAGAGGGCCTATAATCCGTTAGTAATTTGAGTACGGCACCTTACCTTGAAGTTCATTTGTCATGATTTCCTTGATTTTTGAAACTGTTATTAAAATAATTGACAGTCAAATTCATAATTTATAACAATTAGTCCGTAGCTGTATTGAAACACAGCAACTTAGATTAATAATTAGTTTTGGACACTACAAAATTTCTACGAGAGTTATTAAGATATAAATAAATGAACAGATTATCCTGAAAGCAACAGTTTTGAGTGCTAAAATAAACATTTTATAGTAAGGAAAAAATCGTTCATTTAACAATATCAATTCAACATGAAAGTGAGGTTTGATTTGCTAGGGTTTGAGTGTTGTTTGACTTATAAATAAAAAAAATGTCATGAAGAAATAATTTCCTGGGTTTACAATAATGAGATTAAATTAATTATTTCTTAAATTTTTTTTAGTACTTGTTTTGAAACAAAATAATATTTTTTTAACCCAAAGAAATAGTATCAAACAAAGAATTTATTGAATTAAAAGAAGAATAAAATGTAATTATTTAAAATAAAAAAATTTTTATGATTGCCATTAGTTTTGACTATTTTAGAGTAACAATGAATTTTCAGCAACTTTCCAAATTTTCGGATATATTCTGCAAAATTCGATTTTTTATTTCAAGTTCAAATGCAGAAAAGATGACAAAATATTGACAGAGAAATGTATCAGTTCGTCCGGGACGAAACATAAAAAATATCATTTTTATTTCATATGAAAATAAATATATATTTTTTAAATTAATTGCAGAACACAAAACAAATCAATATTATCGACCATAATGCCAATAAAAAAAATTGTCTTTACAGTTATAATACTTGGGTCAATTAAAAGCGATATCTTTCGAGAAAACAGCAAAGATGTCATCTAATTCTAGACGGGAAAATTCAACTTTTACAGCAAATATCGGTATATCTCTACATTTTTTAGAACTTCTGCAAAATTCGAGGGGCTATTCACCAATTTTCACCCAAAGAGATGAATCTTCAACCAAAAAAGATGAATTCTCAACGGAAAATAAAATAGTCAATATTTTAACCCGAAAAGATTTTAATTTTAAATAAAAAACAGTTGAATTTTCAAACAAATAGTTTCACTTTTAAGCAAGAGACGAATTTTTCACACAAAAAAATGTTGAATTTTCAAGCTAAAAAGAAGGAATTTTTCAGAAGAGACTTGAATGTTCAAGATAACAGTTAAATTTTCGACCAAAGTTTTTTTTCCAAATAGTTCAATTTTCAACGAAAGTAACCAAATACTCAACCAAATAGTAGAACTTTTAAGCAAAAGGGATGAATTTGAACAAATTCTTTGAACACAGCATGTATTTGATTTTTTAAGAATTTTCTATGAAAAAAGCCCTTTTTGGCAAAAATGATGATTATCTAATTCTGTACTGCAACCAACAACATCGCATTCAAAATACAATACCTTCGAATAATTGTCAATCCGACGTTTTTTGTAGTGCACTTTTTTCTGCTTTTTTCGGTTCAAATAAGTCACTTTAAAAAAAAAATTAGAGAATTTAGAATAATAAATTGCAAGTCCAGGTCTCGGGCTCAACACACTATTGACACTTTTTTTTAAAGCGATGACGCTGTTTTGCTACTATTTCGAAGAAAATACACTAAAGACACTATTTTCAACTCAAAAACACGAATTTATCAACCAAGAAAGATTTTTCAAACAATAAAAAAAATGTCATAAAAAATGTTGATTTATCAAGCCAAAACATGGGCTTTCAACAAAACTGTTAAATGGTTAACTAAATATTCAAATTTTCAATCCAAAAGATGAATTTTTAAACAAGAAGATTAATTTTCTATCAGAGAAGAAGAATTTTGAAGGAAATATGTACATAAATTTTTAACCAAACATTTGAAATAACTAACTACGTACTTTGAGCAATGGATGTGATGTTAGTTATCTACTAATAACAAAATTAAACTATCAGATGAAAACAATGAGTAGAATCGCATAATATATCAGGTAGAAAATATTTTTCTTGGTTAAATTATGCGATATGTCAAAATAAATTATTTAAAAAAAACTTAAAAACAGAATTCCGCAGAAGGGAAAAAATTATATTTTTTTTGAAATTTCTTTGTTTATTTCAGCTTTTAATAAGAAAGAGACTGTAACGTTTATAAAGGCCTGGAAAGTTCTATAGATAGTATAATTTTCTTCTTATAATAAAAGAATTTACTTATTTTTACGTAAACAATAACAGATTCGATAAAAATGTTCAAGTATAAAAAAGTTATACTAAAATACATTTTACTTTTTCGTAATAACTTGCAGCATTTACGATAAAAATTAGAAAATTGATTTTTTATGCAAACAATTCACTACATCTCTCAATGCATAATAAAATATCAGTGGCAAATGGATTACTATTGACCAAAGACAATAATTGCCGAGCAAATAGACAACTTAAAAATTTGTTATGATATTTCTTAAAAACTGAAAGATTGGTAATTACTGCCATTATTCTATGTATCATTCATTTTCTTCAATTTTATACAACTTATATGATAATAAAAATTAATATTATTCGTAGCATTTATCAAATTGAAATTCATATACTCATATGCATGCTAAAACGAACAATTCACAATTTATTTTATAAATAATATTTCTTTTAATATGTAAAATGAAAAATTTCATTAAGACAATATAATTTACGAATAAATTAAGTGTTAAACAAATTTGAAGAGTAAATTACAATAAATTGAATTATGATTATATCCACAATCTTTTCCGGATGATAAAGATGGCAGAATTTACCTACAAATAAATTATGAGAAATCTATTTATTACTCCTTCAACAGAGAAAAAAATGAAAAGGAGCTCCTTATTGGAGGGTAAAGACATCATACTTGGTGCCTTCTAATTATTTTATACAAATATTTTGTGACATTGATTCAATATAAATAACATAGAAAAAATAAGTAGTTGGTTCATTCTTTTTCACATAAAAAATTAATAAGCGCGCACCTTGGCGCGCGCAAGACTACTAGTTCCACTAAAAAAGAAGACTAAGAGTACAAAAACACTATTTTATAAATTTTTAAACCAAAAAGATGAATGTTCAACAAAATAGTTCATTTTTGAACTAAAATAGGTGACTTTTTAAGACGAAGTCGGATTTCCAAACAAAAAAGATTAAACTTCCACCAGAAACCCGAGTAGTTGAATTTTCATGCAAAAAAAATAAATATTTTAGAAAACAGTGGAACTTCCAACCAGGAAAGTTGAATTTTCAACCAAAAAGGTTAATTTTCAACCAAGAAAGATGACTTTTCTACAACAACCGAGGCAAAATTAGTCTTTTCTTGTCCGCGTAACTTCACTGAATATTCGATTGCAATAAATACTTTGAAAAAGAAACGTTTTGTGGACTCAATACCAATGTATAGTCGGTATCGTTTGATTTTAAGAATAGCTCTAAAGCAAACTTTCTTTTCCTTCTTTGTTTTAAAAAGTGAAACTAAATCGAGGGGTTCGTGATTTAAATGCCCTCGTCAAAATTCTTCATTCTCCTCATGTAGTCGGAGTGTAGAGGGATACAGTCTCGGTATAGCGCCGCTTTATAATTTTGTGGATAAAACCGGTTTTCCCGCAAAACGCATAACTCGGATTCTCGCGGTGAGAGAGTAGTGGGAGGAGGGGGCGTATATAGAATGGATTCTTGTGAACGAAAAATCGTACGTTTTCAGAAAAGTTAATAGCTCCAAGGTAGTAGGGGTGGTGCTGCTTACCGGAGGGATGAAACCTGTTGCCAAACACCCCTTCCCCGCATTTCCTTTTCGTTTGGAATCAGAGGTTTCTCAGTTTCTAACATAATCCCATCCCTTCATTTTTCAGAGATACTGTAGATATTTTTATTTTATTTGGGATCGAAATGAAATCTACTTTTTTATGAATAATTTCATGCAAAGAAATCAGAGCATAAAAAGATTCACAGTTCAAAAATAGATTTCCAAAAACAAGTTCCTTTTCGGCTCATTAGGGACAAATATATAACAAAGGAAAACTAGCTGTTAATTCGATCTCGAGTGTTTCCACTTTGTTTGTGTTTATAATTATATGGTGCTCATTTAACAAGAACTTTCCTTCCCGTTAGTATTTGCTTCCTCATAGAGAAGCATTAGATATTTTTTTCAATAATAGACAAACCAAAGTCTTCATTTTGATCAATTTAAAAATAGAAATTTACAAAAAATACAAAATGACAAAGTAACACAAAAAATTTTTTAAATACAAAGACAAATCAAATTTTGTATTCGAAATGATAATTTTTCGAGCTGGAAAAGGGAAGGGAAAAGTTCTGTCGCACCCTATCCCTTTCCCAGATTTATGATTTCTTTACAAAAATTTTCAGAATTATTCTATTTGAAAATTTATGATCAAAAAGTCTTTTCTATTCATGCGTCAACTTTGAATTATGTCGATGAAAAAAGTTTTTCTGTTTGAAACCACTCAGACAAATATTCTCTTGTGGCAAAAAGATGTTTTTTGATGTAAATGGAATTTCCTCTTAAATTCAAGGTTGAGAGGATTTTCTTTGGTCTCAACAGGAATCCTTTCACAGCAAAAATTTTACTTCAGCTACTAACTTCACCTAATGTTGCAGTCAAATAATTATATTTGTGTCAAAAATATATTCACGTCGTTCAAAACAAAACAGGCAAGAGGACGATGCTTTTGTTTCAAAACAACTTTTTCTCTGAGTGACGGATGCTTCAAATATCATAAATGAGCATAAATTCCTTAATCTTCAATAAAGTATATTAATATTATAGATCAATCGATTTGCCTCGAATCAAGGAATCTTTTCCGTTCTTGCATCAATTTTTAATTATGTTAGTGAAAAAAGTTTTACTATAAAAAACCGTGTTTTCAAATAGTATGCATTACCATAGCTTCCTTACTCTTCAATGAAATGTATTAATATTATAGGTCAATCGATTCGTCAAGAATTACCACATCTTTTCTGTTCTTGCATCAACTTTGAATTATGTGAATGAAAAAAGTTTTACTATAAAAAACCGATTTTCAAAATATATAAATTACCATAATTTCCCTATTCTTTGACAGAATGTATTAATATTATAGGTAAATCGATTCGTATCGAACCAAGGAATCTTTTATGTTCTTCAATCAACTTTGAATTATGTTGAAGAAAGAATTTTTACTATAAAAACCGTATTTTCAAATCTTATGCATTACCATAGCTTCCTTACTCTTCAATAAAATGTATTAATATTATAGGTCAATCGATTCCTCTCGAATTAACACATCTTTTCTGTTCTTGCATCAACTTTGAATTATGTTAATGGAAAAAGTTTTACTTTAAAAAACCGATTTTCTAAATTATAACTTACCATAACTTCCCTATTCTGTAATCAAATGTATTAATATTGTAGGTCAATTGATTCTTCTCAAACCAAAGTATCTTTTATATTCTTGCATCAACTTTGAATTATGCTAATGAAAAAAGTGTTACTATAAAAAACCGATTTTTAAAATATTATCGAGTGCTGAAAAAAATGCAATGAATATCTTTAGAAATCCTTTGGTCAGTTTCAAGATATTAGTGGTTAAAATAAGCCCTCCAAATTTCATCAATTTATCTGCAACCGTTTTTAAGTTAACGTGTTCACAAAAAAGTGTGACATCCACCCACACATCCAAACACACATCCACACACCCAAACACACATCCACACACACATCCGGAAAATTGCTAAGAATATTGTATTAGACATTTTTAAATTGAGGAAGGTTTAATTAAACGAATTAAAAATTTTTGGAAAATGTTACCATTACAAAGCTTCCTCTATGAGTCTATGAGGAAGCAAAAAGAGCGAGAAAAATTAAAAAAAAAACTTTTAACAAAAAAAATTTTTTGCTTATCCCAATATTTAGTTTTGTTAATTAAATAACCACCCTGACATATTCAACCTGTCCTCCAATAATATCAGTTACATTTCCCTAATTTCAATCAATTTCTTTGAAAATCATAATTTTCAAAAAATATTACATAATATAAACCGATATTTTTTCACAGTCTTCACGACACTAATTAAATTCATGTTAAAATTCAACAATCACAATCTCAAGAAGTAAGGAAGTTTTATTTTGATGTATGATTCAAGAATTAAAAATTAATATATTAAAAGGATAATTTTTTTCATAAAAATTTCTCGAAAAGACAAGAAAAACCTCCTGGTGAATATTTTTGAATCAATTGAATTTTTTTATTGAAAATAACAGTATCGAAAAATACGTCACTGAAAAGTTACGTTATTTGTAACTTTTAGAGTAACTTCGTTACTATTTCAAAAAGTAACTTGTAACGTAACCTAATTACGATTTTTTCAGTAACTTTGAACTTTAATTTTAGTTACTCTGAAGTGACTTTATATTTTGCTTCCTCATAGAGGAAGCTTTGTAATGGTAATATTTTCCAACATTTTTAAATTTATTTAATTGAACCTTCCCCAATTTAAAAATGTCTAATACAATGTTCTAAGAAATTGTCCAGATGACGCTTTTTTGTGAACACGATAACTTGAAAACGGTCGCAGATAAATTGATGAAATTTGGAGGGCTTATTTTCTCGACTAATATCTTGAAACTGGCCAAAGGATTTCTGAAAATATTTGTTGCATTTTTTCTGAGCACTTAATAATATTTGAAAAATCGGTTTTTTTATAGTAAAACTTTTTTCATTGACATAATTCAAAGTTGATGCAAGAATATAAAAGATTCCTTGGTTCGAGATGAATCGATTGACCTATACTTTTAATATATTTTATTGAAGCGTAGGGAAGTTATGGTAATTTATATATTTTGAAAATCGGTTTTTTATAGTAAAAACTTTTTTCATTGACATAATTCAAAGTTGATGCAAGAATATAAAAGATTCCTTGGTTCGAGACGAATCGATTGACCTATACTTTTAATATATTTTATTGAAGCGTAGGGAAGTTATGGTAATTTATATATTTTGAAAATCGGTTTTTTATAGTAAAACTTTTTTCATTAACATAATTCAAAGTTGATGCAAGAACAGAAAAAATGTGTTGATTCGAGGCAAAAAGATTGACCTATAATATTAATACATTTTATTAAAGAGTAAGGAAGCTATGGTAATGCATAATATTTGAAAATACGGTTTTTTATGGTAAAACTTTTTTCTTCAATATAATTCAAAGTTAATGCAAGAATATAAAAGATTCCTTGGTTCGAGACGAATCGATTGACCTGCAATATTAATAAATTTTATTAAAGATTAGGGAAGTTATGGTAATTTATATATTTTTAAAATCGATTTTTATACTAAAAATGTTCTAATTCTCATAATTTAAAGTTGATGCGAGAATAGAAAAGTTGTGTTGATTCAAGACGAATCGATTGATCTATAGCATTGATACATTTTATTGAAGAGTAAGGAAGCTTTGGTTATGCATAATATTTGAAAACACGATTTTTTATAGCAAAACTTTTTTCACTAACATAATTTACGATTGATGGAAGAACGGAAAAGATTCCTTGATTTGAGGAAAATCGATTGATCTATAATATTAATACACTTTATTGAAGATTAAGGAAGTTATGCTCATTTATAATATATGAATCATCTGTTAATAACAGAAAAACTTTTTTCATCGACATAATTCAAAGTTGAAGACGCATGAATAGAAAAGCTTTTCTGATCATAAATTTTCAAATAGAATAATTCTGACAATTTAAAAAAAAAAATCATAAAGCTGACAAAGGGATAGGGTGCGACAGAACTTTTCCCTTCCCTTTTCCAGGTTGAAAAATTATCATTTCGAATTCAAAATTTGATTTGTCTGATTTATCTTTGTATTTCAAAAATTGTTTGTATTATTTTGTAATTTTTTTTTTTTTTTGTAAATTTCTATTTTTAAATTGATCAAAATGAAGACTTTAGTTTGTCTATTATTGAAAAAAACAACTAATGCTTCCTCTATGAGGAAGCAAATACATTTGCTAACGGGAAGCAAAGTGCTCGTGAAATGAGCACCATATAATTATAAATACAAACAAAGTGGAAGTATTTGAGATCGAATTCACAGCTAGTTTTGTATATTGTCAGTTATGGGTAGAAAAATTAATCTCCTGGTTGTGGATTCAGATATTTCCTTGAAAATTCGACTCTCTTGTTTGATTTCACATTAAAGTCTTTTATGGTTGAAATAATATCAAGTATTATGTTTCCTATTGAAAATTCATCTATTTTAGTTATAAGTGAAACTACTTGATTGAAAATTCACGTATTTTGCTAAAAAGTTGCTATTTTGGTAGAAAGTTCAACTACTTGGCTGAAATGTAAGTTTTCTGTTGATAATTCATATTTTCAATTTGAAAATAGAACTGCTTTGTAGAAAATTTGTCTTCTTGGCTTGAAAATGCAACAATTCAGTGGAGATTTTTTTCTTTCTTGTTTCCAAATTCGACTTTTTCGTTTTAAAATTTATCTCTTTTGGTAAAAAAAATCTTATTTTATTTGAATAAAATTTCAACTTTTTGGCTTAAAATTCGCTCTTTTTAGTTGAATTCAACTGTGTTATGAATAAATCAAAATCAAAACTTTTTTGTATGAAATAATATCAACTGTTACATTTTTCGTGGAGAATTCATCTATTTCAGTTGAAAATTCATGCATTTTGTTAAAAACTCAACTATTTTATTTGGCTGAAAAGTAAATTTTTTGTTAAAAATTCACATCTTCGATTTTAAAATACAACTGTTTTGCAGAAAATTCGTCTTCTGGGCTTTAAAATGCAACAATTCAGTGGAGATTTTTTTCTTTCTTGTTTCAAAATTCGACTTATTCGTTTGAAAATTGATCACTTTTGGTATGAAAATCTAATTTTGGTTCTTGTTGAAAAATCAACTATTTTGGTGGAAAATTAATTTAATTTGGTTGAAGATTCAGCTATTTTGTTGAAAATTCGTCTTTTTTTGGTTGAATTCAATTGTGTTTAATTTCAAATTATTATCTTTTTTGGTTGAAATGATATCAACTATTATATTTTTCGTTGAGAATTTATCTATTTTTGTTGAAAATTCATGCATTTTATTTGATTGAAAAGAGACTTTTTTCTAAAAAATTTATATTTTCGGTTTAAAAATTGAACAATTTAGTGAAATTTTTTTCTTTCTTGGTTCAAAATTCGGCTTCTTCGTTTCAAAATTTATCTCTTTTAGTAAAAAAAATCTAATTTTTTTTTGGTTAAAAATTAAAGAATTTTGGTAGAAAATTAACTCATTTTGGTTAAGGATTCAGCAATTTTGTTGGAAATTCGTCTTTTTTTATTGAATTCAACTATTTTGGTAAAAAGTTCAACTAAGTGGTTGAAAAATAATAACGAACATTTTTGATGAAAATTCCACTCTTCTTTTGAAAAGTGTTAATTTTTTTTTTCTGGTTGAAAATTCAACTACTTGATTGAAAGTTGATCTACTTTGTTAAAAATTCAGCTGTTTGGTTTAAGATTCATAATTTGTGTTGAAAATTCATCTGTTTGGTTGAAAACCTAACTATTTTGTTTCAGTTTCGTTTTTTTTTGGGGGGGGGGGTGTTAAATTCAAATATTTTGTCAGAAAATGCAACCATTTGCTTGAAAATTAACTTTTCTGTTAAACGTTAATATTTATGTTGGAAATTCATGTATTTTCTTGAGAATCCATATATTTTGTTAAAAAATTAACTATTTTCGTAGAAAGTCCAATTTTTGTTGAAAATTAACTTTTTTGATAAAAATTCGTTGTTTTTTTGGTTCTAAAATAGTAGAAAATTCAGCTATTTTGTTTATATGAATTATCATCTTAGTCAGCTTACCCAACACTGAACCCAAACATCATAAAATGCACATGTTTCAAGAAATTTCACAGACCTAAGGAAAACCCCAAAGCTTAAGAATTCTCTTCCAAAATTATTATCATTTATTGAGAAAAAAATATAAAAACAAGATATAAAAAGTGTTTGTACTAAGATATAATAAACCTGTTTTTGATAAGTAACCGGTTAATAATTTGATTAAATTATTTATATATTTGAAAATAATGTATAACCCATTTGGCAACCCTATTTTTTGGATAGGCACCGAGATAACATTTTAAAATATATATATTCTTGGCACCTTAGCTGAATTATTGGCATGCCGAAAACCGAAGTGAATTTATATAATTTTGAATAAATATCTGATTGCACTGGATAATTTATACATGCATTATATGTAAAAATGATAGTAGAATTAAAGTAATCAGGAAAAATATGCTAAAAAAATGTATTATTCAAGAAATTAGAGAAGGGTGCCAACGATTGGTGGGTGCCAAGAATTGATGCTCTTACCCTATCATGTGTCATATAAAATACATAAATTTTAAAAAACTGAAAATATGTAAATTCTGAAAATTGAGGAAAATAGAATCATTTTTATATGTTAATCAGTTTTTCACTAATGAATGCAATATTAGATAAAGTAACTTTTTATAAAAAAATATCTCTGTTTCTATTTGCAGGTATTATGTGATTTTTTTCTAGCATAAGATTCTATTAATCAAACCTTGTAGTTTTACTATAAAAAAATATGTATTTATATTTTTTATTAGTGTGCCTGCATGTCCAATGTGTATAATACAAAAGTGTTTTAGTTTCAAATTTTTATCTTGCATTTATTTTAAAGAAATAAATTCAACTTTCAGGACCATAAATTCAATTTCTTGTTAGATAAAGGGATGTCGTTAAAATCGCGATTCGTGGTCCAGCTTTACGACTGCTGATTGCACGGTTCGAAACTGAGTCTTTATCGATTATCGAAAGCGAAATGGACTGCTGCTCGAAACGCGCATATAATTACTTGATCGAGAATCGAGACTTTTTCTGTGGCTTTTTGTTGTCCAGATTTTCGTAATTGATAGACGGAGCTTGCTACAGTGTTTCGATTTTCTTTATCCTGTAACTTGAGAGGACAATTTGTAATTGAATTTATTATTATTTTTTTCATTTTGTAAATTTTTTAATTTTATATAATTTTATATATGTTTGAAAATTTAAGTAATTTTTTTATTTATAGTTTTTTGCATTACATGCTAATAAAAAATTAAAATTAAAACAGTTTTGTTCAAACTAGAAGTTTTTGAATATGAGCGAAAATGACTTTCCATAAGATTTCGTTAATTTAGTATTATGTATTACATATCTTTCGTTAGCACCAGAGTACCAAGCTATAATTTTCTTAAACAGCCAACAAATTTCTTCCCAGATTTCTCAGCTACTAAAAAAAGTTATAAAAATTCACAAATTTTCAAGAAATGTTACGTCCAAGAATTTTTCTTTTGAGATCTAAGAAAATTATGCTTTGCTTGCCCAGTCACACTAAAAACATGTCACAAATAAAACTAAGAAAAAAAATTATAAATAAAAATTAACTGAATCTTAAAACATATTATTTTTCTCATTTTCGAAAAATTCTAATTCAAACAAAAGTTAACTTTCTTATTTTAATTTTTTTTAGAATCGAATACTATAAACTGCATATCAACAAAAATTATCATAATTTTCGTACCTATAGACAACTCTTTTCAATCCCATTGGGATACCGTAGAGACCATTTTTTATTCTGAAAAGTCATTAGAATTTTAGTTTTTTATTTATAATAAGACGTATCAACTTTTCAGCGCAAGCCAACTTCGGATTTTAAAAATGTTTTTTTTTCAGCCCATCTTAAAATACAACACGCCGGTTTATATTAAAAAATTCAGTTTAAAAAATGGTTTTCAAAATTTTTTGATTTTAATGTATAGAATCAAAATATATTGAATTTTCTTTTATCATTAGACTTTTTTCCAAAATCACACTGTAGTAAAAATACAAAATTATCAAACAATTTTTAATTAAATAATCTTCAAATATTCTTTAAAAAATTGTTCAGCGACGTATGTTTGATAAAACTTTGTGAAAACATTTTTCTTTAATTTTTTGTATATCAAAAATTATTCTTAAAAATTGTGTTTGAAAATATATATGTTTCCAAATTTGACTTTTCTTTAGTAAATAATTTTTTACATTGTCATAATTTAGAATTTAGATGCAATGTCTTAGATTCATGTGATTTTGGACCTTTCCAGTTTTCTTCAATTCTCGACGTTTTGAGACCCCCTGAGTCAGAAAAAAAAGTTTTTACGAACATGTCTGTTCGTCTATCTGTCTGTCGGTCTATATTCTGACGATGCGATAACTTTCGAAGGAATTTCCTTTTGCACACTGGTTTGTGATCCGAAAATACAGGTAAAGTTCGTTATCCAGCCAATATTTATGGTTTTAGCGATACAATAAATGGACAATAGACCAAAATTATCAGTTTTAAAGATTCTACAAAATTGCTATCGACTGTTTTTTTTTAAATTAAGAGAAGAAAATACGAAACGATTTTAAAGGAACCATGAAACTTTTATTTAAAAAGATGAAGGAAAGTAAAAGTACAGAGTTTGTCAGCATGAGAAACAGCAAAGGTGAAATGCTATATGATACAGACGGGATAGTAGACGCTTTAAAAGACTCTTTTAAAAAATTATTAGGAAGTGAAGATATAGAGCAACAGAACTGCAACCCAGAACATAATCCTTAATATAAAATCTCTAAACGATATTGTCGTTTTCGATTCTGACGATTTTCGAGAGTAACACGGTGGTAACGTTTGCTTGCTGTAGGCCGCTCATATGCAACAGTAGTGTGTGTCTGTGTGTGGTGCTGCATTTGAAATCAGTGATGCTAACTGAGTCGCCTTTATATGCGCATGTTTGAATTGTAATATATACCATAGTTGATTGGCTGTAGTGCGCGCCTGTATTTGAATTCCCAATGAGGACGCGAACTAGAACCAATAAGCGCCATTCTATCGAAGCATGCGCATGTCAAGGTGGTCTTTTCGGGATCACTTAGTTCGAGTTCGATAATAATACGCCACGTGTTTTTTCGTATTTGGTAATGCGCGGCTCAGTGTTGCCAACCGTTGCACGGTAAAGTCTGTAAAAGAAGTAATGAACCATAACCTCAATTGTGATGGTAGTCTGTTTTTAAACTGTTTACGCAAACAAGAAATTTTCAAATTAATCATTTTTACGCTCTGTAACTGTGATTTCTATCATGATTTAATTATATTTATCATATTAAATATCATTTGTGAAACTCGTGTACGTTTCAGTTCTACTTTCCCTATAGGATTGAAATCTCCATTTCCTTATAGTGACACATTCGAATAATTATTTTTTTTCGGTTTGAATAGAAGTATGTCAGAGATCTGTGTATGTTTACGGATCAAAAATTTTATACTTTAAGAAGATGTTCAAATTAAGAATTTTTAAGCGCTCAATGAGCACTGCTATTAAAAAAAACACCGATACTTTAAGAAATTGATTTTGATAATTTGAAGGGATTTCAAAGAAGTTCAACGACTATAAGGTATTTTTTTATCCAAAAGGAATTTTCAAGATCTTCAAACAATTGCAAGGAATTTCAAAAGATTTCAAAGAATTTGGAATATTTTGACTTATTATAAAATATTTTAAAGAATTTTTAATTGATTTCACTAACTTAATAGGATTTCATAGGATTAAAAAAATTTCAATTGATTCTAAAAGATTTAAAATTGATTTATTGTGGCAAAATATTTCAAATAATTTCAGTAGATTCCGAAGAATTTTTTATTTATTTTTATAATTTGAAGGAACTTAAAAAAAAGACTGGGAATATTTTAGGGCATTTGAAAAGAATCCAAAGCATTTGAAAGAAATGTCAATAATTTCAATGAATGCCAACAGATTTTAAAGGGTTTGAAATATTTTAGGATATTTTAACAGATTTCAAGGAATTTTCAACCGATTTTAGTAATTTAATTGATTCAAAAGGATTTTTTAAGGAATTTTTCAAGATTGGGAATATTTTAGGGTATTTCAAAAGAATCCAAAGTATTTCCAAGAGATTTAAACAATTTGAAGGGATTTCAAAAATATGTAAAGAATTTGTAAACTTTTAGAGGTTTCTTGAAGATTCCAAGGATTTTTCATTTTATT
>CAKNYM010052634.1:391674-409882 GCA_932195095.1 Andricus curvator | reverse complement strand
TTTCTCTGCTTTTTTCGGTTTGAATAGGTCACTATTCTTAAATAAATTAGGCTGTAGCCGCCCTTAGAATAATAAACTACAAATTCAGGCCTCGGGCTCAAAACACACTATTGACACTATTTGACACTTTTTTCAAGCGATGACGCTGTTTTGCTACTATTTTGAAAAAAAAGACACTAAAGACACTATTTTCCAATTAAAACCACGAATTTATCAACCACTATAGATTTTTTGAAGAATAAAAAATTGACAGATTTTCGCAGAAGGAAAAAAAATATATTGTTTGAAAAGTTTTTGTTTAATTTAGTTTTTAATAAGAAAGATACTGTAACGTTTATAAAGGCCTGGAAAGTTCTATCGACAGGATAATTTTCTTCTTATAATAAAAGAATTTAATCATTTTGACGTAAACAACAGATACGATAAAAATGTTCACACAAAAATGTTCATGTAAAAAAAAGTTATACTAAAATACATTTTACTTTTTCGTAATAACGTGCATCATTTATGATAAAAATTAAAAAATTAATTTTTCATGAAAAAAATTCACCACATCTCTCAATGCATAATAAAATATTAGTGGCGAATGGATTACTATAGAGTATAAACAGCAATAATTGCGGAGCAAATAGACAATTAAAAAATTTGTTATCATATTTCTTGAAAACTGAAAGATTGGTAATTACTGCCACTATTCTATGTATCATTCATTTTTTTAAACTTTGTAAAGCTTATATAATAATGAAAATTAATATTATTCGCAGTATTTATCAATTTGAAATTTATATGCTCATATACATGTTAAAACGAATAATTCACAATTTATTTTATAAATAAGATTTCTTTTAATTTATAAAATAAAAAATGTATTACGCCAATATAATTTATAAATAAGTTAAGTGTTAAACAAATTTAAGAGCCGATTATAATAAATTGAATTATAATTATATTCACAATTTTTTGAAGATGATAACGGTGACAGAATTTACCTACAAATAAATTATGAGAAATCCATTACTCCTTTAGCTTCAACATCATCCTGTAGAGCCTTCTAATTATTTTTTACGAATATTTTGTAACATTAATTAAATATAAATAACATAGAAAAAATAAGTATTTGGTTTATTCTTTTTCATAACAAAAATTAGTAGGCGCGCGCCTTGGCGCGCGCACGACTACTAGTGTATCAGAAAACCCAATTGAAAAAGTATCTGTCAATGAGGCTAGAGATATAATTAAGAACTTAAAAAACGGTAAGGCTGCTAGTTCAGACAGCATTAGCGCAGATTTTTTCTAGCGATTTTGAAGTGATTTATAATCAAAACGAACATAAATTATCCGGCCCTTTTTGAAAAAGGTCAAATTCAAATTTAAGAAAATTTGTGTAACCTATTTTAAATTATTGTCTGGGAAGTGTTATTCTGTATTAAAAACTAAATAAAATGTATTATGAAAGAATTGTATAAATTGAAAAGTTGGCGTTTTATGCAGGTCTTTGTATAACAGACATCGGTTTTTGTTTTTTTGTCATTAAGGTTAGCAATGTGTTTCTTCACTTTTGAGGGTTCTTTATTGTTCATCACTTTTGGATAGTTTTTAAATGTTTCAAATATTTAAGAAAAAAAAAATATCGAGCCTTTTTTGAAATAAGTGAAAGTCAATTGTTTATTTTACATATTTTAAATTATTGTTGAGGAAGTGTTATTCCACATTAAAAACTGAGTTAAAAGTAGTAGAAACTAATTGGATTTTTTAAAAACTGCCTCTTTTATGGATGTTTTTATATAGCGGAAAATTGTATTTTGTCATTAAGGTTGTTAAAGCATATTTGCGCTCGACCACTCTTTATTGTTAGAAAAAAAATTATCAAGCCTTCTGTGCCATGAATAAAATTTAATTCTATTTTTACCAAGAATATATATGTTTATTTCACGTAAAGAAAAACCTGTAGTTTCATTGAATTTCCTAGTGAACGTAATACTACAAAAACTAACCTGAAGGAAAAAATTTTAAAAAGCTTGAAAAATGTTTTGAAATATTTGTTGTAACAATGAGTTCAACAATTTGTATTCTGAAGATTGTTAAGGCTCTCCGTGCTTATTACTAAATTTATGATAATAAATTTGTACCGAAACATTTGAAACAATTTGATTAATTTAAATTTACCTGACTCTAAAACCAACAAAAAACATCACCATTCTCAAACAAATTTTATTTATAGTATATTGTGCACCAAGGCAACGAACTAGTCTTTTTACGGTCGAGCGTGAGTTTGTAAAGACGCAAGACAGTAAAAAGACTTTGCTGCCTTGGTACACACGATATTTCATGTAATAAGAGTATGGTTTCCTAGTTTTCTCAGGTTGTTACGTCTCAGGTTAGAGGTTAGTTCGAAGGAACAATTACCGCGCAGAACAGTGCGCATGAGTCGAAGTAACGAACGCGCATGCGCGCGCATTTCCCGCGGACGGCTAAGTGCACTTTACTGACCTAGGCCGGTAAAGTACCCCATCACCAAAAATGACCTACCTTGCTGCCCCAAGCCACGCCCCGAAAGCGAGGAAAACATACTCGTGTTACGTAAAATTATTTATATTTTATAATACTAATGAAGGTCAAGAATGAACTGAATCAAATTCTATAACAAACTAAGGTCGACAAAGTACTTGGTATTTAGGAAGTGAATTACACAGGACTTGATATAAATTGTCCGAATCGTGGGTAGTTCATCCCCACTTGATATTATATAACTGGTGATTTTACAATGCATCTCAGAGTGCAGCGGCGTGGCACCGGTCGCATAAATCGCGCAGAGAGCACAAAATTATCGGATAGGTATGGAACGAGGAAAGCAATTAAGCTTTCACCTGATTTATTTCGGGCATAAATAATTTGGAGAAGTACTAATTATCGCTCGGGCACTCGAGAGGATCTATCTCTTCTCTCTCAAGATGAAAGCACCCGCTTATACCGTGTGGCCAAACTTCCCGTGAAGCGATAAATTCTAGAAACAATAGGAAACTCCGTTGCTAGACAATAGAAGAAATATACTGCCTGGCTAACGCTGCCCCCTCACGACGGAAGCGGACCTCGAGTTTATTTTGAGAGAAGAAGAAAAAAGGCGAAGAAAGGAGTTGGGCGCCGCATGTGCGAATCGCTGTGCTCCTTGAGGGTGAAAATTTCCCTTGAATTTAAATCAAATGTTAAGCATCGTGAAATTTCATTACGTCTGGACTTCCCTTAATGATTAATCTTACATAAAATTAAATCAGACAAATTATTATTGTTATTTTTTTAGGAAGGGTGGCAACTTCTTTTGTTTCAGGAAGAGATGTAAAAGTTTTTGTTTCCATTTGATAGGGATTCGAACCCACTACATTCACTACAACGTGGCTACTTGCATCTCTGCAAGATACGTCTAGCACGCTACCATCTGAGCCACGCTATCTACTGATTTATATAAATCTTAAAATTGAATTTATAGGTACATTTGTCTATTGAAATAATTCAAATATTTTATTGTGATGAATAATACAAAGCGATGATATTTTTAAATCAAACCTCTTACAAATAAAGAATTTTTCTGATGAAAGGAAATATATTTAAGACCTTATTCATTAAGTAAACTAATAATATCTACTTGTCTAATGCATATTGAAAATTCAATCTTCTGAAATTCTTTCAGGTTTTCTGAAATATTTTTGAAATCTTTCAAATTTTTTCTAAATAACTGCTGTTGCGAGATAGTTCCCCTTGACGTAACACCTTTAAGGAATTTTCGCTGAGGGTGCGGGGTCTAAGGGGACGAGAGATAGGAGCTGCGAGCTCAGCCGAACTGGGCCTATATCGCGAGAGCAGTGGGCCAGGGCCGTATCGGCCTTATCTCGCGAGAGTAATGTATCCGAACCTGGGACACCCATATGGGAATTGCCCTGTTCAGTCCTTGTTAACTTTTGGCCCTGTTGAGGCCCCGCGAAGGCGTGCCATTCTGGAAAAAGGAACGCAAGGGATAAATAAAAAAGGAACACAGAAGAAAAGAAAAAAGGACTGCAGGAAAAAAGGAACGCAGAAAAAAAGAACGCAGAAAAAAAGAACGCAGAAAGCAAGGAACGCAGGAAACATGGAACACAGAAACCCAGAAAAAAAGGAACGCAGGAGAACAGGAATTCGGAAAAAAAGAAAAACGTGATGGAGGAAAAAAGGAAGAAAGGAATGCAGAAATGAAAGAAAAAAGAAAAAAAGGGACACAGGAAAAAAAGAATGCAGGAAGAAACAAACGCAGGAAAAATATAACGCAGGAAAACAGGAACGCAGGAAACGATGAATGCAGGAAAACAGGAAAGCAGAAAAAAGTAATTCGGGTAAAAGAAAGATAGGAATGCATTAACGCCAGAAAAAAAAGAAAAAACGCAGGAAAAAAGTAACGAAGGAGAAAATGAACGCAGAAATGCGAGAAAATAGGAAAAAAGAAACACAGGAAGAAAGAACGTAGGAAACAAGAAATGCGGGCAAAAAAGAACTCAAAAAAAAAAAAAAAATAACGCAGGATTAAAGGGGAAAAAGGACCGAAGTAAGAAAAAGAAAAAAGGAAAGCACGAAAAAAACAAGAAAGGAAAGCAGTCACGCTAGAAAAATAGGACGTAGAAAAAAAGAAACGCAGGAAAGAAGGAACGCACGAAAAAAAGAAAAATTAACGCAGGGAAAAAAAGAAATGGAGAAAAATAAAGAAAAAGGAACACACAGAAAAAGAATATAAAGCAACGCAGAAATGCGGGAAACAGGGGAAAAACGAACGCAGAAAAAAAGAACGCAGGAAAAGAGGAATACAGGAAAAAAAGAACGCAGGAAACAAGGAACGTAGGAAAAAGTTACTCAGGGAAAAAAGGAATAAAGGAAAAAGGAAGACAGAAGAAATAGAATGCAGGAAAAAGGAACGCTGAACGCAAGAAAAAAGGAGCACAGTAAAAAAGAGAACGCAGGAAAATAAGAATGCAGGAAAAAAGGAACGCACGAAAAAAGGAAAAATTAACGCAGGGAAAAAAAGGAATATAGAAAAATAAAGAAAAAGGTACTCACAGGAAAAAAATAGAAAGTAACGCAGAAATGCGGGAAACAGGGAGAAAACGAACGCAGAAAAAAAGAACGCAGGAAAAGAGGAATACAGGAAAAAAAGAAAGCAGCAAACAAGGAACGTAGGAAAAATTTACTCAGGGAAAAAAGGAATAAAGGAAAAAAGGAAGACAGAAGAAATAGAATGCAGAAAAAAGGAACGCTGAACGCAAGAAAAAAAGGAAAAAAGGAGCACAGTAAAAAAGAGGACGCAGGAAAATAAGAATGCAGGAAAAAGAAACGCAGGAAAAGGAAACGCAGGAAAAGGAAACGCAGGAAAAGGAAACGTAGGAAAAGAAAACGCAGGAATTAAGGAATTCAGGAACGAAAAAATGCGGGAAAAACGAACGCAAGTAAAAAGGAGAGAAGGAACGCAGGAAAAAAGAATGCAGTTAAAAAGGAAAGCAGAAACGCGGGGAAAATTGAACGTAGGAACTCAAGAAAAAAGGAACAAAGGAACGCAGGAACTTGAGACAAAGGAAAAAAGGAACGCAGTAGGAATTCAAGAAAAAAGGAAGAAAGGAACGAAGGAACGTGAGAAAAAATGAAAAATGAAACGCAGGAAAAGAGGAATACAGGAAATAGAAACACAGGAAAAAAAGAACGCAGGAAAAAAAGAGTGCAGGAAAAAAAACGCAGAAACGTGGAAAAAAGGAACACTAGAAAAAAGAAAAAAAGGAACGCTGGAAAAATGAAACGTTGGAACGCAAGAAAAAAAACGCAGGAATAAAGGAACGCAGAAACGAGGGGGAAAAGGAAGAAAAGGAACGCAGGAAAAAAGGAACGCAGGAACGCGAAAAAAAGGAACACTAGAAAAAAGAAAAAAAGGAACCCTGGAAAAACGAAACGTTGGAACGCAAGAAAGAAGGAACAAGGGAACGCAAAAAAAAACAACGCTGAAATAAAGGAACGCAGAAACGAGGGAGAAAAGGAAAAAAAGGAACGCAGGAAAAAACGAACGCAGAAACGCGGAAAAAAGGAACACTAGAAAAAAGGAACGCTGGAAAAATGAAACGTTGGAACGCAAGAAAAAAGGAACGAAAAAAAAAACAACGCAGGAATAAAGGAACGTAGGTACGAGGGAAAAAAGGAAAAAAAGTAACGCAGGAAAAAGGGAACGCAGAAACGCGGAAAAAAAGGAACACTAGAATAGAGAAAAAAGGAACGCTGGAAAAATGAAACGTTGGAATGCAAGAAAAAAGGAACAAAGGAACGCGAAAAAAACAACGCAGGAATAAAGGAACCCAGAAACGAGGGAAAAAAGGATAAAAAAGGAACGCAGGAAAGAAGGTACGCAGAAACGCGGAAAAAGGGAACACTAGAAAAAACAAAAAAAGGAACCCTGGAAAAATGAAACTTTGGAACACAAGAAAAAAAAACAAAGGAACGCACAAAAAACAACGCAGGAATAAAGGAACGCAGAAACGAAGGAAAAAAGGAACGCAGGGAAAAACGAACGCAGAAACTCGGAAAAAAGGAACACTAGAAAAAAAAGGAACGCTGGAAAAATGAATCGTTGGAACGCAAGAAAAAACGAACGCAAAAAACAACGCAGGAATAAAGGAACGCAGATACGAGGGAAAAAATGAATGCAGGAAAAAGGAAACGCGGAAAAAAGGAACACCAGGAAAAAGAAAAAAAACGAACGCTGTAAAAATGAAACGTTGGAACGCAAGAAAAAAGGAACGCAAAAAAACAACGCAGGAATAAAGGAACGTAGAAACGCGGAAAAAAGGAACTCTAGAAAAAAGAGAAAATGGAACGCTTGAAAAATGGAACGTAGGAAGTAAGAACGCAAGAAAAAAGGAACAAAGGAACGCAGGAAAAGAATTAGAGCACAGGAACGCGATAAAAAAGGAACGCATTAATGCAGGAAAGAAGGAAGTAAGGAACTCAAGAATAATAAATAAATAACGAGATTTAAATATAGTGTCTCGTCATACTGAAGTTCGGGATGAGTAGTCAAATATTTTTCATAAGTTTGGCTAGTCGTTCGGAAATTTTGGGACGACTAGTCACGCTAGTCACTAGCGTGACTAGTGCACCCCCTTTTCCAACTCCAAGTCCAACTCCGCTCGTTTCGGGACGACAGAATCCGAGACAGAATCATACTTTACTCACTTTACTGGAATGTAGATACATTGTTGCTTCATTTCAGTTCATCTCTGAATTTAAGTAGGTTTCAGAATTTGAGACGTATAATTTACAAGTATTTATTTTTCGTCTGCAGTATAAATTATTTTGAAGATAAAAGTAAAAGTGGTAGTGTCATTAAATCTGATAGATTCCTATTCATCAGTGCCACAATTTAAGAAAATATTATTTTACCATCTCTCTGTAAATTCCACGATTTCAAAAAATTAAAACTATCGTATCGTTCATTTTAATTTTCCTCATAAATTTGTGACTTCGAGGAAATCTTCTTAAAATTTGATGACAGTTAAACCATTCTTTAAATCTTATATAATCTTTGAAAATTTTTTAAGATAGAAAGTTTCTTTTCTAAAGTACCAATTTGAAGATTCACATCAATTTTTATTTTTAGTATACACTAAATATTAATCCAAGAAAACTAAAATAGATTGTATTTTAGTTAAACATTGATTCCTAATATTAATATAATAATCCGAATATTATAGTAATAACCACTCTGAATAAACCCAGTCCATTAGTTTTAGAAGCCTTTTCGGTCTGAAAATGCAATAAATTCCCGTTTAAAAATGCCTAGAAATTAACTTCTTCTTTGTAAATTCCATTGTCGATATTTCTTCCATATAGAAATTTTTTTTCTGAAAGCCCAGTATGGATTCTATTTGTCAGAAGTAGTGGCTCTTTTCTAAAATCTAAAACGTGTTTCTTGAAGGCCGTTAATTTTGAGTATTCGAGATCATTGGAAACGTCAGGCGGATGTCAGTCACTGTCAGTCGGTTGGATGTCAATGCGTTTTGCTCCACCCCCATAGAGTAGAATAGTGAAATAGTGAAATAGTAAAATAGTGAAATAGTCTACCTCTGCAGAGGTAGCTTGATGGCAACACGAAAACGCATAACACGAAATCGTCTGCCTTCTTGCCATAATTTCCGACCTCAAAGAGGCTCCGCGAAACTAGTTCACCTGTCTAGAAGCTTAATTATCGCGTCTCCAAAACCGAATCCTGGAATGTCCTCATTTTTCAAGGCGTGTCCTCGAACATTTTTCGGTGCTCAAAAGGAATCCCTGCTGTGAGCTTATCTTTTTGCGTGACTCATTTTTTATTTAATTAAGAAATTCCTTTGTTCGCAGGAAAAATAAAGTGTTGTTTTAACCTCGGTTTTAACACCGATTTCGGTTTTCAAATAATGTAGGTAAAACTTATGACTATATCTACGTGGGTGTCGTTTTCAGATTTTGACCAAGATACTGTATATTTTTTGTTTAGGCCTATGTATATTATAATTTCGGAATGCACACGTTTATTTGTATACGAAATTCATCTGGAAAAGGAGATATTATAATATGTTAATTAAACACGTGGAAGGATTAAGCAGACATTTAAACATTTTTATTCGATATTTCAAAAGAGAAGAGTTCGTTTTCTGGAAAAAATTAATTCCAGTTTTTACAGCTTTTCCCTTACAGTTTCTTTTCCCTTTTTTTAAAGAATTCCTTTTTTTCCCTCTTTTTTTCCTCTGTTTTCAAGAAACTTTCCCTTTTTCTCCCTTTTCTCGTTTCAATTGTTTCAATAGACCTTGTTACATTTTCAACCAATTAGTTGAATTTTTGACTTTCCAATACAGTTCTTTCTTCCTTTCCTGGTTGAAAATTAACTTCTTCGTTAAAAATATGACTATTTTGTTTAAAAGTCATCTTTTTTGGTCAAAAATTCATCTATTTTGTTGTACATTTGTACTTTTAAATAGAAAATTCGTCCTTTTGGGTTAAAACTTCAATCATCGAGTAAAACTTTAAATATTTTGTTGAAAATTAGTCTCTCTTGTTTAAAAGTTTAAATATTCGGTTGTGAATGCAACGGTTTAATGAAAAAAAATATATAAATGTATTTTTCTTTGGTAATTCAACTACCTTGTTGAAAATTATTCTTTTTTGGTTGAGGATTCAACTATTTTGTTGAAAATTTGCCTTATTTAGTTAAATTCAACTGCTTTTTATTTAAAAGAAAAATCTTGTTTTTCCGTTGAAATATTAACAATTACATTTTTCGTTGAGTATTTTAATCTTAATGGTCAAGAAAAATGAAAAATTGGTTAAGAAAAAATCAGTGAATTTTGAAAATGAAGTTTTCACCCTGCAAAGCAGGTTATTATCTTAAATAGAAACAATTTCCATTAATTTCATGTCCCATATCTTCTTATTTCTGGAAACCAAAAAAGTCTTGGAGAGGGCCTATAATCCGTGACGTTTTATTTTTTGGGTTAAAATAAAATTTGTACCTGATTGTAGTTATCGTTTTTGCAACTTGGACCTATAAAAAAAGTACCAACAACATAATAGTATATTATGCACCTAGGGGAAAAAATGCGTCTTCCCCTTGGCGCATACGATATTTTTTATAACAAATGGATGATTTCAGACATTTCTCGAAATACAGTAATGATTTCAGTCCATATTAGATTTTGTATAATGAAGCATGAAATCAATGTTAACCTAATTTATGGCAATTTTAGAGGTGATTTGTAACTTACCATAAATTACAAAAAATTAATTTTTTGAAATTTCCATAAATTTCCGGGAATTTATGAAAATTTTCGGTCATTTATGGTAATTTTACAGGAATATATGGTAAATTACCACAGATTACCCAAAATTCATTTTTAAAAATTGCCATGATTTTCCGGAAATTTATGAAAAATGTCGGTCATTTATAGTAATTTTACAGGTAAATATGGTAACTTGCCATGGATTGCCCAAAGTTCATTTCTAAAAATTTCCATACATTTTCGGAAATTTATGAAAATTTTCGGCCATTTATGGTAATTTACAGGTATATATGGTAACTTTCCAGAAATAACCGCAAAATTCTATAATCTGCAATCAAAATTTCCTCACAGTTTTTACGGTGAGTGGGCCGATAATCATAAAATGCGAGCTCATAGATGCATAATTTTCATTATTCACCTCTGATGTCACTTTTCAGTCCCTAGGGAGTAAAAAGTACTTTTTACTCCCTAAGGAGTAAAAAGGAGAGCTTCAGCCTCGCTTCATTGGCGTCGAAAAGGGCTGAATCATTAAATCATTAAAAAGTACTTTTTACTCCCTAGGGAGTAAAAAGTAGAGCTTTAGCCCCGCTTAATAGGCGTCGAAAAGGGCTGAAATCATGCATGTGCCATAACAATAAGTTTAATAATTTTATTTAGACTAATTCGGCATTGTTAAGTGCTTCGTAAAAGATTATTATTTTTTATGAACCTGAAGTTTTTGATTGCCAGTTGACATTGGTTTTAAAATTTAATCAGATGCGAAAAATCACTTTTTTAATAGCACATTTTTTTTGTATAGTGGCGCGTAATATAATTTTTTGATTGTTTTGCATCTTACACGTAAAATCCATCTAGATCCATGTCGATGCAAATCGAGTCTGCACACGCCCATCACGATCTCAGATAAACGCTGGACAAACGCACCGAACTCATTTACAACTTTCGAAAATCCCACAGGATCATTCGTCCTTTAAATGTGCAGTATTATTCGAAGTCCGAGGAAAAGAGGGAAAAAGAAGCACAGGATGAAAGAGAGGTGAAGAAGAAGGGAGAAGTTTGCCGCTAATGCGTTTCCCTAATGAACGCTTTCTTTGTCTCGAACAAATATCAAAAGGCAAATGAATGCAACTTGCAAGGCAAAGTTCATTTTATTTTTAAATCCGTTACAGGAATTTAAATTTTCCAGATTTTTGCTCAGAGGAAAGATTTAGCATTTATATTAAGAAGAAATTATATAAAAAAGAATAATAATTATTGAACAAAATAATAGTTATACTAGGTATGTATTGAAATGAAATTAATCTTTTTAAGTTCCATTGATTCCCTAAATAAATACTTTCCAAATTATTTATTGACGATTGTATAACTCAATTTAATAGAAATCCTTTGAAATCCCGTATAACATCTTGCGAACAAAAATGTTTTAATATAATAATACGCTCAACTCCCGATATAAGAACCCCATGTTTACGATATTCCTAGAATTGATGGAATCTGCAGTTTTGTGATGAGAGGAGCCGCGAGGCCGAAAGAGAGGCGGTGCTCAGTCAGGCGTGACAAACAGCTCGAGGGCCGCACTCTCAGCGTGTTAGTTGCATCAGGTTGCGTCATGCGTTCAAATACAACAGAAATGATTACTTCAGCCTTGTCCGTTCACGTTTGTTTTCCCCTGATTCTGAAAATTTGTCTTTTGTGGTAGAACATTAAACGTCTTGGTGACTAATTCACTTTTTTGGTTGAAAATTAAAATATTAGGTTGAAAGTTCTATTAAAAATTAAAATATTTGGTTGAAAATTAATTTATTCTGCTAACAATTATTCTGTTTTGGTAGCAAATTATTATATATTTTTTTAAATTTCATTTATTTGGTTGAAGATTATTGTTCTAATTAGAAATTAATTTTTTTAACTAAAAATTTAACTGTCCCATTTTTTATCGATTTTTTTTATATAGACATTTAATGTTTTTAGTAAACAAATTCATTTTTTTTGGTTAAAAATTGAACTATTTCGTTTCAAATTTATTTTATTTGCTTAAAAACTTGATCCTCTAACTAAAAATTGAACTATTCAATTTTTAAAACTGGAAATCAATCTTTTTTAGCTTAAAATTCATATATTTTCTTGAAAATTTGTCTTTTATTGGTAGAAACTTCATTTTCTGAGTTAAAAATTCAACTTTCTGGTTAATTTTTTTTTTATTGAAGATACATCATTTTAGTGGAAAGTTTATTTCTTTGGTTAAAAATTTAACCAATTTTGTTGAAAATTCGTTTTTTTTCCTTGTTGAAAATTTTTTTTTCACTCAAGATGTAGCCATTTTACTTTTGCTAGAAAATTCACTTATTTTTTTGTAACTCTTCTTTTTTAGTCAAAAATTCATATTTTTGTGTTGTAAATTTAACTTTTTTTTAAACATTTGTCTTTAGGACCCGAAAACTCAATATTTTGGATGAGATTTTTTTCTTTTTGATTGAGAAATGTTTCTTGGATAAAAATTGTACTCTTTTGTTGAAAATTCGCATTTTTGGTTTAATTTAACAGTTTTTTATTGGAAATTAAAATATTTTTTCTGGAAATATCAACTATTACACTTGTGTTTGAGAACGAGGTTGAGAATTCCTTTGTTTTTATCAAAGATTAATCATTTTGGTTAAAAATTTAACTATTTTGTTAAAAATTCCCTTTTTTTGGCTCAAAATTAATCATTTTCCCTAAAAATGTAATAATAAAATTTTACATTAATGAATCTTAAATTTTTGTCAGTTCTACAGTGCCATGCAAAAGTTTTTGGACAATTTTTTTTTATGACTGATTAAGTTCTCTTCATTTTAATCGTGTAAATTTTTCAGAGGGTTAAATGCTCTCAAAAACGGTATGAAATGCGCCCAGGACGAAGCCAGTTCATCTTTTTTTCAGGTAGATATTGAAACAATAGTGTAAATTTCAATGTTTTCTTAAATGTTTAATAACTTCCGAAATCAAAATTTGTAATGTTCATAGCTCGGTTCTTAGGCTCATTTTAAACCTACTTTTCCACAGTATTGCAACAGCATATGAGCATAAATCTATAAAAAAATCCTATCACAGTGCAAGAACTTAAATTTGTAACAATAAAGTTGGAAAAATTTCAATATTATTTGTGGTGAAAACAATATTTTTGTAGATATATGAATGATATAACAATGAAGTTTCTATAAATGTCTCTTAAAAAAAAAATATATATATATTTATTTCATTAATTTTGCTTCCTCATAGAGAAAGCTTTGTAATTGTAATATTTTCCAAAAATTTTTAATTCATTTAATTAAACCTTCCTCAATTTAATAATGTCTAATACAATATTCTAAGCAATTGTCCGCATGATTTGTGTATGTGTGTGTGGATGTCGCACTTTTTTTTAACACGATAGTTGAAAACGGTTGCAGATAAATAATTGATGAAATTTGGAGAGCTTATTTTCAACACTAATATCTTGAAACTGACCAAAGGATTTCGAAAAAAATTAATTGCATTTTTTTAGTACTCAATAATATTTTTAAAATCGGTTTTTTATAGTAAAACTTTTTTCATTAACATAATTCAAAGTTGATGCAAGGACATAAAAGATTCCTTGGTTCGAGACGAATCGATTGACCTATAATATTAATACATTTTATCGAAGAGTAAGAAGGTTATGGTCATTTATATTATATTAAAAAACGATTTTTATAGTAAAAATTTTCTCATTCTCATAATTTAAAGTTGATGCAAGAACAGAAAAGATATGTTGATTCGAGACAATTCGATTGACCTATAATATTAATACATTTTATTGAAGAGTACGAAGGTGTGGTAATTCATATTATATTAAAAAACGATTTTTATAGTAAAAATTTTCTAATTCTCATAATTTAAAGTTGGTGCGAGAATAGAAAAGAAGTGTTGATTCGAGACGAATCGATTGACTTATAATATTAAAACATTTTATTGAACTCAGTATATCCAATATTATAAACAATTATTTTATTGAACAGTATATAAAAGATTCCTTGGTTCGAGACGAATCGATTGACCTACAATATTAATACATTTGATTAAAGAGTAGGGAAGTTATGGTAATTTATATATTATTGAAATGGTTTTTTATAGTAAAAATTTTCTCTTTCTTATAATTTAAAGTTGATGCGAGAATAGGAAAGTTTTGTTGATTCAGGACGAATCGATTTACTTATAATATTGATATACATTTTATTGAAGAGTAAGGAAGCTATGTTAATGCATAATATTTGAAAACACGGTTTTTTTATGGTAACACTGTTTTTACTAACATAATTCAAAATTGATGCAAGAACGAAAAAGTCTCTTTGATTCGAGACAAATCGATTAATGCATAATATTAATACACTTTATTAAAGATTAAGAAAGTTATGCTTATTTATAATATTTCAAACATCTGTTTCAAACAGAAAAACTTTTTCCATCGACATAATTCAACGTTGAAGCATGAATAGAAAAGAATTTTTGTTCATAAATTTTCAAATAGAATAATTCTGACAATTTTTGTAAAGAAATCATAAAGCTGGGAAAGGGATAGAACGAGGGATAGAGTACGACAGAACTTTTCCCTTCCCTTTTCCAGCTCTAAAAATTATCATTTTAAATACAAAATTTGATTTGTCTGATTTGTCTTTGTGTTTAAAATTTTTTTATATTATTTTGTAATTTTGTATTTTTTGTAAATTTCTGTTTTTAAGTTGATCAAAGCGAAAACTTTGGTTTGTCTATTATTTGCAAAAATTACTAATGCTTCCCCTGTGAGGAAGCAAATACATTTGCCAGCGGGAAGCAAAGTGTTCGTGAAATAAGCACTATATAATTAAAAATACAAAGTGGAAACACTCGAGATCAAATTCACAGCTAGTTTATTTTCATTTGCCTACAGATAAGACGTTTTCAAATTTTTCGAATTTTTTTCTTACACCTTTAAGTTCTTGCACTGTGATAGGATGTTTTCTTAGATTAATGCTCATAAGCTGTTGCGATACTGTGGATAAATAGCTTTAAAGTGAGCCCAAGAACATTAAAAAGATATTGATTATTACGGAAGTTATTGGAAATTTAAGAAAACATTGAAATTTACCCTATTTTAGCAACATCTACCTCAAAAACAGACAAATTGGCTTCATCCTGGGCTCATTTTATACAGAATTTTAAGAGCTTTCGACGCTTTTGAAGGAAAATTGTTAGCTCTCACATAATTAAAATTAAGAGAACTTAATCAGTCTTTAAAAAAGAGGTGTCTAGAAACCTACCCACTTATTTTTTGACAGTCGCAGGCCTGCACATGACTACATATTTGCGAAGACAAATTAAATTAGTAAAAAGACAAAATGAAGAATTAAATAACAATTAATCTACAAAAAATAATAAAGCAAAGATCTTTGTATCCATAATTAATGATGAAATAAGAGACTCCCTTCTTACCCCAGACGTTTTGAGTATTTGAATCTATCAACTGTAAAATTTTTACAATTCTAATCAAGCTGAGACGAAAAAAAAAGTTGTTCCTGTCGGCTTAAGAGATAATTAAAGAGCTCCTAAAAAATACAGACACACATTATGAAGCTTGGAATATTTTTCGAGTATAGTATTATTATAATCGATCCGTCAGTCAGTCGTTTCGATATGTCGCGACTGTTGAGATGTTTCAGCAATCGGTTGATTTTTTAGACTGACATACTGACACAATGGCGTTTATAATATTAACGATAGCGCCAAGGCCGGCGTACCGGACTGCCGGACCGTCAATGTAGTCAATGAGCCTGCAGCAAAAATTAGTCGGCTGTCGCTCAACCATGGAATTAGCAGAAGTGATTTACACCAGGATTGCTCCTCTTTGAAAAGGTACTCTTCCAAATCGAAATTCCTCTAACTCTCCTGACATTTTCAGGAGGGTTGAAAAATCATTCGAAAGAGATGAGAACCAATTCCTTTGGCTTCTGCTTTGTTACGTCTTTTCTATCCTATCGGCTGGAGAAACCAATTTCTCTCGGCGATCTCCAAAAAATGACCAAACCCCACTGAGAAATTGAGAAAAATCCACTTTTGAATATTAGACATTTCCGCAAGATTGAGTACTCACCAGTGGCAAAAAAAATATATTTTTTGCCGTTATCTCACCTTCCCTGTTTTCTTTCATTTGGTGCCACTTACGTAAAAGCAGTACGTATGACAATCAAATAATAGTAGAAATCATTGAAAATAATGTGACCCTAATAGCATGACTATGTGCCAGGGATAGAAAACTACCCTTACACCTTTAAACACTACCCCTTAGATATCTTTCTTCTAGAGTTACTTCAGAAATATAACTTAATTATTTTATAGTTTTTTAAAATAATTTGAAGCAAGGACGGATCCAGCGGAAGGGAGGAGGGATCCCCCAATCTAAGACACCAAATTTTAAATTTGAACATTTGTATATCAGGTACACAAAATACTTGAGGCCACTTAATTTCCTTGACAAATTTGAGCCCCCCAATTATCAGACCTTATTTTTAGTTATTTGTTCTGAAATTGTAAACCACGTATCCCCCTTGTTAGGGTCCGTAAGTATTGACCCCCCTCCATCCCCATCTAACACAATGTTTGCCGACTAAACTTTTTTCGTGAATTTATTTAGGGGTCATCCAAAACTACCGTAAGATGATTATAGAAAAGAGCCCTCCACGAAAGACCGCATTGAACCTGATCGAATTTGTATGAGGATCTATAAGGTTCAAAGAGTTTCAATCTGGCTGCCTATTAGGAAAAAATTTGCCAGATAGAATATCTGCTGGTTTCTAAGAGGAATTTACATATCTGTAACCAATCTCGATTTCCCATTGCAAAATGAAGTGGTTTCTGTTGGAATTTTACATAACTGTGTAACCAATTGTGATTTCCAAATTGAAAAAGTGCTGGTTTCTGTCTAGTATTCCAAAATAAATTTTTTGAGATTTCGTAAAGTACCCATATCTGTTGGCTTTTATGAGGTTCTTACATAAACAGAACCTACTTGGATTTCCAGACTCAAATAGAGCTTGCTTTTATCTGGAATACCAAAATTAATTCTTCAGATCTCACTAACTAGCCAAGTCTATTGGTTTCTATGAGGTTTTTACATGAACAGAACCTACTTGGATTTCCAGACTCAAATAGAGCTGGGTTCTATCTGGAATATTAAAACTAATTTTTCAGATCTCACTAACTATTAGGAATTCCTCATTAGAAATTATTTCTCATAGATTTTTTTTCTATCAGGTTCAATGAGGTCTTTCGTGGAGGGAGGGTTTAGTAGAATCTTACTCTATCTCATTAATTAACAAAGTAGTTTAACTTTCAAATGAGTTGCTGCGATTTTTTGTTGAAAGTTCATACTTTTTGGTTGCAAATTCAACTATTTGGTTCAAAACTAACTTCTATAGAAAATTCAACCTTTTGATTTTAATGTTCGTCTCTTTTGTGAGAGATTTAATGTTATTTTGTTAAAAATGTAACCCTTTGGTTGAAAATTAATCTGTTTTGATTGAGAATTCAACTATTTTATTTAAAATTCGCCTTTTTTTGATGAATTCAACTGTTTTTAATAACAAAAATATATATTCTTTAGATTAAATGTCAACTATTCTATTTTTCTTTAAGAATTCATAATTTTTAGTTGAAAATTCAACTACTTCGTTAAAAGTTGAACTTCTCTGTTAATTTTTTTTTTCGAAAGATTGATTATTTTAGTTAAAAAGTCATCTCTTTGGTTAAAAATGTACCTATTTTGTGAAAAACTCGTCTTTTTAGGTTATGAATTCAACTATTTTGGCTGAAAATTAACTTCCTTGTTAAAACTTCATATTTTGGTGTTGAAAGTGCAACTTTTTTTTGTAGAAAAATAATCTTTTTGGCCTGAAAATCTTGGAAAATTAACTATTTTGTTCAACTTTTTTGTTGAAAAGTCTTGTTTAAAAATTCATTTTTGCTAGTTTGAGATTCATAATTTTAGTTGGAAATTCATCTGTCATCTCTTTGATTGAAAACTCGTCTTTTTTGGTAGAAAATTATCCTTCTTGGTTCAAAACTTATTTTTTTGGTTGAAAAATTAAGTTTTTGGATAAAGATTTATCATTTTAGTTGAAAATTCATCTCTTTGGTTGAAAATGTAACGTATTTTGTCGAAAATTCGTCTTTTTGGGTTAGAAATTCAACTTTTTGGGTAGTTTTGGAAAATTAACTATTTTGATTGAAAGTCGTCTTTTTTAAATAAATTCAACTATTTTTTTATTTAAAATTAAAATCTTTTTTGGTTCAAATATCAACTATCACATTTTTCGTTGAGAATTAAATTTTGTTGTTGTTGAAAATTCAACTACTTCGTTAAAAGTTGAACT
>CAKNYM010052634.1:366220-391664 GCA_932195095.1 Andricus curvator | reverse complement strand
TCTCTTTGGTTGAAAACACGTCTCTTTTGGTAGAAAATTATTCTTCTCGGTTCAAAACTTATTTTTTTTATTGAAAATTTAAGTTTTTGGATAAAGATTTATTATTTTAGTTGAAAATGTAACCTATTTTGTCGAAAATTCTTCTTTTTGTGTTGGAAATTCAACTGTTTTTGTAGTTTTGGAAAATTAACTATTTTGATCGAAAGTCGTCTTTTTTAAATAAATTCAACTTTTTTTTTGAATTAAGATTGAAAAGGATTCCATTTTATCATGCCTAATTTTTTCAAAATAAGCAGGGAAAAAAATTCATAATCAAAAATAAGATTCAAAAGCAACCTCACTTTTCGGCTCATTAGATTCCTTCCAATCTGCAGGGTTTGCTTATGAATAATTTAAGACTTCTTTAAATTGAGTTTACATAGTTTACCTCAATTTTATTGTAAGAAATCTTTCTTTTTATTTAAAAAATTTAAAAAAAAAAGAATGTAGCGAATTTTAGCAATTTTTTAGAAATGTATTTGAATATTTTGGATTGTTTTCTCTTCCCAATTGGAAATTTGAATAATCTAAATAGATTGGTTTTGAATCACCCACAAATAAATTCAACTGTTTTTTATTTAAAATAAAAATCTTTTTTACTTCAAATATCAGATATTACATTTTTCGTTGAGAATTCAATTTTGTTATTGAAAGTGCAACTACTTGGTTAATGGTTGAACTTTTTTGTTGAAAATTCATTTTTGCTGGTTGAAGATTCATGATTTTATTTAAAAATTTATCTCTTTGATTGAAAATTCATCTTTTCCGGTAGAAAATTAATCTTTTCGGTTCAAAACTCATCTTTTTGGTTGAAAACTTAAGTACTTGGTGAGAAATACATCTGTTTTATTGAAAATGCAATATTTTTACCTGAAAAATTAGGAATATGAAGCTGAAGCATGTAAATTAGAATTTAAAATTAGTAGCTGCATTTATTTTATTTAAAAGAATTTATTTCTCTATTTTTGTGAAAAAACCTCCTTATTTTTCCTGTTTTTAGAGCATTTTAGCCTGTAAAGATGTGTTTCATTTGCAACTACAAAATTGATTTACTATTCGGATTTAGTTTTTCGACTGAATCATTAGCTATTTTTTTGCTGTCGACGATACCCTTTAGATCAAAAAAATTAGCAAATAAATCGTTCAGGAAATATTTGAAATTGGTACCGTCAAACGGGGTAAGTTCAGACATGTGGGATAAATTCGGACATTCCTAAATTGGTAGTTTAAATTACCTCAGGTGGGTGATTTTAACCAGAATCCAGAACCAGTTAAAGCTTGAACTGATTTCAGATTCTTGTCACAGTTTTAAATAATTTATCCTATTAATGTAAGGAATTTAAGGGTGTCCGAATTTACCCCACATGTCCGCAATTACCCCGTTTGGCGGTATCTCTTTTAAAGCTTTTTGTTTTCTAATTACTTAAGTTTCTGTTTATAATTCTTACAAAAATGATCAAAAGCTTGTAAAAATAGGGGATAAAGGAAAAAATTGGGTAAAATTTCTCGATTTTAGTTGTTTTAGGGGATTTTTCAAATTTGGGGCAAAAAAGGGGATTAGATATAATTAGCTATGTCGGAAAATGATTTTTCTCAAAATTGTGAAAGTTTCTCTTCGAACTTGCAATTCAGAATAAATATACATTGCTTTTCAAAATCCAGGATTTATCACCACCCTTAAGTCCTTGGTATTGACGTATTTTGAATATAGGGTTGAACTTGAGAGGTGAATGGCTTGGAAGATAGTCATCATCCAAGTCCACATTTTCACCTTCCGCTTTCTCCCTTGCTATCTTTGCTCGCAGCTTCTTCATCCCTCATCTGATAGTCTCCTCCATCCTCTACCTTGTTTTTCTTACCTCTGCCGCAATTTCCACTCTTCTATCTATATTTACGTATACTCTCAGCTTAAAATTCGCTTTTCCTCTCCTTCTCCTTTCCCTTTTCCAAAATGTTGTCTCCTTCTCTCCTCATCTTCCTCGCTCTCTCTTCGACCGTCCTGAGTCATCCAACCCCCTTGGATGCTTGGATATCACCATACGCCACTTACCGAGTTCAGAATGTTCTCCGCTTCGTTGCTTCCTGATCCGACCAATCGACTCGCTGCCTTTTTTTTTACTCGAGGGTCGTTCCTCTCCACGAATTTGCGGAAATTGGTCGAGAACGTAGAGAAAAATATTTTCTGTTCTTTCTATGTATATTTATATTTTTAGTTTCGAGACAAATTCAAAGTAAACGGAATTTCATCTCGGCAAAAAAAATATTTGTTTCTTTCAAGTTTCGCTGGAAGAAAAAGAAAGAATACATTAGAAATAATTATTATTTTTAAAGTTCGGCAACTTTTATAAACAAGTATATTCATTTCACACTAACTTTGAGTGTTTAATCAAACTCAACATGTAGACACCTCTAAAACTGACACTTTAAGGGGGTGGGGGTGAGGGGGTCTGCCCGAACGTCACAAAGTGTTTTTGTAACACGTGACACTTCTCTGATCAAAAAATAAATTATCGCCAAAAAATGTAGTAGTTGTATTTTTTAATAAATAGTTGAGTTTTTAAGCCAAAAGGAGGACTTTTTTAGAACACAGTTGAATTTGTAACTCGAAAAGTATAATTTTCGACAAAAAAGTTCATTTCAGCCAAGAGAGATGAATTTTCAACCAAGAAAGATGAGTAACAAAATAGTTGAATTTTCAACGAAATAATTAAACTTTCAACAACATAGTAAAGGTTTTTACCAAATAGCTGAATTTTTAACCTACAGAGATGAGTTTCCAACCAAGAAGATTAATTTCCAACACAAAGACGAATTTTCAACGAAATACATCAATTCCCGAACATAGTTCAATTTTTTCCTAAAAAAGATCAGTTTTCAACCCAAAAAATAGAATTTGCAGTCAAAAAAAAAATTCAATAAAAAAGAATTATGAACCGGTTGAATTAAACGAAAAAAAGACGAATTTTTAAAAAAATAGTTGAATTCTCAACCAATTAGATGAAATTTCAACAAATAAGATTATCTTTCCACGAAAACATACGAATTTTCAACAGAATAGTTAAGTTTTCAAGCTAAAAAGTGAAATGCTTTAGAAGACTTTTAAACCAGAAAAGAAGAATTTTCAACGAAAGACTTAAATTTTCAATTAAAAAATAGATGAATTTTCAACCAAAAATGGAATCTCTGACAGTCGAATTCAACAAAAAAGAAAACTTTTCAAAAAAATAGTTGAATTTTCTACCAAATTATTGAATATTTATATGATTTTTCAACAGAAAAGTTAATTTACGACCAAATAGTGGAATTTCAAAAAAAAAAAATGAATCTTCAGCTAAAAAAAATGAATTTCTCACAAAGCGGTCCAACTTTTAACCAAGTAGTTGATTAAAAACATGAATTCTAAACGAAACATGTAATAGTTAATATTTCAACAAAAAAAGAGTTCAATTTGAAATAAAAAACAGTTGATTCAACAAAATGAGAAAAATTTTCAACAAAATATGTAGGTGAATCCACGACCACAACAGATTAATTTTAAACCACACAGTTGCATTTTTAACGAAGAAAGATGCATTTTCATACAAGAATAAATTAAAAAAAAAGATGAATTTTAAACCCGAAAGGATGAATTTCCAATCAAAAATGGAATAGTTACGTTTTCAGGGAAGAAAATTAATTCTCAACGAAGAGCGAAGAATTTTTAACAAAATAGTTGAATCCTCAACCAAATAGATGAATTTTCCAAAAAGTCAATTTTTAACTGAAAATGGAATCGTTAATTTTTCACATTAAAAAAACTAATTTAAAGAGAAAGAATATTCAACCAGTTGAATTTAAATGAAAATACGAATTTTTAGCATAATATTTGAATCTTCAACCCAAATAATGAATTTTCAACAAACAAGATTATTTTTCTACTCAAATAGACAAAGTTTCTACCAAATAGTTGAATTTTCAACTTATGAAGGAAAATTTTTGAACAAAAATATATGCAGTATCTACATTTCCCGATAAAAAAATTAATTTTTAACCAAAAATAAAAACTAATTTTCAACAGTATAATTGAATTTTCAAATAAATAGTTTAATTTTCTACTCTAGTAGTTTAATTTTCAGCCAAAAATATGAATTTTTAACAAAAAGGATGAATCTTCAATAAAAAAATTGAATTTCTTATAAAGTAGGTCAACTTTAAATAATTACTTAATTTTTCAACAAAAAAATTTTCAACGAAGCGTGTAATAGTTATTATTTGAAAAAACAAATTTAATTTTAAATCAAAAATAGTTAATGAAAAATGAAAAATGGACTAGTTACATTTTTAGTTATAAAAATTAATTTTCAACTAAAAATGAAACGAATTTTCAACAAAATAGTCAATATTTCAACCAAAAAGATGAATCTTCAACCAAAAAAATTAATTTTTAACAAAGTAGTTCAATTTTCGACTAAATAGTAGAATTTTTGAACAAAAAGATTACTTTTTAACGAAAAGTTACATTTTCAGCCAAATAGTAGAATGCTTTACCAAACGAGATGAATTACGAACCAAAAATATAATGGTAGAGTTTTTAACAAAAAAAAAATTATCTTTTAACCAAGAATAGTTAGATTTTCTTATTGAGTTCTATTAATTCAGGTCAAATGTAAGACATATAAGCGAAAAAACTAAAAAAGGGAAAGTTTTTTGAAAACAAGAAGCAAAAAAGAATTTGTTAAAAATGGCGTAAAGAGCTTTTGGACGGGCCCTAATCTGTTAAGTTAATCTGCCATCGAAATTAATCTTCCAATTATATTAATATTCTCAAATGAAAAAAAAATGTCTCAAGAATTCAATTAAAAATATTCTTATACCAGTATCAAATATTTTGAACTCATTATTCATTGTTCGATTAACGGTTATATAAAATGACTTTAATATTTTGCATTTAAAAATAGGAGGCTTTCAGCTTCAGTCTCACATGACAATTAAATTAAGGAATTTACAGCACAGAAGACTTTTCTAATCTTACGTTAATAAATTGAAAAAACAAAGGATCGATCTATATATATTCTATGTAATTTAATCTACTTAAGTAGGTACTTTTTTCTAAGTGAATGAGTGCGTTTTTAGGTCGCGAACAAAGTCAAGTGATTGAGGGTGTGCTTGAGCATCACTGGACTTCGCAGAGGGGTTGGTCACCCTCTCTTGGTTCCAGAATGTTGTCACTGAAGGCGGTAGCGGCGATGAGCAGAGAACGGGGTGGCCGTGTGTGGTGGTTGGGGGTGGGTAGGGTGGTAAGGGTGGACTCTAAAGTCCACCGTAGGGGAGAGCCACGACTGGAGAAGCACGGCAGAATTTACGCCTGCCACTGAATTCCTGCAGGGCCTCATATCACTCACACACACCCTCTCTCTCATCTTCGCATTCGTATTCGTACGCGAATACACAAACAGTTAAGCACACACTCTAAAGCTGAGCAAACACCTACCCTCATACGCAAAATCTTTAATACAGGGGTGGAAACTGGAAAGTTTCCGAATTTCTGCTACGGTCAGAACCTCATATAGCCAACTTCCTTCAACAAATATGAACTCGGAAAAGGCATTAATTATTACTGCCAGTGAATCGTTCACGTCTCTGGATTTTTATTTCCTAACGTTAGTTAGTTTGTTATGTGGGCGGGGGAGCCCGTGAGCCCCCACCCCCTGGCGATCAAGCTTTAAAGTTTAAAGCCTATTGTGCCACACCCGTTTTTATTCTCAAGGTAGTACACCAAATCGGGCCACCTTCACCGAGTTTTTAAATCGTGGTGTATTTCGTTGTTTCCAATTTACTGGATATATACTTCTCAGGTGCCGGGCGTACCACATTGCACAGTGAATGACGCGGACCTCTTTTCACAGCAAAGTGAGCCTCACCCACTCTGCAACCTGGCAGCCTCCCTGGCTATAGTAGTCCGGGAGCCCGGACTACCGGAATTTTTTAAATGGATATTGTGCTAAATGGTCTCCTGAATCCGACGGTATGAGGTGCTTTCGCGAACTGACGGTAGTTTTCTAGATATTGTTAATTAAACATTTTATCATAAATTATGCTGTATCTCCTGAAGTTATTGACATTTTAAGAAAATGGTGTTTGAAACTATTAGGTCATATTGAATTCTACAATTTTTGTGCTGTGCAATTTTTTGTCTGCCTCATAGTTTTTGCAAAACTATGTCTTATTTCCTAATACTAAGAATATAAACAATTTCCACATCTATTATTAATCAATTTTTTGAATACTAAGTTCCAAAAATGGGTTAAAACAATAATTAATAATTGATTAATTTTGGGTGTGAGCGAAAAGCTTGCGAGCTTTTTTCTTTAAAAATATGACTTCTTATAAATTTCACATAAAAGAAAAGAAATAAAAAAGTTTACTTTGAAAAGTCTCCTTTCAATTAAATTTATTTCAATTTTTAGAAAAAGACTTTTCAAATCAAATGGAAATGGAAAGATATAATTATTTTTGAAATATAAATTCCTGTTAATACCAATAATAATTCTGTTAATATTCCTTATTCATTTTGCAAACTTTGTAAACTTTTTCGGTCTTCAAATTTTTTTCGGTCCGCAAACTTGTTTCGGCTTGCGAGCTTTTGTCGTTCCGCGAGCTTTTTCTGGTCTGCAAGCCTCGCGGCCCGACACGCTCTCAAGAAGCTTTTCCCCTATCCCCATTGGTTGAAGGTTAAAGTAGTTTGTTAAACATTCATTTTATTGGTTGAAGATTTACCTATTTTTTTGAAAATTATTATTTTTTTAATTGAAAAGTCAACTTCTTGGTTGAAAGTGAGAGATTCACCTCTCTGTATGGAAATTTAAGTATCTTATTGAAAAAAAAATTTCAATCTTTTAAACTATAAATTCAACATTTCCATTTTTGGTTAAAAATTGATTGTTTTTAGTTTAAAATTCAACTAATCTGTTAAAAACTAAATATCTAGTTGACAATTTATATTTTTTGGTCAACTATTTTGCAGAAAATTAGCTTTTTGGCTCATAAATTCAACTATGTTATGTTCCAAATATATCTTTTTAGTTGAAAAATTCATTTTTTTAATAGAAATTTGATCATTTTTTAATAAAAATGCAATTGTATGTTTAAAGTTAATATGTTTTAGCTTAAGATTCAAACATTTAATTGAAAATTCATATTTTCGGGATTGAAAATTTAACTTTTTCGTAAAGAATTCGCCCTTTTGACTTAGATATTGAACAATTTGGTTGACTCTTTTTTTCTCTGTTGACTGAAAAATATTTCTCGGTAAAAAAATCAAATCTTTCGCTAAAAATGCGTCATTTCGGTTTGAAAATTCATCTCTTTTGGTAGTAATCTGATCTTTTTTTGATTAGAAATGCAATTGTTTGGTTAAAAGTTAATCTGTTTTGAATGAAATATCAAATATCACCTTTTTTGTTGAGAATTCATTTTTTTAATAGATTGATTTTATTTATTTAAAATTAAAATATTTTTTTAGTTGAAATGCCAACTATTATATTTATTGTTGAGAACTAATCTTTTTGAATCAAAATTCAACTTTTTGGTTGAAAGTGGAACCATTTTATTGAAAATTCATCTTCTTAAATAATTGTTTAAACTTTAAATTCAAATATTCCATTCTTGTTTGACAATTGATTGTCTTCAGTTTAGAATTCAATTATTTGGTTGAAAATTAACTTTCTTGTTCAAAATTCATATTTCCGGGTTGAAAATTCAGCTATTAAGCAGAAAGTTTGTCTTTTTGGCTCAAAAATCAAACAGTTTTTCAGAAAATTCATCTATTCGACACAAAAATTCAACTGTTATTTTGAAAAATTTTCTTTCTGGGTTGAAAATTCTATCAATTTGGTACACAATTCTACAATTTGGTTGAAAATTCATTTTTTAGTTGAAAATTTATATTTTCGGTTTGAAAATTCAGCTGTTGTGTAGAGAATTCGCCTCGGAATTCGCCTTTTTGACTTGAAAATTGAACAATTCGCGCCACATTTTTTTCTTTGTTGACTGAAAAATCTTTCTTTTCTGAAAATTCAACTCTTTTATTGAAAATTTGTCATTTTGGTTTGAAAATGTATCCATTTGGTAGACATTTTATAATTTTTTTTATCAAAAGTGCAACTGTTTGATAAAAAATTAATCTCTTTTCCTCGAGGATTTAACTAGCTGGTTTTGAAATTCGTATTTTTTGGTTGAAATATCAACTATTATATTTTTTATTGAGAATTCATCTTTTTTTTTGACGAATTCAACTTTTTTTATTTAGAATTAAAATATTTTTTTAGTTGAAAATTCAAATATTTTTGTTTAAAATTTAATAATTAATTACTATTTTGTTGAAAGTCATATTTTTGTCTCACAAATTCGACTAGTTAGTTGAAAATGTTTGAAGAATTGTCTTTTTGGATAAATTCAACAGTTTTTGATTTAAAATGAAAATATCCTTCTGGTTGAAATATCAGCTATTATTTTTTTTTTAGAATAATTTCTTTGTGATTGAAAATTCTACTAGTTGGTTGAAAGTTAAACATCTTTGTCAAAAATTCATTTTTTTTTATGATTCGTCATTTATAGTTGCTAATTAAATATTTTGCTAAAAAATTATTATTATTCCAAAAATTTAACTATTTTGTTGAATGTCATCTTTTTTTCTTCAAAATTCAATAGATTCGTTGAAAATACGTCTTTTTGAATTGAAAAATCGTTCTTTTGTATTTAAAATTCATATTTTGCGATAGAAAAGTTCTTGTTTGAAAATTCAACTTTTTTGGTTATAAATTCAACTGTCTTTTATAAAAATAGGTCTTTTTGACTTGAAGAGTCAACTATTTGGTTAAAAATGCAAGTATTTATGATTAAAGTTTAATTTTTTCTGTCCTTTTTGTTTGAAAATTCGACCACTTGGTTACAAATTCATCTTTGTAGGTTGAAAATTCAACTAATTTGATTTTTTTTTATAACACTGATATTTTTCATTTGTTTTATACAGAAAAATTTATAAAAACAAATTAAAAATATCATTGTGTTGCCCAATATATATATATATATATATATATATATATATATATATATATATGATATAACTTTTTCACCTGGGTTGTTTGTTGAATATTCAACTATTTGATTAGAAAATGAACTCTCTTCGTTGAAAATTCATCTTCTTGGATTTGAAAGTCAACTATTTTTTGGAAAATTCTACTTTTTAGCTTGAAAACTCAACTCTTTCGTTGGGAATTCTTTTGGTGAAAAATTAATCTCTTATGGTTGAAAATTAAACTATTTTGTTGAAAATGCAATATGTTTTGACTTGGAATCTTGATCGTTTCATATTAAATTCAATATGGTACCTATACATTAATTTTATTTAAAAGAATTTATTCCCCTATATTCGTAGTAGAGAAAACATATTTATTTCACACATTTTTCAAAATCTAAAACGGATACGGAAAGTCGGTCAATAAGAAACTCATAGAGACTTTTTTGCACGCAAAATTCAAGGTTTTTAGCAGAGAAAACTCAACTTGTTTCCAAACGGTTTTTTCATATTCGGTAAAAATACTCAGGAGATCCCCAAAACATAATTTCTAGGCTCTGGGCCTCTAGGAGTCTAGGCAAGCTACAAACTTTAGCCTTCTCTTTTAAGATTTAAGTTGAAAATGGTGTATCTGAAAATTGTAAAGTACCCAAAATCTAGATGCCATAGAATAGATACCCAGATGTTACAATGAAATTTTTGGCAAGGTGCAAATAATAGTAATGATTTATCACATTTATGGATAAGTGTCTAAGAATGGCCCTCTTCGACGAAGAAGGTGTAGATCTCGAAACAGTGAAGGTACGTGGGTTAGCTTTCGCAGATGACAAGATTATTATGGCAGAATCAATCGAGGACTTGCAAAGAATGTTGAATAAACTTAATACAAGCATGAAGAACATGGGCCTTTAAGATTTACGTAAATAAAACAAAAATCATGGTGTTTGAAGGCAAAGTGAGAAAACAATGCGCAACAATGTCCTAAATGATAAGAGATTAGAACAAGTTGACAAGTACGTATATCTGAGTAGCCTATTCACTAGCGATGGAAAAATAGATGGGGAGTTAGATAGACGCATAAATGAGGGTAAGAAGGTTATCGGTAGAGCAGGCTTCATCATCAGAAGTGAAAATATATCTAAAAAGCTGAAATGGCAATACATAATTCTGTCAAGAAAAGGACAAGAGTAAAATTAACGCGATTGGCATGAAACCTCTGCGCACAATATGCGGGAAAACACTGATGGACAAAGTCCGAACGAGATAATCCTCAAAGAATGTGGTACAGGAGAGACACTAGTTAACATATGGGAAAGAAATCGGTTACGATGGTTTGGAAATGTGGAAAGAATGAAAGATGAACGACTGACCAAACAAGTGTATAAAGGTAAAGTAAATGGCAGAATGCCCAGAGGTCGACCGCCGAAAGAATGGTTAGAATCTGTGAATGAGACACTAATCCGAAGAGACATAAGGAGCCTTAGAAACAGGAGAGCTTGCATGAAAAAAATGCATGGACGTGAAGGAAGCTAGAGTAGTATGCCAGGACAGAAAAGTGTGGCGACAAATAGTTTGTATATACAGAGTGACAATAGAGTGAATGACGCCTGAAACAAAGACCTTGGATACTAATGGGCCCAAGTGGGGAACCACACATAACAATTTTGTGAGGCACTTCACATGGGGTGATCGCTAGAGAGATTGATCAGCAACCTGGGTCGGAGTAGTGTTGCGAATGAACGTGTCATTTAAATAAATAACACGAGAATTCCAGATCAATCTAAAATATCTATACCCCCTACCTCACACTATTCCCTTCCTCACCGAGCAAGTCACGCCTACCCCAAAAGGGAAATGGCGCAATGGTATAATAATAAAAAATAATAATAAATAATATTTATCCACTTGGATTTCAATCTCGATGTCCTCTCATCAATTCAGTTGTCTCGAACCTGGGTTCATAATAGTCTGTGTTAGTCTGTTTCTTGTGGTGCTTGCACTTTGTGGACAATTTCGGCAAATCCAAACGGAGGCCAACATAGTTTCAGAGTAGAACTGAACACTGAACAGTCATTCTAACACGAGGAGCCAATCACGCTCAAAGACAAACAGAAAATCAACGGACCTCTGTTGATTGTCGAAGAGTCTTTTCTGGTTCGTGTCTTGGGTCTCTGAAACTGGAGGACATATGTATATTCGAGAGAGACGATTCCTGAATACAAAATTCACGATTCAGGTACATAGTCTGGTGTCGATGAAGGTTAACTGATAACATTTTTTTCTCACAGCGCCCAGATATGTTACGCGGAAAAAATTTGTCTTCTAAAAAGTGTAGAAATAGTCATGGAATCTTGGACGGGTACCAAAATGTTATAAATCTTGAATGACTTTTAGTTCTGTCCCATATTTCCCCTTCATTGACCGAAGTCGGGTGGGACTGACGTTAGAACTTGACTCGCGAAAAACGGATCTGGTAATTCTTAATAATAATCTGGGGGAAAAGTTTGGCATTTAGTATGAAGAATTTTAATAAGAAAACCAATTCAATCCACGGTGAATTGTAGGAAAGTGAATATTTTTAATTCGGTTCAAAATAATATTTACAAATGCCTAAAGTGAAATATATAAATTTCTTTGCAGTAGCTCTTGTAGTGTAATACTACACTCATTCAAATCCCTTCAAGAAACTGAAAATTTTTTCAAAAATTACGAAAATGGCGTACATTTTTTGAAAAAAAGAAAACGCGAATTTTCTTAAAAAGGCCACCTTTGATTTTGTTATTGATTTTTTTTAGATTCATATTTATATGACGTAGCTAACCTGTGAGTTTTTGTCCTAGCTAAGCCATTTCTTCATATAGAAAAACTTATTTCTCATAATCTAAAATAAATGTTTCGAAATATCAATTCTCTTTTCCAGCATTCTTAGCTTTATCTCTTAAAGAAGCTGAAATCTCAAATATAATTACAAAATATACAGTCGAACGAAATTACGAACTACTTTGGAAGAAATACATCTTTGTTTGGGTTGAAGATTCATAATTTTATTTGAAAATTCAACTATTTAGTCCTGAAATATCTGTTTTTTTTTGGAATTTCACATATATCTTGGGGTTGTAAATTTAACTGTTTTGTAGAAAATTCTAATTTTGGCTTGAAAATTCAACAATTTGGTATAAAATAGAACTATTTGGTAGAAAATTAACTTTTTTGTTGTCAATTCATATTTTTGGTTCAAAGTTCAACTACTGTGGTAGAAAATTAAACCTTTTCGATGAAAATTAAACTACTAAATTGAAAATTTAACTATTTGTTTAGAAATTCATTTTTTTGGTATAAAAATAATTTTTTCTGAAAATGTAGCTATTTCATTTTTGGTTGAAAGATTTTCCTATATAAGTTGAAAATTCAACTATTTGGTAGAAAATTCAAGCATTTTGTTGAAAATTCGTCTATTTGGATAGGAAATTAATCTTGTTTGTTGAAAATTCATTATTTCGTTTGAGGATTCAACTATTTCGTTAAAAGTTTGTCGTTTTTAGTTGAATTGATATTTTAAATTGAAAGCTGATCTTTTCTGCTTTCAAATTCATGTATTTTGTTGAAAATTCACCCTTTCTGGTAGAAAATTAATCTTTTTATTGAGAAATTAATCCTTTTTGGTTAAAAATGCGACCGTTTGGTTAAAAATTGAACTCTTTTGGGTTGAAAATTCAAGTATCTTTTAAGAAAATTCACTTCTCATCTAAGACTCATATTTTGACGTTGAAAGGTCAAACTAAAATCTTTTTTCGAAGAAAATTAAATTTTTTTTTAATTTATCTTTTTTATTTGAAAATTCATCTTTTTCAGTAGAAATTTCATCTTCCATGCATAAAAATGCTACTGTTTGGTTGAAAGTTAGTCTTCTTTATTTGAGTATTCAACTATTCTGTTTAAAAATTTTTGGTTGAACCACTTTGTGCAGAAATCATTTTGTTGTTGAAGATTGATATTTTTAGTTGAAGATTCATCTCTTTGGTTGAAACTTCAACTATTTTGTTGAAAACTGATCTTTTCAGTTGAAAATTCAATTTTTGTATAGCAAATTCGTCTTCTAGCTTGAAAGTTCAACAATTTAGACGATTTTTTTTTTCATGACTGAAAAATCTTTATTTGCTGAAAATTCGTCTTTTTGCTTTTAAAATTTAATTTTTTTAATGAAATTGCATCCTTTTTCGTTGAAATAACAATTATTACACTTTTTTGTTGGGAATTCGTCTTTTTAGGTTGAAAATTTAATTATTTTATTAAAAATTCAAGTGTTTCGTTAAAAAAGTCATATTTTATGGTAAAAGGCTTTTTTTGTTTGAAGTAAATTAATAAGTTTGAGAATTTTAATTTTGTATCTGAAATATTTTTTTGTTCCGTTTATTAAAGATCCTATGTTGAAAATATTGCAAGATCAAAATACTGGTATTTGTATGTTAATGGCCAGGGAAAATGAAAAATTGGCCAAGGAAAAATCAAGGAATTTTGAGAATGAAGTTTTCACCCTGCAAAGCACTTACACTCGAACTTGGATTTCAGGAAACTTGATTTGTGCCTTCCGAGAACTGATGCCGCGCGGCGATTTCGGATGAGTGGAGCCGCGGGGGGACGTGACGGCACGTGGCGTCAGTTCACACGGCCCTGATGTTTACTTTCGGAGAGCCTAGCTTTGTGTCGAAGGTCATAACCAATACCGTGCATAAATTCAAGTTCGAGTGCATTATTTAAAATACAAAAAATTTCCATTAGTTTCAAGTCCCATATCTTATTATTTCTGGAAACCATAAATAACGAATGGCCCCATACTTTTTTAATACTTTGTTTATTTCTGAGGTAACTTTTTTTCTCAGTAAGATACTTTTTTGATACATTTTTCAGTTCCATAGAGCACTTCGAAGCCTGCAAAATGCAATCAAGCTACTGGTTTTAGAATCCGGATCGAAACTTCAGCCAAATATAAACAAGCATTTCCTGACTGTTCTCAATTTTCATGGAAGAGTGCAAACTCTATCTCTGAACTTTCTGAGCGATCTCAAAGGCTGATAATCGAGCTGGTGAGACCGGATATCGGTTAAGCTCGGAGTAGATGTGTTTCGCTTGTCCAAGGCTCGCCTCGTGAATATTCCAAGCTCTAAAAGCATCTCTCCCCTTTGCTTCACTTCTCGTCGTCGTAAGGTACGGAGGGTCCGTCACGTCTGTAACAAGCTTTCTATCTCCCTCTCTCTTCATCCCCCTCTTTCACTCTCTCTCTCCCTCTCGCTACTGATATAGGCCTCTCCGGGGTGAAATGGCGTCGAGGAGTCAAGCAAGTGTGGAGAGTAAGGGAGAAGAAATTACTTGGTTATATAGTGATAGAGGAAGATGGAGGAAGAAGAAGAGAGATGCCTACGTTAGGTAAATTCGGTGTAACTCGAGGGGATGAGAAATTTCGAGGAGTCGAGGAGACCACCGAGGGAGGATCCGGGTTGATCGATAGCCACACACGCGTCCACCGTTCTCTTCAACCTGCGGACTTTTCCTGCATTTTATCTTCCCTTTATCTTTCATGAAACCTTCGGAGTGTTTGCTTTTTTCATGGAATCAAGTGTACTAAAATTGGAAACTCTGGATCACGAAGAGGGCTGATTTTGAATTTTCTACTTTGACCCAACGTTGAGTTATTAGGCGCCATTTAGAAACTACGAAACGGTATTTTGAATACTCTTTTCACTTCTACCTTTCTCCGTCACAAGGGCGAACCCGCCCCCCTTGAAATAAAATTTTTTTCTTTGATTTCATTTGATAAAATTATTATTATTTTATTAAGCCATTTCCCTTTCGGGGTAGGCGTGACTCGCTCGGTTGGAAAATAGTAATGTGGGGAAGGACGTATAGTTTTTTTTTAGATCGATCTAGAATTTTGGTGTTGTTTATTTAAATAACACGTTCGTTTCGCAACACTGCTCCGACCCAGGTTGCTGATCAATCTCTCTAGCGATCACCCCAAGCCAAGAATAAAACACCAAACATACGAATATAACATTTTAACAGACTATACAGCCGAAAATCCTCTCAAAACAGGGGAAGCAGGGTGATTTTTCACGAAAATAGGGAAATCAATTTTTTTGATTTAAATTAGGTATGGTTACCATATTGAATTCAATATGAAATACTTAGGATTTCAAGTCGAAATATGTTACATTTTCAACAAAATAATGTATTTTTCAAACAAAAAAGATTTTTAACAAAATAATCAAATTTTCAACAACGCAGTCAACGTAGTTGAATTTACAACTTAAATGATGAATCTTCAACAAACAAAAATTAATTTTCAACAAGGAATTTCAACTTTCAAGCAAGGAGTTAATCTTTCATCAAAAGAGATTAATAAAATTCTCAACAAAAATATACATAATAGTTGACATTTCAATAAATAAAAGATTTTAATTTTAAATAAAAAAGAGTCAAATTTAACTAAAAGAATAAATTGCCAACAAAAAATGTAATAGTTCATATTTCAACCAAAAAAGATTAAAAAAACAAAAAACAGTTGGATTCAACCAACAAAAGGCGAATTTTCAACAAAATAGTTGAATCCTCAACCAAAACATATTATTTTGAACCAAACAGTTGCATTTTTAACCCAAAAAAAAGTTTCAACGAATTATCTAGGAAACAGTTGAATTTCCAACCTGAAAATATGGATTTTTGACCAAAAAGTTAAATTTCAAACAAATAGTTGATTTTTCTACGAAAATAATAGAATTTTCAACAAAACACTTGAATTTTCAGGCAAAAAAGACGATTTTCCTACAAAACAGTTGATTTTCTTTCTTTCAATTTTCCTGAAAATATGAATTTTCAACAAAAATGTTCATCTCTAAACAAATAGTTGAATTTTAAACTGAAAACGATCAATTTTCAATAAAAATCAGCATAGTTTAATTTGCAGTTAGAAAAATAATTTTTAACCATGAAACAAATAATTTTGAACAAAATAGTTAAATTGTCAACCAAAAAATAAACTTTTGACAAATTAGTTTAACTGTCAACCAAAAAAGATAAATTCTTAATGAAAAATGTAATAGTTTAGTTTTCAACCTACAAGACGAATTTTTAACGGAATGTTTGAATTTTCAAATAAAAAAGAAATTACTTTAACCAAAAAAAGTTGCATTTTTAAACAATTTTCAGTAAAAAAAGACGAATTTTCAACCAAGCAGTTAAATTTTTGGACAAAAAGATGACTTTTTAGCAAAGAACTTGAATTTTCAAAAAACGAATTGAATTTTCATCGAAAAAGTGGAATTTTTAACACATTGTTGAATTTTCGTCCTACAAAGATGAATTTTCAACTAAATATGTATTTTAATTTCCAACAAAAGGAATTATCAACCAAATAGTTGCATTTACAACGAAGTCGTTGAAGTTTCATGCAAAAACCACGAATTTTCAACAAAATAGTTGTATTTTAAAGCAAATAGTCGAAGTTTCAAACTACAAATAAGATGAATTTTCAACCAAATGGCCGAATTTTTAAACATAGAGATTAAACTTCATCCAAAAACAGTTGCATTTTCCACAAAATAGTTGCATTTTGCAGCCAAAAAGACGAATTTTTTAGAAGGCAGGTGAATTTTCAATCCAAAAGGAAGAATTTTCTATCCAAAAAGACAAATGTTTAATAAAGCATTCAAATGTTTTAACAAAATAATTCAATATTGAACAAGATAGTTGAATTTGATAAAAAAGAAATTAAAATTTCAACAAAGTAGTTGAATGTTTAACTGAAATGATGAATTTTCAACGAAAAAAAGATTTTATTCTTTTAAGGTTGAAATGAAATCTACTTTATTATGAAACACTTTATGTACCAAAATCAGAATACAAAAAACTAACAAATAAAAATTCAGTTTCCAACTATCACCTTTCCGGCTCATCAGAGACTAATATATGTATATAATAAAAGAAAAATGAGGGACAAAAGGGAATAAGTCAACCAAAATTATTTAAAATAAAAAAACAGTCGGATTTAATCAAAGAGATGAATTTTCAACAAAAAATTTAATAGTTGAAACGTCAACCAAAAAATATTTGAATTTTAAATCAAAAACAGTTGAATTCAACCAAAAAAGCCGAATTTTCTACCAAAGCAGTTGAATTTTCAAACCAAAAAGATGAATTTTCAACAAAAACGGTTGAGTAAAAACTAAAAACGATCAGATTTCAACAAAAATGGAATAGTTAAATTTCCAGTTAAAAATCAATTTAAAAAATTAATTTTCAACAGAATAGTGGAATTTTCAGCAGAGATGGATCTTCAGCTGATAAAATAAATGTTCAACCAAGAAGTTTAACTTCCAACCAAGTAGTTGAATTTTCAATCATTGACATTAATTTTCAGACAAAAAAGACGAATTTACAACAAAATACATAAATTTTGAACCAAATTGTTGAATTTTCAACCAAAAACGATCAATTTTGAACCAATAATGAATAGTTAAATTTTCACTTAAGAAACCTAATTTGCAACCAAAGAAAAACGAATTTTCAATAAAATCGTTAATTTTTTAACTAGAGAGATAGATCTTCAACTAATAAGATGAATTTTGAAGAATGTAATTCCACTTTTAAACAATCAGTCCAATTTTCACTGAAGAAGATTAATTTTTTTAGCAAAAAATACGAATTCACAGCCAAATATATAAATGTTCAACCAAATTGTTGAATTTTCAAGTGAAAACGATAAATTTCCAACCATAATTGAATTAGTTTAATTTTTTATTGAAAAGAGTAATTTTCAATGAAACAACGAATTTTCAACAAAATAGTTTAATTTTCGAACAGAAACGATTCAAACGATGAATTTTAACCAAAAATGAAATAGTTCAAATATCAATCGAAAAAAGTAATTTTCAATAAAAAAATTAATTTTCAACAAAATAGTTCAATTTACAAATAATAAAGTGAATGTTTAAAAAAGTAGTTTATCTTTCAACCAATTCCATGCATTTTTAACTAAAATCGATACATTTTTAGCTAAAAAAGGATGAGTTAAATTAAATTGTCAGTTAAGAAAATTAATCGTCAACTTTAAAAGCGATTTTTCAAAAAAATAGTTGAATCTTTAACTGAATAGTAGAATTTAAAAAAAAAGAGATAAATATTAAATTCTAAACGAAAAAAAAGGAATTCTATAAAAAAGGGGAATGGGGGAATTTAGATGGTTTATTTGTAATATAAAATTACTAATTTTCATTTTTTCAAGCATTTCATAAAATCGTGAGTGTCATTGCGAGGTAGCTTTGAACTTTCCCTTATTAATGATTTAAACTGTAATAACATTGCAATATGTACCGTTCTAAAATTAATTTTTGCTTCCTCATGGAGGAAGCTTTGTAATGGTACCATTTTCCAAAATTTTTAAATTCATTTAATTAAACCCTTTTTAATTTAAAAATGTCTAATACAATGTTCTAAGAAATTGTCCGGATGTGTGTGTGTGTGTGTGGATGTGTGTGTGTTGATGTGTGAAGGATGTCACACTTTTTTGTGAACACGATAACTTGAAAATGGTTGCAGATAAATTGATGAAATTTGAAGGGCTTATTTTCCCCACTAATATCTTGAAACTGTTTGGAGGATTTCTAAAAATATTTATTGCGTTTTTTTTAGCACTCAATAATATTTTAAAAATCGGTTTTTTATCGTAAAACTTCTTTCATTGACATAATTCAAAGTTGATGCAAGGATATAAAAGATTCCTAGGTTCGAGACGAATCGATTGACCCATAATATTATTACATATTATTAAAGAGTAGGGAAGTTATGGTAATTTATATATTTTGAAAATCGGGGTTTTATAGTAAAACTTTTTTCATTAACATAATTCAAAGTTGATGCAAGAACAGAAAATATGTGTTAATTCGAGACGAATCGATTGACCTATAATTTTAATACATTTTATTGAAGAGTAGAGTAGCTATGGTAATGCATAATATTTTAAAATACGGTTTTTTGTAGTAAAACTTGTTTCTTCAACATAATTCAAAGTTGATGCAAGAATATAAAAGATTCCTTGGTTCGAGACGAATCGATTGACCCATAATATTAACACATTTTATTGAAGACTAGGGAAGTTATGGTAATTTATATATTTTGAAAATCGGTTTTTTATAGTAAAACTTGTCTCATTAAAATAATTCAAAGTTGATGCTAGAACAGAAAATATGTGTTAATTCGAGACGAATCGATTGACCTATAATTTTAATACATTTTATTGAAGAGTAAGGAAGCTATGGTAATGCATAATATTTAAAAATACGGTTTTTTTTTGTAGTAAAACTTGTTTCTTCAACATAATTTGAAGTTAATGCAAGAATATAAAAGATTCCTTGGTTCGAGACGAATCGATTAACCTATAATATTAATACATTTTATCGAAGAGTAAGAAGGTTATGGTCATTTATATTTTATTAAAAAACGATTTTTATAGTAAACATTTTTTCACACTCATAATTTAAAGTTGATGCAAGAATAGAAAAGCTGCGTTGATTCAAGACGAAACGATTTACCTATAATATTGATACGTTTTATTGAAGAGTAAGGAAGCTACGGTAATGCATAATATTTGAAAACACGGTTTTTTATAGTAAAACTGTTTTCACTAACATAATTCAAAATTTATGCAAGAACGGAAAAGATTCCTTGATTCGAGGAAAATCGATTGATCTATAATATTAATACACTTTATTGAAGATTAAGGAAGTTATGCTCATTTATAATATTTGAATTATCTGTCACTCAGAGAAAAATTTGTTTTGAAACAAAAGCATAGTCCTCCTGTCTGTTTTGTTTTGAACGGCGTAAATATATTTTTGACACAAATACAATTATTTGGCTGCAAGATTAGTTGAAGTTAGTAGCTTAAGGAAAATTTTTGCTGCAAAAGGATTCCTGTTGAGACAATTTAAAATCCTCTCAACCTTAAATTTAAGAGGAAATTCCATTTACGTCAAAAAAACATCCTTTTGCCACAAGAGAACATTTCTCTGAGTGGTTTCAAACAGAAAAACTTTTTTCATCGACATAATTCATAGTTGACGCATGAATAGAAAAGACTTTTTGATCATAAATTTTTAAATAGAATAGAACTTTTCCCTTCCCTTTTACAGCTCGAAAAATTATCATCTCGAATACAAAATTTGATTTGTCTCATTTTTCTTTGTATTTAAAAAGTGTTTTGTATTATTTTGTAATTTTGTATTTTTTGTAAATGTCTATTTTCAAATTGATCAAAATGAAGCCTTTGGTTTGTCTATTATTGAAGAAAATAACTAATGCTTCCTCTATGAGGAGTTTAATCGTATTTTCTAAAACGATATCCATTCCTATCTAATATATTTTAGACCTGTTTCTTTCTATCCATTTCTACCCTTTTCTCTTCTAAATTTATTTCATTCTATCAATTTCCGTCCTTTATTCATTATTCATCCTAGGAATTTGATCCTCTTTTGTTCCTTTCGGTTCATTCCGGCCTTCGCGAATAGTTCATGGAACGAATGGCTCTGAGGATAGGAATTGATACAGAATTATACAGGGAGATAGGATCAAAAGGAGTAAACCATGTATTAGTGTTAGAAAAACTAAAAATTTTGATTTGGAAAATCCACTTTTTGACTTCAAAATAAAACTTCTAATTGACTAATTTCCTGTTTCCTTTCTGAACATATTGAACATGACCTCGACTTTGTCATTTTATGGGTCTCATTTCCTTCTTGACCAAATGTGCTAGTGGTCTGCCAGCAATAGATTTGTGGCAGCGAACGACCGGTAACCCGGAAGCACCAAAGGACCAAACCAAGAGGTTTCCGCTTGTCCAGGAGAACCATCTTAAAGTCGTAAAGACTGACCATGAAGTTGAATTTAGTGCCACTCGTCGTCACATGTGTGCTTGACATATTTTACGACCACCACCCGCAATTTGTCGCCAAATGTCAGTAAGTCTCTGAAGGAATGAGACAAATACTAACAATTTGTATTTTATGTTTTATAAATAGGTCTTTCGAATATTTCCTAGTGCCTAGTCAGAAGCAAAATTAATATGGGAGCATCTTCCTCAAAATGTTATTTGACACTGAAGCTGATCCCCTACTATATTTTGAAATGCAAAATAAAAATTATTTCATAAAACCGTCAATCGAACAATGATTAATGAGTTTCAGCTATTTGATACTAGCTCACACAAAACTACCAGGTATCAAGTTGATGCGGCAAATGGATCAAAAGGATGCAACGTTTTGATACCTATATCAATGATTAACTTGATTCAAATTTCGAGATCAATTAGCTGTCATAACATTTCAACAAATCAACACATTATAAAATTATTTAAGCCTCTTACCTGAATGATGATCAATTGTTGATGATCGTTTAAAATTAAATTGTTAATGAAATTTTGAGAAAAATAATTTACTTAGCTCCGTTTATTTTTTATGATTACTGAGGTTGTGGATGTTTGTTTACAAATGTCAGCAAATCTCGATCTAGGATCAATTATCGATTTGCAGAACTTGAATTTGGCAGAAAGGAATGTTTTTCGAAAATCGTCAACTGTCATTCTGTTTTGTATACTGATGCTAATACGCCTTGAAGTTGTTCTCCTTAATTTTCATTGGCCCTCTAAAGCGAATCATATTGAGTTGAAATTCTAGATCAAAATAGCTGCAACAATTTGATACCCCAAGTTTTAGTGTGAGTCTGAGAATACTTTTAATTGAAGTCTTTAGACATTTTTTCATTTGACGCATCCCCAAACTTGTACTATTTGGTGAAAAAATAAATGCACATTTTTCTTTTCTTTTTAAAATAATTTTAAAGCATGGTCCTGGGACCTAAAACTGTCCTAAAGAGATTAAAATGACGATTGATGTTACTACCCTTTATATAAAGGTTAAAATATTTTATTTATTTATTATTCTTTATAAGTCATTCAAGTACCAACAGATCCAAAGAAAAGCATATAAAATCTTCAACATTCAAAATATAATATTTTAACCCCTATAAAGGGTAGTTTTCGAAACCATGTGGTAATATTTTTGTTCTGATTGGGTCAATTTTTTTTCTGTACGTATGGTACCATCAGTTTTATTCTCTGGAAAATAATGATTATATTTACAAAAATTAACAATAAATAAACATTTTAATCATTTTGGGACTGTTTAAGGTCGCAGGACCACGGTTTAAAATTATTTTGAAAAGAAAATAAAAAAATGTATTTATTTTTTCACCAAATCCAACTATTATTCGTTAAATGTTAACTTTTTGTTGTTGAAAAGTCTGCCATTATATTTTTGGTTAGGAATTCACCCATTTTGGTTAAAAATTCTACTATTTGCTTGGAAATTTAATTATTTAGTTGAAAATGCAACTATTTTGTTGAAAATTCATCTTCTTTGTCAACAATTCAACTACTTGGTTGAAAGTTGAACTAGTTTGTTAAAAATTAATCTTTTTGGTTGAAGATTCATCTCTTTGGTTTGAATTTTAATTATCTTGTTATAAATTCGTTTCATTTTTGGTTGAAAATTAATTTTCTTTAACATAAATTTAACTATTCCATTGTTGTTTTGGAAAGTTTGTCTTTTTATTTCAAAATTCAACTATTTGGTTAAAAATTCCAGTACTTCGTTGAAAATTCGTCTTTTCATTCATCTTCTTAGTTGAAAATTCATTTCTTTGGCTGAAAATTTAACTTTTGCCAGAAAATTCTTTTTTTTTTTCGTTGAGAATTAATTTTCTTCATAGAAAATGTAATGATTCCATTTTTTGGTTGACAATTGATCCTTTCTGGTTGAAAATTTATGTATCTTTTGGAAATTCGTTTTTGTCTGTAGAAAATTACTTTTTAGTTTCAAATTCATCCTTTTCGGTTAAAAATGCATCTGCCTGGTTGGAAATTCCACTATTTGATCGTAAATTCATTTTTCTGTTTAAAAATTCATATCTTTGGGTTAAAAACTTAGCTGCTTTGTAAAAAAAAAAACTTTTTTTTTTGTTTGAAAATTCAACAATTTGGTACATAACTAAACGTTTTTGTTAAAAATTTACTTCTCGATTGAAAATTCATCTTCTTTAGTTGAAAATTTTAGTACTTAGTTGAAAATGCATGTATTTTGTTGATAATTCAAATTTATTTGTAGAAAATTAATCTTCTTGTTTACAAAATTAAGTGCTTGGTTGAAAATTCGACTCTTTGGTTGAATGTTCTAATCTTTTCTTAAAAATTCATTTTTTTAAAAAGATTCATCGTTTTCTTTGAAAATTCATCTCGTTGGTTAAAAATTTAACTATACATACATACATACATTAATTAGCAGTTCGAACTCGAAAGTTCATTGCCTCACTACCCGATTCGGGTAGTGTTTCTAGGTGGATATTTACTACCAATGTGGGCCCACCACACCCACGACGGGCCAACAGCACGCAATATTCCTGAACGGTCACCCATCCAAGTACTAACCGCTCCCAACAATGCTTAACTTCAGTGATCTTACGAGAACTGGTGTTTTCAGCGTGGTATCGCCGTTGCTAAAAATTCATTTTTTTGCTTGAGAATTAATTTTCTTCGCCGAAAATGTAACTATTCCATTTTTTGTTCAGAATTGATCATTTCTGGTTGAAAATTCATGTATTTTTTTTTTAATTTGTCTTTTTTCGTGAAAATTACTTCTTGGTAGAAAATTCATCCTTCTTGTTCAAAAATGCAACCGTTTCGTTAAAAAATAATCTATTTAGGTTAAAAATTCAACTATTTTGTTGAAAAGTCGTCTTTTTGGTTGAATTCAACTGTTTTTGGATTAAAATTAAAATATTTTTTGTTGGAATATTAAATAGTACCTTCAGAATTTAGTTTTTTAGTTGAATAATTAATCATCAACTATTTTGTCAAAAATTTTGGCTTTTTAGTTGAATGCAACCGGTTGCGAATGTGTCTGTTTTTGTTGAAAATTAGTTTTTTTAATTGAAAGTTTAACGATTCCATGTTTGGTTACAATTTTTACATTCTCATTCTAATGAGAAGGTATTGGTTTTATGTAAAATTTGACATAGTCGGTTTTCATCAAATCTCCACGTTTTGAGACCTCCTGAGTCAGAAAAAACGATTTTTACGAAGGTGTCTGTCTGTCTGTAGTCTGTCTGTCTGTCTGTCTGTCTGTAGCCACGATAACTTTCGAAAAAATGATCAGATTTGATTGAGCTTTGGCACACTTTTTTATGGCCGAAAAATAGAGAACGAGTTCGTTAACCAGCTATTTTGGATGAAAATCCAAAAAGTGAGCACATTTTGAAAATTTTTGAGTCCACTTTTTTTGAAGATTTGAAAATTCTATGTACGGTTATTAGTAGTACGCAAAATGACGAACAAAATATTCTTATGACTTTTTGTGATAAAAAAAAAATTACTGGAGTTATAGCATTTTCAAAATTCCAAAAAACAAACTAAAATGAACATTTTAAGCCGAAAAACGCACGATATGAAAAAAAGTCAAGAGGAGAAAAACGTTGATTCCTGAACACCCTATAATATTTTCATAACAACTTTTTGAATTTTTTGAAAAATAAAAAATTCAAATTTTGATCGCACAAAAAATTAATGAAAAATCAAAAAAGCCATTTTGCTGTCAAACTATGCAAGATACCAGAAAAGATCATCTCACCAAAATTGTGCACCTAAAAAAGATCTACAAATTTCTTATCATTCACTTTTTGATATGACGCGTAGTTTTTGTTTTATTCGTAAAAAACAGCATTGAAAAAATAAAAATCAAATTTTCAGACGAATATTACCAGCTACGAAAAAATGACCGAAACAAAATTTGTTCATCCAAGGAAGAGGTACAAATTTATTGTGACTCATGTTTCGATAGGATGCGTGGTTTTTGTTTTATTCGCGAAAATAACATTGACAGTAAAAAAAATCAAATTTTTGAAAAAACAATGCAAGGTACGAAAACATATAAATGAACAAAAATTGTGCATTCAAAAAAGACTTACAAACCCGTAATCAATTTTTGTGGTAAGAATATATTCAAAATGAAAAAATTAACTTTTTTGATAAACGGCACAGGCTAAAATAAAATGTTAACTAATAAAATTTGTCGCCTGAATTATATCATTACTTTTCATTTGAAATCAAATACAAATTTAGTAATTTGTATATGAAGAACATATAATACGAAGCACAAAGTGCGCGCTCAGTGTATTTACCAAACCGCACGCCGTAAGTGCGCTCAACTTTTTTGTTTCTATCATACGGTGCACAGAACCGAGCGTGGAACG
>CAKNYM010052634.1:355854-366210 GCA_932195095.1 Andricus curvator | reverse complement strand
TATTTGCAAACAAACTTTTTCTTTTCATCGAAGTCGAACACGAAGTTCAAAAATCTAGAGGAGCCGAGCGTAAAGCGCGATGTAAATACGCCCGAGCGCGTAGCGCGAGGTGAGTACATAATCGAGCGCGAAGCGCGAGATCCAACAGTCGCGCGCCCTAGGCGCGCTCAAACTTGCGAGCGAAGCGAGCCGCGCGCAATGCGCGCGATGAGAATGTGCCCGCGAGGCGGGCAGATTTTTTAAAATGAAAATTCAACTATTTCGTTGAAAATTCATCTTTCTTGATTGAAAATTAACTTCTTTGTTAAAAATTCTTCTTTTCCGGTTTAAGAGTCAACTGTTTTCTAAAACATTCGACTTTTTAGCTTGAAAAATTAACTCTTTTGTTATAAATTCGTCTTTTTGCGTAGAAAATTAATTTTGTTTGTTGGATCCTTTTACTTGGTTGAGGATTCAAATATTTTGCTAATAATTCTTTTTTACATTCTCATTCTAATGAGAAGGTATTGGTTTTATGTAAAATTTGACATAGTCGGTTTTCATCAAATCTCCACGTTTTGAGACCCCCTGAGCCAGAAAAAACGCTTTTTACCAAGGTGTCTGTCTGTCTGTAGCCACGATAACTTTCGAAAAAATGACCAGATTTGATTGAGCTTTGGCACACTTTTTTATGGCCTAAAAAGAAAGAACGAGTTCGTTAACCAGATAATTTGGATGAAAATTCAAAAAGTGAAAACATTTTGAAAATTTTTGAGACCACTTTTTTTGAAGATTTAAAAATTCTATGTATGGTTATTAGTAGTACGCAAAATGACGAACAAAATATTCTAATGACTTTTCGTGAGAAAAAAAAATTACTGGAGTTATAGCATTTTCAAAATTCAAAAAAACAAACGAAAATGTACATTTTAAGCCGAAAAACGCACGATAAGAAAAAAAGTCGAGAGGAGAAAAACGTTGCTTTTTGGACACCCTATAATATTTTCATAACAACTTTTTGAATTTTTCGAAAAATAAAAAATTCAAATTTTGATCGCACAAAAAAATAATGAAAAATCAAAAATTCCATTTTGCTGTGAAACTATGCAAGATACAAGAAAAGATCATTCCACTAAAATTATGCACCCAAAAAAGATCTGAAAATTTCTTATCATTCACTTTTTGATATGACGCGTAGTTTTTGTTTTATTCGTAAAAAACAGCATTGAAAATAGAAAAATCAAATTTTTAGACGAATAACACGAGCTACGAAAAAAATGACAACAACAACATTTGTTCATCCAAAGAAGAGGTACAAATTTGTTGTACATCATGTTTCGATAGGATGCGTAGTTTTTGTTTTATTCGTGAAAATAACATTGACAGTAAAAAAAATCAAATTTTTGAAAAAACAATGCAAGGTACGAAAACAGATAAATGAAAAAAAATTGTGCATTCAAAAAAGCTTTACAAACTTTTAATCAATTTTTGTTGTAAGAATATATTCAAAATGAAAAAATTAACTTTTTTGAAAAACGGCACAAGCTAAAATAAAATTTTAATGAATGAAATTTGTCGCCTAAATTATATCATTATTTTTCATTTGAAATCAAATACAAATTTAGTAATTTGTATATGAAGAACATATAACACGAAGCACAAAGTGCACGCTCAGTGTATTTACCAAATCGCACGTCGTAAGTGCGTTCAAACTTTTTTGTTTCTATCATACGGTGCACAGAACCGAGCGTGGAACGCAAGGTTCAAATGATTTTCAAATCAAATATCGAGCGCGAAGCGCGAGTGTCTGGATGAGAATGTGTTCCTTAAGGTCGATAGAACCTTGAGTAAATAAGGTTCCTTTTCAGTCTAAAATAAAAACAAATTTAACAATCACTTAATATGTAGAGGTTTTGATAATTTTATAATATTTGCAAACAAACTTTTTCTTTTCATCGAAGTCGAACACGAAGTTGAAAAATCTAGAGCAACCGAACGTAAAGCGCGATGTAGATACGCCCGAGCGCGTAGCGTGAGGTGAATACATAATCGAGCGCGAAGCGAGCCGCGCGCGCAGCGCGCGATGAGAATGTGCCCGCAAAGCGGGCAGATTTTTTTTGTTGAAATAAACTATTCCATTTTTTGTTGAAAACTTATCTTATCTTTTTAAATTAAAATGTAACTATTTCGTTAAAAAGTCATGTATTTTGTTGAAAATTCAGCTTTTGGTAGAAAATTTATTTTTGTAGATTAAAAATGTAGCTTTTTTGTAAAAAGTTCGATTTTTTTGTTGAAAGTTCGAGCGAAGAAAAAACTTCCCCCTCTATCTTCCCGAAACCGATTAATATTTTTAAATCACATTTTTGTGTATCGCTTCAGCAACTCAATAGCTAGAAAGTAAATTCTCTCTATTTATAATTGAAAATTAGATTTTTTATCAAGTTCGAAGTTGAGAAAACGTGACGAAAACTTCCCCCTCTATTTTATGGAAACCTAATAATAGTTTGTAATTAAACTTTTTTGGATTGATATAGATTTTTCACCACCGTCAAAAGTTAAAAAACGTGCACGTCGAACAAATAACTTTCTCCTAAAATTTTCTCGGAACCTAATAACATTTTTCATTAAAACTTTTCAGTGTTCAATTTAGCACTGATTTATCTTAAAATCTCTTTCTCATTTTTTAAAGCTAAACATTCGATAATGAGAACGTTTTTTGCCTCTCCTGTGAAATGTTACCCTTCAAATAAAGTTTATACAGTATCGAACGACAAAAATTCTTTTTGGATTCTCTGATCTCTATAATGAATTAACGAAGATAGATTGGAGAACATTAAAAAATATAATTGTTTTGAACAACTTATTTAAACACATACTTCAGTATATCAGTTTTTGGTAAACAAAAATTATTTTGCACTAAAATCGTACTGCTTTATTATTATAATGGTATTTAGTAATAAAAAATCGTCATGAATCAAAAATTTATAAAGTTTTCAACCATTTTTGAATCTATTGAAGATTCAAACTGATTCACAGGAATATTTTTTCAAATATATTGATTTAAAAAATAAATAAAATTCTGTATATCATTTTTATGTTTTTTTAATTATCTTCAAAAATTATGACCAGCCTCAAAGTACCTCTGATTTTATTGGGGACGTCAACTTTTAACCAAGTACTTGAATTTTTAACCAAAAAAGATAAATTCCCAACGAAAAATGTAATAGTTGATGCTTTAACCAAAAAATATTTTTCTTTTAGATCAATAACAGATGAATTCAACGAAAAAAGAACTAATTTTCAACAAAGAGTTCAATTTGTAACCAAAGAGATCGATTTTCAACTGAAATTATAAATTTTCAAACAAAAAAATTATTTTTGAACAAGGTTGTTCAACTCTAAACTAAGATGTTGAATTTTCAACAAAAAAAGATAAATTTTCAACAAAAAAGTAATACTTGACGTTTCAACTGAAAATACGAATTTTCAACAAATTAGTTGAATGCTCAACCAAAACAGACTAATTTTTAAACCAAAAAGAGGAATATGTTCTCCGTGAAAATTAACTTTTAACTCTCTACACATAATTGTTTATATAAACCTATGGAAAAGATTAAACTTTAATTTTTTTGTATCATTTTATCGATAGATATTACTCGCTAATATCCATTTTTTGACAAAATTGAGATAAGGATTGTTTCTGTATGTTTGGAATGTAATCCATTTGATTATCAAACTTGAGTTCGCTAAAAAAAATTTTCTTCTCGGTTTCAACATCTATTCATAAAATTGAATACATTTTGTAAATAATTTTAATTTCGGATTGCAAATTCATTACGTTAACAGGTAAAGCTTGCTAAACATGTAAGCACTGTTGAAAATTCTTTTAATAAAATACTTTTCAATCTCTCTTTTAAGATATACAACTTCACAAAACTTTAACATTTCTTTTTGAAAATTAAAAATATATAAATCATGCCTAAAATTATCTTTTGATTTTATTTATGAACAAGAAATTGTAAATTTATGTCATGAGAACATAAATAATCAGTGAAATATTATATTGAATCAAGAGTGAATACATCCATTTTCATTTAGTTAATAACTTTAAGAAATTATAAAATCTAAAAGTTTTTGTTTTACATTTCATGTATTTGAAAGCCTGACTATAATACCTTATTTCAAATTTTCTTTTGATCAATGGGTTTCAAGATACAATTTATCCTTAAATATTGAGAAATTAACTCAAGTGGATTTATCACGCTTTGTTCGATTACTCCTCATTTAATCATAACATATTAAAATATTAAATTTATTTTCCTTTGGCGTTTTTTCCATTTCCACTATTACTGACTCAAGCCAGAACGGCTCATTTTCTTTTGTTCCATAATTAGGGTAGAGCGGGGCAAGACCGATTGGTTATCATTATCATTATATACTTTATAAAAAGTTAATAAGACATGGAATTGATCAATTTTTATAGGGTAGGGTGGGGCGAGATGAGCATAGTTGTCTTTTTCACGTCAGTATTTAAAATCTGTTAATTTATTGCTTGAAAGTAAGTCGTTATATATATTCTACAAACATTTTTAATTGTAATTTTGCTAAGATAGAAGTAAATAAAAAAGTATATGCGGAATTAGAAACGAAAATGAAAAAGTAGTGCGCTTGGCTCATATCGCCCCATGCCTGGGGCGGGATGAACCAGGCACTGGGGCGGGATGAGCTACTTAATTAAATTACTTATTATATATTATTTACAAGTAAGAGTACTGTTAAGTTAGAATATTATGAAACAAAAACATATGTTACACATATTTTTCAAAAATTTTACGAAACATTTAAAGTATTTAACGTTAAAATGATGCAATCCTTAATCCTAACCTCTACCGTAATTAACTCTACAAACATTGAATAGAAAAACGATTTATATCTGCATATCTTTCAATAATTGTATTACAGAAATTAATATAACCATTTTTCGACTTACCCGTGTGCATTGTTTCAGTAAAAGTTAAATTCTACAGTAAGAAAACTCCCAAATACTAGACTGGTCTACTACATGACGCTGAATTTCATATATACTGAGGTTTTAAGCCGTTTTTTAAAATATTTTTGCCGTATTTTTCAACCACAACCATATTTTTTCATTTTTATAGCATTTTACGAGTTTTCAAACAAAGTTACTTAAGAAATATACCAGAAAATCTGCTCTCTTCTGGTTTGCCAGAAACTCATATTATTTTCTAATACAGACCTATAACAGCGCAGCTGTCAAACTTTTTCTGCGCATTTTTTTCGACAAGATTAGTTTTTTATACGTTTGCACCATAATTAACACACTGCACAATCTGATACAATGAAACATTGCATCTTAACCTACTGACTGCCACACAAGAGGTTAGGTTAGTGCACAGGAAAAGGTGGCTCATTCCGCCCCAGAACAGTGGCTCATTCCGCCCCATATGACAGTTGCAAGTAAAATCAAAATTTCACCTATTTCTGTTTTACAATTATATAAAAATCTGTTGAAAACTTAGGGTTTAATAAATAAGCTATCTAAATAACCACTGGAAAAACATCTAATATGTGATTTTGTGTGATTCTTGGACTTACTAAACAAATGCAAAATAGCAGAATACAAGTCTTGAAATTTTTACTTAAGTTTTTTCGAAATGTATTCAACATTAGGCCAAAAATTTTTTAAAAAGAAGTTTGATAACGTTCTTCCTGATATTAGTACAAAGAACAGTTACAAAAGAAATCATGGCCTGCGAGAAAATTGAGTGGCTCATCTTACCCCCTATGCTCATCTCGCCCCACCCTACCCTATAACAATTATTGTTCAATATTGTTATGATTCAATTTTTTAATTTAATTATGTTACAAAACAATCACTAACAATAATCGACAAGTGTTTGCAGTATGAAGTTGTTTCTGTTCGAAACTAATACATTCTGTTCGCAGCATGAAGTTGGTTAGTAGTGATGATTTTGTTATCAATAATTTTGTTTTAAGAGTCTACGATAATTTAAAAATCGAAAATATTGGTACAGTTAATCAATTTTAATAATACAAATGTCTATAGTAATTGTGAATTTTGATAAACTTTCGACTGTCACAATAGTCATATCACTCCTAAAACTATGACAACTTTCTAAGTTGACTACGTCGGTTATGTTTTGTGGGTACGAATTTAAATTTTCTAAGAACATTGTAAAAATAAGTGTTTTGAACTTTTAAATAATTATATATAAGGTTTAATAAAAGGTTACTTTACTGTGTCGATCATTTTTTGTTGCTAATAATTTAAATTTAATAATGTACTAAAAAAATTAAAACATTTCGAATCTATGTGCAAACTGTAAATCCTTTCAGGCTAATAGAGCTAAAGTCGACACTTTTATTTCTAATCGAAAGCTTTAATGTATGAACAATGTGAAAGTAAAAATGTTCCAAATTGAATAATTTTTTTATATGTTCAAAGATAATTATTAAAGTTTCACATTGGACGCCTCAATATTTAATCTTTTTTAAATTAAAGCGTACAAAATTGAAAATAAATAATTTTCATTCGTTCGCAGCATGACGTTGGTTTGCAGAGATGCTTTTATTTTTTATTCTTGTTTTGTTTAATTGGTTCGTTTTATTATTTAAAGTTTAAAAACACATCTTTGGGATCAATTTTAAATTTTCCAAAGTGTACCAAAAAAAATGAAATTAATAATTGGAAACTAATGTTTTCGAAATAAATATATTTGGTGCTTTACTTACTATGTTTCTTTCATTTTTTTACAGATGATATGTTTTTCATTTTTTCATTACTTAACAAACTTGGAATAAGGAAGAAGCCTTTAACCTTTTTGACTTCTGATATTAGTTTCCGTAAAAATAATGCAATTGCTTAAATCTATTACAATTAGCATTTTTTAATTCCAAGCATGAGTGGAGTCTTTAACCTCGTTCGTTTATTATATAAAAAAGTCAGAATGATTTAAGTTATGATACAATTTTTATGACTTTCCTCTTTTTAAATACTTCGAAACAATTTTTTGTAAGAAATCTTTTCTTTTCTTGAATAAAAAAAATTTGTGTAATAAGTATGCATTGAATTTTAGCAAAAATTTTTTTAGAAATGTATTTAAAATTTTGGATTGTTTTTCTTTTCCTAATTGGAAAATTTAATAATCTAATTAGATTGGTCTTAGAATCAACTACAAAGTAAATTACCAATTTTTGAATCATGTTGATTAGCTTTCAGCTCGAAACTTTCAACATCAAAGTTGTTTCAAACTGAAATCGTTTAAAATTGAACAATCTTGAGTTGAAAACATACATCGAAGCATTGAAAATCGTTTGGTTCCATTTTTAAATCTTTCCAAATTGTATCGTTTGAAAATAAATATATTTTATAGTTGAAAAATAATTAAAGCGAATGATTAGTAATTATAATTATAATTAATTATAATTCATTTTGACTTCGATATTAAACTATATTAATAATTAATAGTAATATTATTTCCTTATTATTCCATTTTAACTAACACTAAACAATATTAAATTTCTAAAAATCATTCAATTTTACAACTGAAAAATGGGCCATTTTCAAATTCAAAATTGAAATTTTTTAAATCTGAATTGCTCAAACATGGTACAATATTAAATGTATAGCTTTTAAAATAAAAAATGCATAGTCTTCATAAATAAAATTTCTTTTCTTTTTTCAAAATTAAAAGTTTTGTGTTTAGAGAAATGAAGATTTGGAAGATTCCCCGAATTCCTGCAAATCTCTTAATTCCTTGAATTCTGTGAAATCCTTGATTTCTCCGAATTCCCATAATTCCTCGAATATTCTGAATTCCTTGTATTCTCTGAATTCTCTGATATCATAGAATATTCGGATTTCTCTGCATTCCCTAAATATTCCGAATTCCTGAAATTTCACGAAATTTCCTGAATTATTTGAATTTCTTGAATTCTTCTAAATTCCTCTGAATTTTTCTTGACTCCATGGAATTTAAGGAGTTTTCAATATACTGGAAATTCCATACATTCAAGGAATTCAGATAATTCGGGGAATTTCGATGAATCTTGATATAACTGAGAATTCGGAGGAATTAAAATGATTTCCAGGAAGTTAAAAAAATTCAAAAGGATTTGAAAGAGTTTGAAAGCGTTTGAAAGAAATTCAAAAGAATGAAAAATTATCAGAAACTGAATATTTTTGAGACAGATTTACTAATTTTTCCAAAACGCTTTCTGCAATTATATTGTAAAAAAAATATGAAAAATTGTCTTGAAAAATGAAACCATGAATTTTAAATTAATTTTGTAAGTGATTAAACTGTATAATTTTCAAATTGGAATTGTAGTGATCTTGTTTTATATTTGTATATTAATGATTTAATTTTTTACATTATGTTAGAAATAATAACATCATGAATTTTATAATTTAATCATTTCTCACAAGCTGTATTTCGTCAGTCTTGCCCCGCGTGCCGGGGCAAGACCGACAATGGTTTTTATATGAAATAGAAATATCTTAGAATGTTAAAATTTAATGGTTCGATTCTTTGGTATTTTTTGTATTGGAAAAGTTACTTTTAAAGACATGCAGCAAGAAGTAGAATGTCTTTTTATTAAAAATTGTTATGTTGCTTTTTCCCCGATGGTGAAGCCTCAGCTATTTTTTTTAATTTAATATATTTTTGACTTAATTTTTATTTTACAACGTAAATTTTTAAGATTTAAGTTTATAGCACCATTTCTCTAATGTAATGGAATATTTGATGCAAAGAAGAATTAAAATGCTTAAGGAATAGCAATGATCCTTGCAAAGTCGCTTTTGACCCGGTGGTCGGTTTCGCCCCGGTTTATTGTATTTCGCCCCGGCATAGGCTGATAATACTTCAATATTCGAAAAGAAGTTTATTTTAAATGTTCTCCCCTAGATAAATAAATAGAAGATTCCTGTTATCGACAGTTACCGATATCGGGAGCCTTTGATGGTTCTATTCAATGATAAATATGGGTTCATATCTGCTGGGCTAAAAATTATCTGTGAAACTCAAGTTGAAGATTTTGATGAATACGAGGTAGGGCAAAAACTGCTTTTCACTTTGTTTCAAAATTACCCCAGTTGACAATACTTTTTTAGGTTAGAATTCTAAATTTATCTTTTAGGTATAATTTTTAACAACATAGTTTAATTTTTAAACAAACCGATGAATTTACGATAAATAATTAATTCTTAACGAAAAGTGTAATAGTTGATATTCCCAACAAACAATATTTGAATTTTCAATCGAAAACAGTTAAATTAAACCAACAGCGAAGAATTTTTAAGAAATTAGTTAAATCCTCAACCGAAGCAGACTAATTTTCAAACAAAAAATAGGAATTTTGAAAAAAAGTGTTGAATTGTCGAACAAGAAAGATTTTTCAGTCCATAAAGGTAAAATGACATCCAAAATATTGAATTTTCAACTAGAAAATATTAATTTGCTACCAAAAAAATGGAATTTTCAACTAAAAAAGACGAGTTTTAAACAAAATAAATCAATTTACAATTAAAAAGATATAAATTTGAAAGCAAAAATGGAATACTTACATTTTCAGTTTAACAAAATTATTTACAATTAAAAAAAACAAAGTTTAAAGAAAATAGTTAAATTTACAACCAATGAAATGAATTTTCAACTAAAATGATGAATATTCAACTAAGAAGATTAAATTTTTATTGAAAAAGATCAATTTTCTACAGAAAATGGAAAATAGGTAAATGAATGAATTTTTAACTAAAATGATGAAGCTTCAACGACAAAAATTAATTTTCAACCAAATAGTTAAATAGTTGAACCCAAAAGATGAATTTTTTTACCAAAAAAAAGACAAATTTTCAAAAAAATACATCATTTTCAAATAAAAAAGATAAACTTTAAGTAAAAATAGAATAGTTAAGTTTTACAGTTAGAAACAAAAATTTAAAAAAAGAACGAATCTTTAACAACAACAAAAAATTAATTTTTAACCAAGAAGAGAACAGTTAAATTTACAGTGAGAAAAATAAAATTAATATGCAACAAAATAGTTAAATTTTTATTCAAACAGATGAATTTTCAACCAAAAAAATTAGATTTCTAACAAGAAAGATAAATGTTCCATCAAACATGGATTAGTTAAATTTTCAGTTAAAAAAATAAACTTTAAATAAAATGATGAACCTTCAAAAAGACAAAGTTTTAACAAATTATATCAATTTTCAATTAAAAAAGATACATCTCAACCAAAATAAAACGAATTTTCAACCAATTGTTCCATTTTCAACAAAAAAAATGAATTTTCAACCGATATGATTACTTTTCAACAAAAAAAAAA
>CAKNYM010052634.1:344986-355454 GCA_932195095.1 Andricus curvator | reverse complement strand
ATTTTACATAAAACCAATACCTTCTCATTAGAATGAGAATGTAAAAAGATGCAATTTTCATCAAATTAGATCAATTATAAGCCCAAAACATATAATTTTCAATTAAAAATTGAATTTTCAACCGGACGGAATGATTTTCTAACAAAATTGTTGAATTTTCAACAAAATAATAAAATTAACTTTAACTTCTGTCTATCGAAAGGTTTTCCCTGATATTGCCTGACTTTTTGGTACTACCTGACCTGTAGCAACCCTATTTTTCTCTATGAGTAACTAATTTATAATAAAAAGAAAAAACTATTTTAAATCGAATTGGACACTCTTACCACCCAAAAGAAAGTTACTGACTGTGAACTAAACCCTATTGACCTAATCGAAACCTCAGCCTTGAAAGTATAAAATCCTCGGAGCTGGCGAAAGTCCTTTCGAGTCCTTTATTCACGTTTTTTGGAGAAAGTTCGTCAGGTGTCGAGACCGTCCTTGAAAAAAGTGGACGAATCCCGGTATAAATTTCAGGTTTAGAAAGCTGCGGGGAAGGAAAAGAAAAAGCGATACAGAGTGAGTGTATCTCGTAAGAAAGTGTCCAATGCGCTTGGACAAGGAAGGGTGCCACGCCTCGGCTGATTTTGGAGTCTGGCAACGAGCCCACGAGGGTGGCAACCCTGGTCGTTGGCATAGTCTCTCGAAAAGCCGTGGCGAGGGAAATTATTCATGCGATTCTCGGCGCGTCGCGAATCGCGAGAATCTATATCCACTCTTGCCTCGAGGGTTAGTAAGGAAAGGCGTATAAGTGGGTTGAAGGGCAGAGGGAAGGGGTCCCACGAGGGTTGGCGAATCGGGGATTTGTTTGCGCTCCCGAAAGGAACAACGAGCGCACTTTTCTCTTCCCAAAATCCGCCGCGGGAACTCATCACGTTATCAATACGATAAGACTTTATTTTCTTGCGAAATTGAAAAACAAATCATTTATGTGTATTGAAGAACATTAGGCGACCGCTGTCTAAATTATTATGATTAACTTTTGCGGCTGGACGGTCGAAAACGTCGTTTAAGGATCAAATCTCCCCTCCCATACTGTCCCTCCCCCACTCTCCTACTTTTTGACTACTCCCCTCCCTTTCCCTCTCCGCACTTCTTCTAATACCACTCCCCCTCATTTTCCCTTCTCTCACTTTCCCTACTTCCCCAGCCCTTATTTACACTAATTCCCTCCTCTTACAACCCCCTCACTCCTTCTCTATCCCCTCCTTCACTTATCATACTTCCCCTTTCCAGCCCTTATTTACACTAATTCCCTCCTCTTACAACCCTTACTTCTCCTACTTCCCTACCTATCACTTTCCTACTTCGCCTCCCATCAATTACCCTACTCCTCCACCCTTCACTTACCCTACTCCCATTTCCCTACTTGCCCTACTTTTCCATAAATTTTCTATATCCCCGTCCCTCACTACTCCTACACCCCTCACTTCTTATACATCCCCTCTCGGCACTCTCCCAATACCACTCCCCCTCAGTTCCCATCCTGTCACTTTGCCTACTTCCCCACTCTTCACTTCCTCGAATCCCCCTCTACTTACTTCTGCTATATCCCGCCTTATCACTTCCCCTAATTCTCTCACTTCCCCTATTCCCCTGACTTCCTCTACTCACCTAACTTCCCGTATACTTCCCTTCTATAATGAGCTATAAATCTCTATAGCTCTGAAAATTAATTTTGTTTGTAAGTGATTCTAAGACCAATCTAGATAAACGTTTATTTTTCAGCCTCGCTCGCATGTCCCTACTTTCGCATTACCTCGCATTGCCAAACTCTGCTTCCGCGGCTAATACCTAATACTTATCTACTATTTAAAATATTTACAGATTACTTATATCTACTTCCTCTCCTATTTACAATATTTCCTTCTCCATTCCTCTTCCTCTTCCTCCTTCCTCCTTCCTTCTCTTCTTCTCCATTTTACTCAACACTCCCTTCACCCATGCTACTGCCCTTTTGTCCCCCCTTTCATGCATCAACACTTCCATGCTTATCCCACTCCTTTCCACCTCTACGCACTCCACCAACCAGTGCTCCACTCTTGCATCCCCCTTCCCACATCTAAGACCAATCTATTAAGATTATTAAATTTTCCAATTAGGAAAAGAAAACAATTCAAAATATTTAAAACAATTTTTAAAACAATTTTTTTAATAAAACTCAATGCATACTTATTACACGAATTTTTTTATTAAATAAAAGAAAAGATTTCTTTAAAAAAAATTGAGGTAAAACTATGTAAACTCAATTTAAAGAAATCTTAAAATTATTCATAAGCAAACCCTGCAGATTGGAAAGAATCATATGTTTAGTGTCTCTATTTATAAATTTTTTAAATTAAGATAAAAAGAATTTCATTTTATTACAAATAATTTTTGCAAAATAAGCAGGAAAAATATTCACAATTAAAAATAAAATTCCAAACCAACCTCACTTTTCGGCTCATTAGAGACTCCCTCTTTTTCCCATTATTTTATTCTTGTCTCTAATGAGCAGACAAGTGAGGTTGTTTTGGAATTTTATTTTTTAATTGTGAATAATTTTCCTGCTTATTTTGCAAAAATTATTCGTAATAAAATGACATTCTTTTCAATCTTAACTGAAATTTTTTTCCCTTAAAGTGTTTCTTTAGATTTTTCCAGTTCCGACTCCAACTTCTGAAATATTTACTTTACAACTTTCTAGGGTCAACAGAAAATTTTTTAGAAAACGTTGAATTTTCAACAAAATACTTGCATTTTCAACAAACAAAAACGAATTTGTAACCAAATATTAAATTGTCAACTGAATGATCAAGCCTTAACTGGAATAGTTAAATTTACAGTTAAAAAAAATTAATTTTCAATTTTAAAAAACGAGTTTTCAAACAAAAATGATGAATTAGGAACCATAAGAATAAATGTTGAACGTAGGAGTTTAAATTTAAATCCAGTCGTTATATTTGCATTTAAAAAATGTGAATTTTCAACGAAGAGGATTAATTTTCTACCAAGAAGGCGAATTTTCACCGAATAAGACAACTTTTCAACCAAATAGTTGTATCTTTAACTAAGAAGGAGTTCAAATTAGAACCAAAGAGATGAATTTTTATTCAAAATAATAAATTTGTTACCAATAAAAGTAATTTTGAAACAAATATGTAGTTGAATTTTCCACCCAAACGATTAGTTTTCTACAAAAAAAGTCAAGTTTTCAACCAAGAAGATTAAGTGTCTACCAAAAAGACGAATCTTCAACCAAGTACATTAGCACATAGATATTTGACTAAAAAGAAAAAATTTCAACTAAATATTTCACTCTTTAACTAACAAATATAAATTTTATACCAAAAATAAAAAATTTAAATTTTTAGTTTAAAAATTAATTTTCAATAAAAAAAAGAATTTTAAACCAATTTTAATTTTTTAGTAATTTTAAACAGAAAAGCTTAATTTTGAACATATTGTGTTAAATTTTCAACTAAAACCTGGAATTTTTAGGAGATAAGTTCAACTTTCAACTAAAAACAGAATCTATTTTTTAATCGAAAATAGTGTAATTCAACCAAAAAATACGAAAATTCAACAAAATAGTTTCATTTTGAACCAAAAATTCGACCAAAAGATATGAATTTTCAGATTAAAAAAAAATGAATTTTCAGCAATAGAGTTGAATTTTCAAGCCAAAAAGGCAGATTCTTTTTTAAAACAGTTGAATTTGCAACCCAATAGATTGGTTCGCTAAAAAAATTGTTCCATTTTGAACAAAATAATTGAATTTTCAACCAAATGATATCATTTTTAACAAAAAAATACGAATTCTGAATACCAAAGATAGTTGAATTTCAAAATGATGAACCTTCAACTTGAATAGCTAAATTTTCAGTTTAAAAAAAAATTAATTTTCAGCCAAAAGAGAAAACTAATATTCAGTTCCGGAAATTTATTTTTTTCTTTCTAAAAGTGTTTCTATAGATTTTAGAAAATTTTGAATTCCAGGCTGAAGAAAAAAATCCAACATTTTCTTCAAGAGGCAATCTTGAAGATCTTATTTGCTAATTAAAACAAACAAAAAAGGAGCCCTTAACCTCATAGGTTCAGTTTTTGAAGGCATGTTTGAAACTTTCTCTTGTCGGTACTATTATTTTTGCATAAAAATAAAAAACATAAATGACATAAATTTTTAGTGGAATTCTTAATGGCATTTTTAAAGTCGAATTTTTTTCTTTAATCCGTACAGAAATTATGGTATCTAAATTTTTCATTACACTCAACTCCCGATATAAGATTCGCCGGTTTACGACATTCCTATTTCCTATTCCTAGAATTGATGGCCTCTACATTTTTATGATAAGAGGAGCCGCGGTGCCGAAAGAGAGGTGATGCTCAGTCAAGCGTGACAAACAGCATGAGGGTTGCACTTTAAGCACGTTCGTTGCATCAGGTTGTGCCATGCGTCCAAATCCAACCAGTTGCGCCATGCGTCCACATCCATTCAGGATCAAGGCCACTGCAAGCCATGCCCGAAACCGTTCTTATATCGGGAGTTGAGTATCTTTATGTGTGTCTTATATTTACAGTTTACAGAATTCGACTAAAGTCTTTTCGTCTTTCAACTTCTGACCTGGTTTCTAGGATAATATAGCAAATTCGAGCGGATATCTTGTTGACCCTTTTCTCCGACCCTCATAGTTCGTAAGACGATTTCACAATTTCGCAATTTCACGTACGCTGTTCTCGGCGATTTTCTTACGTCAGCAGAAAGTGAGCTCCCTGTTGGATAGTGAAGTTCAATATTCAGTGAATTAATCTTGTTTAAATAAATCTTTTTCAAGAAGACAGATAACTACTTATACTCTGGAATATTTATTATCAAAAATGTATCTCTCTTTAGAAAATAATTTACTTGAATTTCAAGAAGGGTTTGCAATTTAAATTCAACAATTTTGTTAAGTTATTCTTTTTGTTTAAAAATTCATTTTTTTTGGTTGAAAATTAATCTATTCTGGTAGAAATTGAACTTTTTGGGTTCAAAATCACAACTAAAACTGTATGGTTGTAAGATCCATAAATATGGTTGTCACAACCACAAAAAATATTCAAATATGGTATAACTATAACTGTGGTTCCCACAACTACATAGCTGTTTGTGTAAAAGACTATTTGCAAGATCTACACTGTGTGGCTGACACAAGTATGTGATGTGGTTATCACAACCACAATATGCGCTTGCCGCAATCATACACTGTGGTTGCAACAAGCTTCTTTGTGGTTGCCGCAGCCATTCACTGTGGTTGTCACAACCACACAGCCAAGCTTATCATCCACAGAATGTTTATGTTACATTAACTTTTATTTTAATTTGCATGCTATCAAAACTAAATCCATTTTAAATCAAGCAGTTTCTACAGTTGGAGTTGCAGAATCTCTCGTGGATGAAACAATTTGTTTTTTTTTTAGAGGAAATTAGGCGATACGCATTTTTTCAATATGCGAAAAAAATAGTCTATGAAATTGTGCCAGAAAATCTTGGATTCCTGTAAATTTTGTCCACATTTTTCCTTGATTCTGCATTGTTCAGACACTGTTAAATCTGCGCAACTATGCGCAGACAATCCGAAATGGATGAGATACAAACACTGTGGTTGTGAGACATCCACACACTGTGGTTGTGGCAACCACAAGCTGTAGCTACAAGATTGTGGTTGTGACAACCATATCATGAGTTGACCCAACTACACGTTAAAGAAGCGGCACAAAGTGGATGGGCTAAAAATGGCGTGGTTGTGGAACCTACAACACTGTAACTAAAAGTGTGTGGTTGTGACAACTATGTCATTTGGATCTGACAACTTAAATGAAATATGTGTCAACAAGTCCAGTGGACAGTGTAACTATTTTGTATGCGACTTGATAATTTAAGTTTCTGCAACCATATCAGTTTTCTTCGTGTGTTTGATTTAAAATAATCTGTTTTGGATGAGGATTCAACTGTTTTGTTGAAAATTCGTATTTTTGGTTTTACACAAAAAGTCCAATATAAGGCCAACTAATTTAGTTCTTCCTAGAACTGATGGCCCACGCAGTTTCTCAGCGCACAGGCAATGTCAACAATGCGTCGCCACCAGTAGCGAGCGATAAAAGCCGACAGTAGTGGGGAGCAGTAAGCGGGAGCAAAAAAAACGGGAGAAAACTCCAAAAGAAACGGTTCATACGGTCCTGACTGTTTTCGTTTACAACAACTAATTTAGTGCCACGGCCAGTGCGAGGCAACCCCCGAAACTGGCCTTATATTGGACTTCTTGTGTATTCAACTTTTTTTGGTCAACAATTAAATTTTTTCATTGAAGTATCTACTTCGTTAGAGAATTTTTTTGTGGTTGATTCATCATTTCAATTTAAAAAAAAAATATTCGAAATTTACATATTTCGTTGAAAATATGTTTTCTTTTGTAAAAAATTAATTTTTTAATTGAAAATTTATCTAGAATTTTAATCTTCTTGGTGACTAATTCATCGTTTTTGTTGAAAATGCATTTCTTCGGTTGAAAATTTAACAATTAGATTAAAAATTTCTTTCAAAATTGAAATATTTGGTTGAAATTTCATGTATTTTGTGAAAAAAATCTTTTGTAGAAAATTGATCTTCTTGGTTAAAAATTAATTTCTTTGGTTGAAAATAAGTTTCTCTATTAATAATTAATTTTTTTAAATTAAAATTTAACTATTCCATTTTTTGTCGAAGATTTATAGTTTTTGGTGGAAATGTATTTTCTTGTTTAAAAATTAATTTTTTTTTGTAGAAAATTTATCTTTTTGGTTTACAATTCATTTACTTGTTTGAAAACGAGTTTTTGTATCAAAATTTTTTTTTTCACTGAAAATTGAACTACTCCTTTTTTTTGTCGAAAATCTATAGTTTTTGGTACTTGAATTTTCAACTAAGACATATTATTTTCCAACCAAACAGTTCCATTGTGAACCAAAAAATGTTTTTTTTTTTACCAAAAAAGACGATTTTTTAACAAAATACATGAATTTTCTACTAAAAATGATGAATTTTCAATAAAAAATTATATAATCAATTTTTCATTTAAAAAAGTACATAATTTTAAACGCAAAAAAAACAATTTTTGGCAAAATAGTTCAATTTTTAACCAAAAACATCGATTTTCAAGAAAATACATCACTTTTCAAAAATGAAAGATAAATTTTCAACCAAAAATGTAATAGATAAATTTTTAGTTGAAAAATGAATTTTAAACCAATTAAAAACAAATTATCAACGAAATTGTGGAATTTTCCACTAAAGAAGTGAATTTTGAACTAAAGTGATGAATCTTAAACTAAAAAAAAAAAATAATTTCAAGCAAAATAGTTCAACTTTCAATCAAGTAGTTGAATTCTCTACCCGATTGTTGGATTTTCGAGCCGAAAATACGAATTTTCTATAAAATAGTTGATTTAAAGCGAAACAGTCTAATTTTTAACAAGGCAGTTGCATTTTTAACCAAAAAGATGAAATTTCTACAAAATAATTCAATAATTAAGTATTTGATAAAACAAAATTTTTTAGTCAAGAATGAAAAAAAATGTCAATTAAATTGTTGAATTTTCAAGTCAAAAAGGACGAATTTTTAACAAAATAGTTAAATTCGCAACCAAAACAGATTCATTTTCAATCAAAAAATTACATTTTTAACAAAAAAAGATGAAATTTCTGCCAAAAGAGCTGAATTTTTAAATTAATATTACAAATTTTCATTAAGAGTAGAAATTTTGACTAAGAAAGATTTTTCAGTCAATAGTGAAAAAAAATTTAATTCCAAATGTTGAATTTCTCAGTCAAAAAGTCGAGCTATCTAAAAAACAGTTTAATTTTCAACCAAGAAGATCGATTTTCTACGGAAAAGGCAGGATTTTCGACCAATTACATAAATTTTTGTGCAAATACTTGAAATTTTTAAACTTGAAAAGATCAAATTTTAACCAAAAATGTAATACTTAAATGTTTATTTTATAAAACTATTTAAAATTAAAAACTAATTTTCTACAAAACAAGTTGAATTTTCAAACGACAAATACGAATTTTTAACAGAAAAGTTCATTTTCAACCAAACAGTTGAATTTTCAACTAAAATTATGAATCTTCAACAAAAAATTAATTTTTAAGGAAGTAGTTTAAATTTCAACGATAGTTGATATTTCCACCAGATTTTAATAAAAAATACATAAATTTTCTACTAAAAATAATAAATTTTCAACCAAAAATGATATAATCAAATTTTCATTTAAAAAAAAAATTTTTTCATCCAAAGAAATAAATGTTCCAGGAAATACATATATTTTCAAATGGAAAAGATAAATTTTCTACCAAAAAAGAAATAGTTAAATTTTTAGTTAAAAAATGAATTCTTAACCAATTAAAAACGAATTATCAACAAAATAGTTGAATTTTCAGCCAAAGGAATTAATTGTTAAGTAAAATGATGTATCTTCAACTAGAAAATTTAATTGTCAATAACATAGTTCAATTTTCGACCGACTAGTTTAATTTTCTACCAGATTAATGAATTTTTAGGCCAAAACGACGAATGTTTAACAAAATTATTACATTTTTAATAAAACAAAATTGTATAGTCAAGAATGAAAAAAATTCAATTAAATTTTTGAATTTGCAAGCCAAAAAGACGAGTTTTCAATAAAACAGTTGAATTTTCAAACAAAAAGGATGGCTTTTTAACAAAATTGTTGAATTAAAAAAAAATTTTATGTAAGAAATAGTTTTTACCATGCACCCTCGCCCCATTTAAGACATAATAGAAAAATCCTTGATCTACTCCCTCACCACAAAGACTACGTGATTCAAGCACGGCCCCTAACAGTATAAATTTACCCTCCCCCCCTGTATGTAACAGATCTTAATATTTTCTTGAAGCCCCACCACCCAGATTTTACGTAATTTATGGATAGTATTCTGAAGACCCAGGACAAAATATTTTTTGTTAACATTAAAAAATTCATTTTTCACCCATTGGTAGAAGATTGGTGGATGAGAACCAGAAAAGAGAAACGTTTTATACACCGTCAAATAATGATGGAAATTTTTATTGTGGATGCAAACTGTCTTTGAAGAAATGTTTTGCTTTGTGAATATCATTGAAGTAGAAAATGATGTGTTCTAGTTTCCTTAGATCTCCAAGAAATTCGGAATTGTCCCTGGTGCGAGGATTTTTAAGGCGTGCAAATCTCGAAAGCTTAGCTTCTTCGCGTCCCCCATGGCCTCCAACAGGAGAATTTTCGACTCAACCACCTGCTGTGTCCCCTGCTCCTGTGGACAATAGCGTCCGTCCATTTTCCTGTCAAGCAGGAGAGAATGCAGAAATCGGTGACGGTTTTACAGTCGCAGAAAATCTATTCTAATATACGACTGCATTCATGTCATACCAGTAACTCCAGGTTCAAAATACGCTCGATTTTCCTTGGGACCATCGCGAATTATAATGCTCAAAGTTCCCGGAAACGTCCTTGTGACAAATGGTCCAAAATTACGTGTAACATATTAACTATGATTATTGTGCACTTTCGACACGCTCAAGAATTAATGGAAGTTTTTAATACTTTCATGGGAAAACGATTATTTAGCCTTTGTTGACTTTGGGCTATTACAATTTTTCAAGAGGAGATAATCCTATACATCTGTAGAGATAAATCGATTTTTCAATTGTTTTTATTTGTTAGCTGTTTATCTTGTTATTTACTGAAAAAGTTGACTAAATGAATACCGTCAAACGGGGTAATTTCATACATGTGGGGTAAATTCGGACATTCCTAAATTGATAGTTTGAATTACTTGAGGGAGGTTTTTAAACTAGAATCTAGAACCAATCTCGGAATCAATTAAAGTCTTAACAAAGCCTTGACTGGTTCTAGATTTTAGTTAAAATCCCTTAAGTAATTTAAACTATCAATTTAGGAATGTCCGAATTTGCCCCACATGTCTGAAATTACCCTGTCTCGTGTACTTCTTGGCCTGCCTTTTGTATTACAAAACCTCAATTTCGAAATTTTCCTTGAACAATTTTTGATTTTCCTTAATTTTTCTAAATTTTTCATTTAGGGATAGAAGCAACCTCACATCTACTAATAATTTGGGTGCAAAAAACGGTGACCCAATCTTTCTCCATATACGGCAGACCTTTCCAGAGAGCGGAAATTTCGTCAAAAATTCTCAATTGCCAGATGGGATTTTTCCATCTTCACTGCCCCCTACTGACTACTCATTCAACTTCACGAAAGCGACCACCACCCCAAGCCTCTGGAGCTGAACAGAGAGAAGTGTTGGTGGAACTGAAACATGTGGCCTTTGAGCCTTTGAATTTCACGAGAGCGACCACCACCCCAAGCCTCTGGAGCTGAGCGGCCGTGGAACTGAAACATGTGGCCTTTG
>CAKNYM010052634.1:313042-344976 GCA_932195095.1 Andricus curvator | reverse complement strand
AAGCCTCTGGAGCTGAGCGGCCGTGGAACTGAAACATGTGGCCTTTGAACTTCACAAGAGCGACCACCACCCCAAGCTTCTGGAGCTGAGAGGAGAGAAGTGATGGTGGAACTTAAACATGTGGCCTTTGAACCTTTGAACTTCACGAGAGCGACCACCACCCCAAGCCTCTGGAGCTGAGCAAAGGAAAGTGGTGGTGAAACTGAAACATGTGGCCTTTGAGTCGATTTCTCCTCTCTGGGCTGGCCTGATGTACGGAGTAATGCGCGAGTAGATTCTCCCTCGAAAAATAACATTTGATTTAAAGATTTTAATTGTTTTTAGTCAACAATTAAATAGGTGTAATCAAGAGAAACAACTTGGAATTCACAAGATTGCTCTTATGGCCTTGAGTACACTTCTATTGAGTCGGTGGAAATAAAGGGAAGTCCCAATTTCATTTGTAGTTGTGCATAACTGTGGAGGTATTTTTGCTGGGGTATCGTGTGTCAATGCACCCACCAAAATTGCAGAAACACCGAAGGCTGATGGCTTTTGGGTTCTCTCTTTGCTTCATTTTGGTAATTACGACTAAAGGCTAGCAATCTCGCGAGAAGAGTGGAGAGGCAAAGGGTGAATGGGCCGGGCTTGAACCTCTGCGAAAATCGCTCGGCAAATAACAGAGACCACTACGAAATACCGAGTACATTGTGCAACACGCCTCCTTTTTTATTATTTTATCTTCCACTCCATTCGCCCATTATTTGGCCGATTGGCGGAAATCTTCCGACGATTTTTAACTTCGAAATCAAGGTCCAAATTAGCGAATTAGAGAGAAGCGGGTAATCCGTCGCGGTCGCTTTTACAAAAATCTGCGTATGAGGAAAAAGCGAGGTCAGGTTCAGTATATGCGTTTATGAATGCATAATCAAACAGTGAAAAAATGAGGTCAATCAAGATAATTTTTCAATTATTTCAAGGTAAAAATTTTTTTTGGGCAAAATAATCATTGATGTTTGTACTATTTTGCTTCAAATGTATTAAAACTTCGTTGATATTGATCTTCTGACTTTTCCGAAGGATGATAACTCCCAAAATATAACTTGAAAAAAAAATACAGAAGTATATAGATATCTGATTTCATTGAAATTGTACGTTCGATTATTAGAAAATTATTTTTAATTTTCAAAGAGACAAAATTAATAGCGCATGGCGCACATTAACCAACAGGTAAAATAAGTTGACGCATTTGTACTTCTTTGGAAGACTTAATAATCAATTAATTTAGTTGATATCGATTCAATTTGCCCTATGAATTTTTAATTTTTAATTTTTATTATTATTTTATTTAACATTTTCGATTATATTTTTCTTTCTATCGATTTATACATGTTCTGCGCGACGCATTATCCGATTTTCCCCTACACGATAAACATTTTCCCAAAGTTAAGTTAAATTTTTTGTTTGAAGGGATGCATTATTCCATTTTGACTAACGCGCCAAATTTTTTATAATATTACACGAAATTTTCGCCCTCATAATGATGCTAAAGGTAATAAAATTCTGTATCTAATAAGCCCAAGCTAAAGGAAAAATGTCAATTCTATGAAAAGATATTCCAAAAAAAAATCAAATTTCCGTAGTATAAGTTTTCTAAGCTGTTAAAATATTTTTTTTTTAGTTTGAGTAGATTCTGCCCTAGGGCCAAACTTGGTGCAAAAAAGTCGAAAATTTTCAAAAATGTGAACATTTCTTTGAAGATTTTAATTTTTGTTGAAAATAATTAAATTGCAGTGAATTTTATTACATCTGTGAAAATTACATAATTTCTTGTCGGGACGCAATTTACAATTTAAAATGTTATTCTTTGGTTAATATTGCAGTTGCAAAATGACATCAATTTTTTTCAATTCGTTTTTTTTTTTAATTAATGTGTACCGAATTTTCTGCTCTCATTAAAAATTATTTATCTAAAAGTAAAACTTTTCCAAAATCACACTGTAATAAAAATATAAAATTATCAAAACCATTGTAGTTAAATAATTATTCAAACATTCTTTAAAAAATTGATAGCGACGTTCATTTGATGTGACAATTTTCATTAAATTTTTTGTATAAAAAAACTTCATTACAACAAAATTTTTTAAATATTTTTTATTGTGAATTTGTCCTTAATTGAACGGTAATAAATTTCCTGTTATTATTACAAAATTATTTCAGTGGAAGTAAAATTTGTCCAAAGCCAAACTGTAGTCAATATACAAAATTATAAAAACAATGTGGTTAAAGAACTCTTACAATTATTTTAAAATTATTATTTTTCATAATTTAATACATTTTAGTAATATTTACAAAAATAATTATTGTTTTTATTTTTTTTAAATCATGTGGTGAGTACGATCATTATTTGAAATTTTGTGACATTATCGCACCAAGATTGATCCAAGGTTTGATCCTAAAATGTACCCTTTTAGGGTAGAACCTAGAGAAAAATTCCGAAAATATTTAATAATTTAGCAAAACAGTTTGAAACTATTTTCAAAAAGAGCCCAAGAACTTTGAAAAATGTTCATTCTTTCCTAAGTTATTCCAATTTTAATCTCAAAAAGATATTACACGAAGTTTTTTTCTAAATATTATTCCGACATAGTATATATTCGCATATTTTGCGCAAAAAAAAAATAATGGTATGAGCGCTTATTCCAAAATTAAAAATTTCGATTATCAACAAAAAAATCATTAAAAAACTTTTTTTACTCAGGAATTGTTAAAAATTGAATGTAGAGTCAAAAAAGTTTTACAATTTTTTGTTGTAAAATTATAACTTTTGAATCTACAAAGGCTTGTATATTTCTTTATTGCAAAAGGTTATTGAGAAATTATATTCCAGGATTTTTTTCTAGAATTTTCTCCTTGGATGGTGTTCGAATATTTTTTATACGCAATAAAAAAAATCTTGGGGCCGCTCTGTTCAAAATAATATTTTTATTCTTATTTTTTTTTACCTGAATTTTAAAAATAACGGGCTTTTTCTGCTTAAAAGCTGAGTAATAAATTACCATGAAATTTGGTTCCAACAAAATTTTATTTTAACAATGTTTTTTGCAATTGAATTTTTTATTATTTGATGGCTTATTTAAAAAAAAACATTCTCTACAACTGTACTGTTTTCAATTTTGAAAAAAAATGGCTGCAATCGTTAAAACCATTTTTTTAAAAGGAGCATTTTTTAAACAAATGCTAATTTTAACAAATATATGTCATGATTTATCCAAATGCGAAGATTTTTTAAGAATTGGTAAGAGGCGACAATAAAAAAAATTAGTTACAAAAACTATTGTTAAAATAATTATTTTGCGTAAGTTTTAAACTTTTTTCATAAAAATATTACTTTATAAGACGTGAATGATAATATCGTTTTAATTCTTGAAATTAAAGAAAAATTTGTTTCCAGAGACCCGATTTTTGACACTACAACTATCTTATCTTTCAATATGTTCAATTTACTATGTTTGTTGATATTTTTGAATTCTTCAATGTTGCAAATGGAATTTTTTAAAGCTTTCATTAAAAAATTCGGATAAATATAGGGTGGCAATATTTTGATCGTTAAAGTGTTTATTGCTTTAAAAAATCTTAAAAAATAAAATAAAATTTTGCTATCAGGATATTGTCAAAATCTAATTTTTTATACAATATTTTTAAAAATACTTTTCAATCAAATTTTTACATAGTTATTATTTTCAACCTTTTAGAATTCATATTTATTGAAATTATCATTGAATGAAAAAAAAGGTTTTTTCTATTTTTTGCCGGATTTTTAGCAAAAAATGTCTGTTGATCTAATATCGCAATCTACAATTCTCATTATGCCAGAAAAGAATAATTTTTATTTATGAAACAGTTTGTATTCTCATTCAGGAATCCCATATCTCGGGAGCATGCTTTTATTTTTGCAAAAAATTGAACATTCGATTTTTAATCGCCAGCCACAGCCGATTTTGATAACCCATGAAATTTTAATCTTCAAATTTTTGATTGCTTTTTTCGGAATTCATTAATTTTTTACATTCAAAATCGTCCATCCATATTCAGATTCTCAATATCTCGGGAGAATGTTTTTTTTTCAAACTTAAAATTGCGTTTTTTATCGCAATCCGCAGCCGAGCCGGCTAGAATTTTAGGTTAGTGCCATTTGAGATTGTCAACTTTCACATCCATTTTCTCGAACCTAGATAACTTCCTATAATCAAAATTTGTTGGTCCCAATTCGAAAATACTTCAGCTTCGGAGTGGACTTTTGTTTCATTTTTAAATAGTTATTTTCGATTTTAGAGAATCCTTTTTCGCTTCCCTGATCAATTCCCATTTTGTTGGTTATCTAGTTCTGTACTGCCAAACTTCAAATATTTTTCAATATTTTTGAGAAAAATTAATTTTCTTGACAATCAATGAAAGTCCATATCTTAATTTCTATTGCACAGGGGTGAACGCCCTTTTGGGACTTTACATTAGGGCACAAAAGGAACCCCCAGGCTACCAAAATATTATTAGGTGACCTTTTTGGAAGTATATACCCAGATTTTGGCGGCGTCTCTCTGTCTGTATGTTAGCAGGTTCCTGCTACCGGTTATATTGAACCTACGATAACTTTAGAATGGTTCTCCAAATTGTGTTAAATTGAATATGAAAATTGGTTATCAGAATAATACAACCGTTTTCGATAAAATTCGAAAAGTTGCAATCTGCAGCTCAACTTGAATTAGGTTCGAAAACTCTAATTACTTTAAATCTATTTTTTTTAACATTGCTTAAATTTGACCCGTGAACATTAACAAATTTTCCAATGGAAATCACACAGGCTTTAAAGTTCTAATTTTTCATTTAAAAATTTGTATTGTTTTAAAACGAAGATGTTAATTATGTGTTTAAGATTTAGATGAGGGTATTTCAATCATAAACGTTAGAATTTGAAACTGCATATTAAATTCTGAATTCCTGGAAATGTCTAATTTTAAATTGATATTTGTTTTTGAATGCTTAAACTCGCCATTGTTCAATTAAGAAGCCTTTCTATTAAATTTAGTTTTGACTGGTTATAATTCAAAATTACTCCTAGAACTAGCTTGTAAATCTCTAGTTTCCAACGAAATATGATTCGCACAGATTTTCAACATGAAACAGGACACTTTCCATGTAAAATCTGTACCGATATTCCTGCGGTAAAGGGTCGTAAGTCATTAAAGGAGGAACTCCAGCTGGGCGAAGAACAATGTCAGGATCGTTCAACACGAACTTGAAGTATTTACGACCTTCGAAGTTTCTTCAAAGTGAATTTCGCAACGCCACAAGATTACTGGAGCTTAAGTCTTTGCAGCTTGCTCTTGCTCACATCGACGAAGAAATAGTTTGCTTGTGGGGGATGCTAATGAAGCTCGGACTTAATGATTCCACTCTCAAGATTCTTGGATAAGAATTGATGGATTCTTTCGAGAAACATTCTTGAGGCTCAAGAATTTTTTACATTTTTATCTTGGTCTTTGAAAATATCTTACTCTATCCACCGAAAATCTAAAGATCTAAAAGACTAAACAATATTTTGATCAGTTAATTAAGGAGCCGTTCGAAAAAACGTCACACTGCCGGGGTGGGGGGTAAACGATTTTTTGCCGAATTTTAACGTAGGGTTAACGCAGAATGTGACATCACACATGGTAAACATTAATGTGAATAGCAATTTTTTCAAATACTTAAAAAATTAAAATTAGTGATTTTATTTTATGAGTGAAGTATCTAAATACAAAATTTACACTCTTTCCCTTATTCCCCTCTTTAATCCCTTTTTAAGGAATTCGAGGCTTTTCCCCTGTTTTCCAACTAATTTTCGTAATTCCTTTTAAGTGAAAAGCTTACTTTTGGTTCAGAATTAATCTATTTTGGTTAAATATTCTACTATTTAGTTGAAGGTTTAAATATTTTTTTGAGCATTGATTTTTTAGTTGACAAATAATTTTCTTAACTGAAAATATTTATCTAATTCATTCTTGGTTGAAAAATGATCGCTTTTAATTGAAAATTCAACTATTACATTTTTCATTGAGAATTAATCTTTTTTGGTTGACAGTTGAAGTACTTTGTCAAAAATTCATTTTATTGGTTGAACATTTAACTATTTTTTGGAAATTCGTTTATTTTTTTGTTAAAAATTTTTGTACAAAATTTATCGTTTTTAGTTCCTAATTCAACTATTTTGTGGAAAATTAACTTTTTCGTTAAAAATGCATATTTTCAGGTTGAAAATTCAACGGTTCTGTTGAAAATTCGCCTTTTTAGCTTCAAAATTCAACTTTTTTGGTTGAGCATTCAACTATTTTGTTAAAAATTCGTCTTTACTGGTCGAATTCAACTGTCTTGTAATTAAAATTAAAATCTTTTCTGTTTGAAATATCAAATATTACCATTTTTTGACAATTCATCCTTTTGTTCCAATTTGAATGATTTTTTTTATTTAAAATTAGAATCTTTTTTTGATTGAAAAGTTAACTATTATATTTTTCGTTAACATTATTCTGTTTTGATTGACAATTCAACTAATTGCTTCAAAGTTGAACTTCATTGTTAGAAATGTATTTTTTGTTACCAGTTCATAATTTTAGTCGAAAATTCGACTATTTTGTTGAAAATTTCATTATTTTGTTAAAAATTCAACCACTTTGTTGAAAATTTGATTTTTTTGATAAAAATTAGTTTTTTCTTTGTTGAAAATTAAGTGTTAAAAATAAAGTGAAAATTGAACTATACTACTTTTTGGTTGAAACTTGACCGTTTTTAGTTGACAATTAAACTATTAATTTTCTCTTGCGAATTAATCTTTCCTGGTTGAAAATTCAACTACTTGCTTGAAATCTCGTATTTTTGTTGTTGTTAAAAATCAATTTTTGCAACTACGAATTTGACTATGTTTTTACTGAATTTTAATGAATTTTAATGTTTTTTATATAAAATTAAAATCTTTTCTATCTGAAATATCAACTATGTATTACATTTTTCATTGACAATTCATCCTTTTGGTCAAATTCGACTGTTTTTTATGTAAAATTAAAATCTTTTATTAATTGGAATATCTAATATTATATTTTTAATTAAGAATAATTTTTTTTTTTCATTGACAACATAACTATTTGTTTGAATGTTAAACTTCATTATTAATGTTATTTGTTTGTTTAAGATTCACCATTTTAGATGAAAATTCATCTTTCTAGTTGACAATTTCACTATTTTATTAAAAAATCCACTATTCTGTAAACAATTTAACTGTTTTGTTGAAAATTTGTTCTTTTTTTTTTGGTTGAAAATTAATTCTTTTAACTGAAAAATTTTCTATACTATTTTTGGTTGAATATTAATCGTTTTAAGTTGAAGATTCAACTATTAAATTTTTCATTGCGAATTCATCTTTTTTGGTTGAAAATTCAACAACTTGGTTGAAATTTCGTATTTTTGTTGTTGTTGAAAATCAATTTTTGCAACTGCGAATTTGACTATGTTTTGACTGAATTTGAATTTGAATTAATTTGACTGTTTTTTATATAAAATTAAAATCTTTTCCAGATGAAATATCAACTATGTATTACATTTTTCATTGACAATTCACCCTTTTGGTCAAATTCGACTGTTTTTTATGTAAAATTAAAATCTTTTATTAATTGAAATATCTACTATTATATTTTTAATTAAGAATAAATCTTTTTTTTATTGAAAATATTTTTTTATAATAATTATTTGTTTGAATGTTAAACTTCTTTCTTAATATTGTTTGTTTGTTTAAGATTCATCATTTTAGATGAAAATTCATCTTTCTAATTGACAATTTAATTATTTTATTAAAAAATGCACTATTTTGTAAATAATTCAACTGTTATGTTGGAAATTTGTTCTTTTTTTGGTTGAAAATTAATTCTTTTAACTGCAAATTTTTCTATACTATTTTTGGTTGAATATTAATCGTTGTAAGTTGAAAATTCAACTATTACATTTTTCATTGTGAATTCATCTTTTTTGGTTGAAATTTCGTATTTTTGTTGTTGTTGAAAATCAATTTTTGCAACTGCGAATTTGGCTATGTTGTGACTGAATTTGAATTTGAATGAATTTGACTGTTTTTTATGTAAAATTAAAATCTTTTATTAATTGAAATATCTACTATTATATTTTTTATTAAAAATAAATCCATTTTTATTGAAAATATATCTATTTGCTTGAATGTTAAACTTCTTTCTTAATGTTGTTTGTTTAAGATTCATCATTTTAGATGAAAATTCATCTTTCTACCTGACAATTTAAATATTTTATTGAAAAATCCACTATTTTGTAAATAATTTAACTGCTTTGTCAAAAATTTAGTCTTTTTTTGGTTGAAAATTAATTCTTTTGAATGAAAATTTGTCTATAAAATTTTTGGTTGAAAATTAATCGTTTTTAGTTGAAAATACAACTATTAAATTTTTCATTGCGAATTCATCTTCTTTGGTTGAAAATTCATCTAATTGTTTGAAAAATTGATTCTTTTTGTGTCAAAAATAAATTTTTTTCAACTGAAATGTTGACTATTCTGTTTTTTTGTTCAAAATAGATCGTTTTTAGTTCTTGATTCAACTATTTTGTGGATAATGAACTTTTTCGTTAAAAATTCATATTTTCACGTTAAAAATTCAAATGCTTTGTAGAAAATTCACCTTATTGGATTAAAAATGTATCTGTTTTCCAGAAAATTCGCCTTTTTGGTTTGAAAATTCAATAATTTGGTAGAAATGTTATCTTTTTTGTTTAAAAATACAACCGATTGGTTCAAAATTAAACTATTTTGCTTAAAATTCGTCTTTATTGGGTGTATTTTTTAAATAAATTGTTTTCTGTTGTTGTTGAAATATCAACTATTACATTTTTCGTTGTTAATTTATCCTTTTGATTAAATTCGACTTTTTGTTATATAGAATTAAAATCCTCTTTTGACTGAAGTGTCTACTATTTTACTATTATATTCTTCCTTGAGAATTAGTCTTTTTTGACTGGAAATTCAACTACTTGATTGAAAGTTGAACTTCTTTGTTCAAAATGCATTTTTTTCTTAAGATTCGCCATTTTAGTTAAAAATTCAGGTATTTTGTTGAAAAATACAAATATTTTGTTAAAAGTTAAACTTTTTCGTTGAACATTCGTCTTTCTGGATAAAAAATTCCTTCTTTTGGATTGAAAAGTCTGTTTGGTTTAAAAATGCAACTATTCGCTTAAAATTTCGTCTCTTTTGGTTGAAATCTCAACTATTTGATTGTAAATGCAACCGTTTGGTCTAAAATTAAGTTGCTCGTTTGTTGAAAATTCTTCTTTTTGGGTTTAAAAATCAACTGTTGTTTTTTTAATCGATTTTTAGCTTCAAAACTCAACTCTTTCGTTGAACATTCATATTTTTTCATATTCCGACTTAAGATCTCATTGAATTCAACATAATAGCTATACACGAATTTTATCTACAGAAATTTATTCTCCTTTTTATCCTCAATATTTCCCCATTTTTGTGTAAAAAATTTTGATTTAAAGAGGGATGGGCAAGAAATAAAATAATAAATTTAAGATCGATGTTAATATGCCTTTTAAGAGTTTTAACACTTTTTACCTTAAGTTTAAGTAGTTTTAGGGCTTGCTCCAAATTTTATTTACCACTCATTTAATTTTTCTAAACACTATATTTCAAACGAATATTTTATATTTTTAGAAAAAATGTTGCAGTATTTGTTGAAGGATAAGTCCTGTCTAAATAGTGATTTTGGAACTGAAAATTTGTTCAGTTCTTATTGCTGAGTTTCTCTATATTTTTTCAAGAATTTAAGATCCACTAATAATAGTGGGTCTCTGTTTAGAGTGAAAATATGCAAAGTTGCTCTGCGAGTTAAGTCCCGCAAGGGATTAACGCTCTTTATGATGGACGACGTGTCCCTCGTTTCCCTAGGGATGAGTGCGGAACCTGTCGTTACACTTCCGAAACATTTGCACCCCACCTGTAGCTTATCACTTTTTTTTAATACTTGTTGCATTTGGTGAAATTAGTGCTGAAACTTTTTTCTTTTAATCCCATCATGATTAAACTTTTCACTAATAAATAAATTATAAGTCATCATTATAACGTAATAGCGAGCGCCCCTTTTTGCACAGGGTTCATTACACCCTGAAAATGCTCGTATTTTCTTCGAGTACGGCTGAACTGATAGAAAAAGCATAATTTTGTATGAAAAAATGTTTACAAATACGAAAAATAATTACTTTAAGCTTTTATATTAGACCAATTTCCTTCCGAGATGGTTCAAATTGAAGGTCTTAACATATAGATGTGCATTGTATAATCAAATTTTCTATGTTATACTGATGTTTTTTTGTTATCAATGATTGAAGAATGTGAAGAATGAGGAAAGTTCATTTTTCAGATTTAGACCACTATGCTGGAATTTTTTCTTATAGTTCTAATGTCTTTGAAGGTAGCTAAAATTGAAAGTCTTGGCATGTAGATGTGCATAAAAAAGTTAAATCTTTTACTTTTTTTAACAGTTGTTTCAGCATTTTTTTCATTCTTATTTTCTTGTCATCACCCACATCAAAATATCTCTTAATGTGCCCTATCCCTTCAACAATTCCTTTTCTTAGTTTTATAATTATGTGTAGAAATTGTTGACGTAAGTTGTTGGCTTTAGGGTCCGGTGAATTAAAACGAATTAAGTTGTTTCAAACTTTTCGGCACACAATATTGGCCCTCATCAGTGAGTTTGATTAAATCTGTGAAAAGCACATAATATCTTGTAGGTATACGCAGTTTTACAATTAGAAGTGTTATTCGTTGGTTAATATCTCAGTTGTGAAATTATAAAAATTATTTATATTTGAAAAATTTTGATTTTATTTAATTCTATTAGTAACTATTGGTAAATATTGCAGTATTATTAAAGCATGGTTTTATTTTAACGAAGTACAATTGATGAAAAAACAATGACAATGTAGTCTAATGTAGTAGAAAAATTTTTTTCCCCCCACAAATCTTAACAACCAAATTTTTTCCAAAAGTTGTCAGAAAACATTGCAATCGAAAAATACTTTTAAAACTTTTTTTCCCAGTGGCGTATATTCAATTTAAAGAAATTTTTGATTTGGTTTTATTTCTATCTGTTTGTATGAAGAATAGCCTTCAACACAATTTTGTGTGCAAGAGAGAAATAATGTTAAGTGAATAATTCATATGTTATCATGAGGAATTATGTTTGAGAGAGTAAAATTTTCCCTCAGAGATTTTTATAATTATAACGGAAATTTATTTTTTAATTTAAAATGACAGTTTTCATATTACAGCATGAGATGTTACATTGAAAATGGAAGCTTTAGACAATTAAGACTGGGTTTCCATATTTAATTAAATGAATATCTCTTGGAGAGATAAACGAAAAAATCCGAGATTTATATACAGAGTTTTTTAATGAGTCCTTTATCATCCTCAATCATCCTGTGAATTTCGAGTTGGTCCTAGTTTTTTTTTCATCCTAAAATAAAAACATCGGAAAATGTTCATAAATCGCTATTTTGATGTTTGGCATTTGTGTATACGACTTGGGTGAAGTTAGTTCTCTTGGTAGCACGAAATATGATTTTTTGAATACATATTTGTTCAATTTTTTGGTTAAAAGTACATTTTTTTCAATTGAAAAGCCAACTATTAAATTTTCGGTTAAGAATTTATCTTATTTGGTTAAAAATGTTACTATTTGGTTCAAAATTGAACTATTTTGTTGAAAGTTCAACTGTTTTATTAAAAATTAGTCTTTTTGCTTTGAAAATCCAACAATTTGATTGAAACTTTTTTGTATAATAACATTTTTTTAAATTGAAAATTCAACTATTTTGTTAAACATTCATCTTTTTGGTTTTAAAATTCATCTCTTTTGTGGAAATGTCATATTTTTTTTAATGCAGCTGTCTGCTTAAAAAATAATTTTGTTCAGTTAAGAATTAACTTTTTTGTTAAGAATTCACATTTTTGGGTTGAAAATTCAACTGTTTTGTAGAAAATTCGTAGTTTTGGCTCGAAAATTCAACAATTTGAAAAAATTCAACTGTTTGGTGGAAAAATGATGTATTCTGTTGAAAATTCGTCTTTTTGGTAAAACATCAATTTTTTGTTATAAATCAAGTATTCTGTTGAAAATTCATATTTTTAGATTAAAAATTCAACTCCTTGGTTGAAAGTTGAACTAACTTCTAAAAAGTTAATTTTTTTGGTTGAAGATTCATAAATTTAGTTCAAAATTCTCCTTTTTTTGCTGATAAAAATGAATTTTTTAAACTGAAAATTGAACTATTTGCATGAATATTCAATTGTAAATTAACTTTTTTGTCGAAAATCATAATGTTTCGCTTGAAATTCAACTGCATTATAAAAAATTCGCCTTTTTTGGCTTTAAAATTCAACAATTTCATTGACATTTTTTTGTATACTAACATACTTTTTAAAATTGAAAATTCAGCTATTTTTTTAAACATTCATCTTTTTGGTTTCAAAATTCATCTCTTTCTGTAGAAATGTAATTTTTTTCATTTGTTAATAATGCAACTGTCTGCTTAAAAATTATTTTTTTTTCAGTTGAGAATTAACTTTTTTGTTAAGAATTCACATTTTTGGGTTGAAAATTCAACTGCTTTGTAGAAAATTCCTATTTTTTGCTCGAAAATTCAACAATTTGAAAAAATGTAACTGTTTGGTGGAAAAATTACGTATTCTGTTGAAAATTCGACTTTTTTGGTAGAACGTCAATTTTTTGTTAAAAATCAAGTATTTTGTTGAAAATTCATATTTTTAGAATAAAAATTCAACTCCTTGGTTGAAAGTTGAACTAACTTCTAAAAAGTTCATTTTTTTTGGTTGAAGATTCATAAATTTAGTTCAAAATTCTTGTTTTTTTGCTGATAAAAATGAATTTTTTTAACTGAAAATGTAACTATTTGGATGAAAATTCAATTGTAAATTACCTTTATTGTTAACAAATATAATGTTTGGCTTAAAATTCAACTGCATTATTCCCTTTTCTCCCTCTTTTTCCATTATTTTATTCTTGTCTCTAATGAGCCGAAAAGTGAGATTGTTTTGGAATTTTATTATTATGAATATTTTTCCTGCTTATTTTGCAAAAATTATTCGTAGTAAAATGAAATTCTTTTCAATCTTAATTAAAAAAATTTTCAAATCATATTATGATTCTCTCCAATCTGCAGGGTTTGCTTATGAATAATTTTAAGATTTCTTTAAATTGAGTTTACATAATTTTACCTCAATTTTTTGTAAGAAATCTTTTCGTTTATTTAATTTAAAAAAAAAACACAATAATAATTTGTTGTAATGAGTATGCATTGAGTTTTAGTAAAAAAAATTTTTAGAAATGTATTTAAATATATTGGATTGTTTTCTTTTCCTAATTGGAAAATTTAATAATTCTAATAGATTGGTCTTAGAATCACCTACAAAAAATTCGTGTTTTTGGCTTTAAAATTCAACAATTTGATATAAAATTCAACTATTTCGTACAATATTGAAGTTCTTCGTAGAAAATTTGTTGTATTGGAAATTAATTATCCTCAATAAAAATTTAGTTACTCCATTTTTTGTGAAAAATTGATATTTTTTCGTTTAAAAAGCAACTACTTAGTTAAAATGCTTAAAAAATAAAAAAATGAACTAAAAAGGAATCAAATAAAATTTGGACTCACATATCATCTATTGTTCAAACAATTTATTTGATAATTTATTTAATTTGTTAAAAAGTAATTCTTTTTTGTTAGAAAATCAATCATCTTGTTTGAACATTCAACTATTTTGTTAAAAATTCACGTATTTTGCTGAAAATTCGTTTTTACTCGTAGAAAATAAATCTTCTCGGTTTAAAATTCAACTATTTGGTTATAAAATTATGTCTTTTCTTAGAAATTGATCTTTTGTGGTAGAAAATTAATCTCCTCGGTTGAAAATTCATATCATTGTGTAAATATTCTTCAGTTTGAAGCAGAAAAATGACGTATTCTAATGAAATCCAACCTATTGTGACCCTCCATTTTACCTTTAATCCTTTTCCAAAATAGAATTAAAATTTTTGAAATTTTGAATATCTTAATCGTTAAAAAAAGTGGATGAATATTTTTAATGGCTTGATGAATGAAACGAGTTTAATCGTTGAAAAAATTAGGAAAATTGTTTTGATTTGGAAAGCAGCTGATGTTGTATGACCATTTTTAACTGAACGCTGGTAATATTTATTTTATAGTATTATTTTTTAGTAGAGTAAGAAAGATAATTTCTAATATCGGTACATGAAAGGACCTTGCCCCAAATAAGCAGGTAAAAGTACCAGGTGTTGTTGCAACCAGAATGTAGATTGTAGAACTTCATACCTGAGAAAAGATGACGATTTGTTCCCTAATCCAAATACATATATATCTATCGAAAAAAATTGGTCTCACGAAATATCTAAAAAATCTCGCAATTATTTTTGTTGAAAACGTGATTGGCTTTTTGTTATTTGAAGTTATTTTATATCTAAAATTAAATTTTTTTTAAATTAAATCTATAAATAATCCCTTTTAATAAGAAAAATCATAGGAAAACTAATACGAATAAAAAAATAGTTGTGCTTTTCAATACACTTGCACGGTTAAATTTTAAATTCCAAATTATCCAATAAATTTTTGAAAATATTATACATGTTTTGTTTTAGTGCTTTTGGCTGTGAATAAGTATTTTCAAAAAAAAATCAAAAACTTCATCTAAACACATAATGTTTCGAGGACTTAAAATTTCTAAAAATTTTAGGTTGTGTTAGTTTTTTTCACCGGAAATTAGCATTTTTAAACCAAAATCATCATCAAGATCCCAATTTCCAACAATGTTAAGTCATATTAGCGCTTTACACCAGAAATGAGTACTTTAAACATAAATTGTTAGATTTGAAAGATAAACAATTTTTCAACTATTTACATTTTTGGGTTTTATTAGCATTTTAACCGAAAATCGGAATTTTAAAACAAACAAAAATTACATTCTGAAGAATCATAATTTGTGAACTATTTTAGGTTGCACTGGCGTTTTTCATCGATAATTGTTATTTTCTAGTATTTTTTCATCAGAAATTCGTTTTTTTTTTCAATTTAGATTTCAAAGAAGATTCACTACTTTTTAGTAATTTTTTATTATGTTGGCGTTTTGCACTAGATTCACTAGAAGACGGCATTTTTAGTAAAAAATCATTAGATTTCAGAAAAGTTAAAAAAAATGCTGTACAATTTATGTTGAGTTAGCGGTTTTCAATATAAATTTCCGAAATCGGTTCGAAAATGATTCAAAGTTCTAAAGAATTTTATTTTATGTTACTTTTTTTAGATTATTAGTATTTTTATTAAAAAATTATTAGATTTCAAAGAATATTTACCATTTTTACAAATTTATGATGGGTTGGCACGTTGTACCAGAAATTGGTATTTTAAAATGAAAATCATTATAATTTGAACAAGATAAAGAATCTTTGAACAACTTTGGATTATATTAGTGTTTTTCGTCGGAAATTGGTTATTTTAATTTAAATAATATTAGATTTAACAAAAGATATACTTTTTTTTAAACAATTCCAGGTTATGTTAGCATTTTACACTGGAAATCGGTATTATTGATAAAAAATTATTAGATTTAAAAAATGATTCAAATTGTTTATACAAATGTAGATTTAGCTAGCGTGTTTCATTAAAAATATTAACATAGATTTCAAACAAGAATTTTTGAACAATTTAAGGTTATGTTAATAATTTCCACCGAAAAACGGTCGTTTTAAATGAAAATCATTTAACTTCAAAGAAGATTTACATTTTTTGAGCAATTTAAGGTTATGTTATTATGTTTTTCACATGAAATCGGGTTAAAAAAAATAGTAATTAAATTTCAAAGAAGATTCGTAACTTTTCAACAGTTTCAGGCTATGTTGGCGTTTTCCACCAAAATCGCCACTTTTAATAAAAAATTATCAATTTCGAAAAAAAAATTTTTCTTATATAATTGTAGAAGATTTACAATTTTTGAACAATTTATGGTTATGTTAAAGTTTCTAACATGGAATTGGTTATATTAAACAAAAATATTTAAATTGCAATGATTGATTCTTACGTTAGTTTACTGTTTTTGTCGGTAATCATTGATATTAAAAACAATAGATTTCGAAGAATATTTACAACTTTTAAGAACTTTAGTTTATTTTGGTGTATTTAATCTGAAATCGGTATTTTCAAAGCAAAATTATTAGAATTAAATACAATGATTTTTGTTTAAAATAATAAAATTTAAAATCTTGAAAAATTTCGGATTATGTTGGATTTTTTCGTTTGAAATTTACATGCTTATTCAGAAATAATTAGATTTCATAGAAGATTCATAATTTTGAACAATTTTACGTTACACTGACGTTTTTAATCGAAAATTGGTATTTATAAACAAAACTTGTAAATTTAATTTTTAACTGTTGTAAATTCAACTTTTAATTTACTTCAATTATCAACACTTTAAAATTTATCCTTTAAAAATTAAACTGTTCAAAAATGATGAAAATTCCATTCTGAACTGTTAACAAATAAAAAATAAGTCAATTTCGTATTAAAAAAAAATGTTAAAAATGTAATATTTACATCATTTCAAATGAGAACTAATAAACATTTCAATCCGTAAAAAAATCTAAAAAAGTCGTTTTTTCGAAAATAATATAATAATAATAAAACAATTTTTTACGTTATGTTAGTGCTTTTCGTCTAAAATTAGTATTTTTCAACCAAAATGCAACGGTCTGATTGTCTATTTATTGCACAAAATTATTATATAATAATTCCAAAGTTAAGGTATCAATTTTTATCAAAAATGTTGCCCTTGTATATTTTACACTATTTTAGATAATATATAGTATGAAATAACAAAAATTTTGTTTCAATAATAATTTTATATTTTAATACAAAAATTTCGTGAGAAAATAATTATACTTAGCTATGATTTATCTACTGTTTCTTGGATTTAAATTATTTGAATATAGCTTCCATTGAATGTAACTTTGCAATAATTATTTCTTATTTGTAACGTTAAATTCTTCGGCTTGTAAATATTTTAATGATTTAAAATAGGCAATTAATTTATTTCCGATTCTGTAAACTTGAAATTGTTAATTTTTTAACAATAAAATGTAATTTAAAATTTAGGATTTCTAACATTATCACATCACTGAAAATTGACTCATATTTGAATAATAATTGATCAAAACTACTAAAAGGTTCAAATTCGAGTTTGGTGAATTCAAACACTTCAATTTCCTAATTTCTAAAATTTTAATTAGCAAGGTTTCTAATCATTTTTAATTTTTAATTATTTCATTTTATGCATTTCCAATATAAAATTGTTCAATTTCTAATGCTTTATTGCTTTACTAAAAAATATAAATTTTTAAACAGTGTGAAGTATGATTTAAATTTCAATCACTTGAAAAATTGACAATACGAACAATTTTGAAGCTTTAATTTTCCATAGTAGAACGCCCTTAATTTTAAGTAATTAATTATTGAATTAATATAAAATTTCTTTTGGGGACAGTTTCTCAAATACGTGTCAAAATTGTTAGTCGTGCCGAAAATCAATTCCCTGGAAAAAAATTGTCTACGAGTTTAAGAATTTAAATATTGTCAGTGATTTCACATGATAGAAAAAGCATAATTTTGTATGAAAAAATGTTTATAAATGCGAAAAATAATTACTTTAATAACAGTTTTCGTGGATAATTTTTTTCTCATTGTCGCTTTTCATAAGTTAAAAAATCGGAAAAATTTTAATTAATCATAGCTTATATATCGGGGAGAAGATTCCCTACAACTCTACTGTTACAATGTTTAAAATAAGTCAATAATCTTCAAATATTACCATTTATTTAAAAAAATTTCCCTTTTTAAAAAACTGATTCGAAGATTTCACCTGTAGAAAAATTTGCTTTCAAAATTGGAAACAGTGGAGTTATGGAAAATGTTTTCCCTGAAAAATCCATCATTTATTAAAATTCTACCATTAATCAAAAATGGGTAAGTAGCGATAATAAGAAAACATTCAATTGCGAAAAACATTGTTAAAATAATTTTGTTGGGAATTTTGGAAATCTTTTCATCATACATATTGTTTTTTATTCAAAATTACATTATCAGTATTATTATCTCGATTCTTAAAAACACAGAAAATTTTTCGAAAATAAGATTATTGGTTCAAAAAATTCTAATATGTATCCTGTCGAAAGGATGTCATAAGGACATAAGTACCTAACTGCGAATTTGCGCTTAGGTCCTTGTATGCATGCGCAGTCACATCAACCTAATAACATTTTCCAATCAATTTTTTTTTAATAATTAAAATTTTGATTTTTGAGGACGTTTTTTGTCTCATGTAACCTCGGGAAACAGTGGGTTATACCTTTATAACGTGCTACCTTTCAAATCGAATATCAATTGTTAAGACTTCTTCTTACTTTACTGTGGTTTAAAAAGAAAATATTTTCTTTTCGAGAAATTGGTAGAAGTAAACAGAATCATAAAATGAAGACAAACAGGTGCCTTTTTTTGTAAGTGGTGAAGTTGAAGCCAAACCCGGTTGTAAAAAATGGTTATCGAGTATCCTGGCTTTCACTTCAAAGTTTAAAGACTTTAGAAGTTTAGACTTTAAAGGTACAGCTTATCCTTATCTGATGTTTCGATCGGAAAATAAAATCGGTGAAATGATCAATACGACAGGTTCGACCTTGAAGAAACAGTGAAAATTTTGAAGAATTAACAGTCATGTCCCTTTTCCTGTTTCCTGGGACCAAGTTTCAGCCCATTCCTGCATAATCGCATTACCGTTTTCCTCGTCGCAGAACTAAAGTCCGACAGGTAGAAGGTCCTCCATTCAGCTTTCCCTTATTCTTATTGCTCATTGCTCATCCTCACCTGAAAGATTTTTATTGTTTTAATGCCCGCAATATCCCAAATGCGACACTCGCCTTGAAAAGCACGTTCTATCGTAAATTTTATTTTAAGCACTTGCAAGCTATAAACTGCTTTAAAATTGTAAAATGCAACTCTCACTGTCAACAGCCCATCGGGAGGGATTATAGAAAGCCACAAATTTTACCAATAATATACAATCTTTGTAGAGGAAATTTTTCAAAAAGACACTGCTTTTTTTACGCGCCCGAGTGAAGAAAAAGTCCCATTGAGGATAAGGTTTCGGCTAAATTGCTGAGACAAATGATTTCAGTACCAACTTTTCTTAACATTTTTTAAAAGTCCAAATAGTGACAAAAATATCGAAAAAGTCCCATTTAATTTTGATTATTTTTGTTTTGTTTTGAGTAGACCATTTTTAAGAAGTATCAGAAAACTCCCACTTCATTGTTTGTATTAAAATTTGCAAACCCTGAATAATCTTTAGAACAAAACTACTATAAAAGATCCATTTGATTATTTAAAAATTTTCTAAAAACGTTCATGGGAGTTTATACGATAAAAGTATCGAAAAAGTCCCATTTCATTGTTATTTTTTATTTTGAGCTAACCTTTTTTAGGATAAAAGTTCCAAAAAGTCCCACTTATTTTTTTATTTTATTTTACAAGCACTACATTGTTTTTAAAGCAAAAGTACTAGGAAAGATCCAATTTATTCTTTTTAGAAGTTTGTACAAGTATCGAAAAAATCCCTCTTATTTTTTTTTAGCAGAACTCACTTAGAACAAAACTACCTGAAAATTCCTACCATTTTTTTAGCGGGCCTTTTTAGGACGGAAGTACCGAAAAAGTCCAACTTAATTTAATTTTTTTTTTATTTTCAAAGTCCTCAATTTTGGAATAAAGGTACTAGAAAAGTTCCATTTTATTTTGTTGTTGTTGAAATTTTACCTTTAAAAAGTCTTGTTTTTTGGGAAGAAGTCCCATCAGTACTTGTGAAGATTTCGAAAAAAAATAAAGTGAATGAAATCAATAAAGCTTGAGTATTAGGATACTCATTAGATTATTAGATTACGATTTTTTGAAAATAAAATTGTCAAGATTCATTTAAAGATAAATTTTGAGAATCAAGGACATTAAAAAAAGGCCGCGACTATAAGTACTATAAGGACTATTTGTACCGAAAGTTCAGTACAAATAACCGAATTTTTTCGGCACGCATAGACAGCCTTAAAAAAATCTGAATCATTTCGAAATTATCAATATTTGAAATCCAAAGAAAGGAATATGAAATCAATTTTAATAGCCCCGGTTCTGGTAGAATTTTATTCTAATTTTCTACAATATTTAATTATTTTTTATAAAACAATGTAAAAATATCATGGAAAATTGTATAAAATTTACAAAAAAACTCTACTAGAAACTACAAAGCTAAAGTACCGATACTCTTACAAAATTTAGTAATGACAAATTTGTACAAAAAATTGTAAAGATTTCTCAAAAAATTAATTTTGAGAACCGCGGACATAAAAAAATCGGAATCATTTCGAAATTATCGATATTTCAAATCCAAATAAAATAATATGAAATAAATTATAATGACCGCAGTGGAAATGTTTCTTCACAATAAAATATAATAAATTACAATAAAGTACCATGAAGCAAAAAATTGTAATCTTTTATTATAAATTGTAATTACTAAATTTCATAAAAGTGTCCGAATTTTAGCAAATCTTGTAGTTTCTAGTAGAATTATTTTATACGTTTTTAAATGAATTCCAAAATAATAGAAAATTGCAAAAATTATTCAACTAGAAACTACAAGTTTTAAAAACTTCTGACACTTAGTAATTATAATTTTTTACAAAAGATCACAATTTTTTCTTTATTGTATTTTATTATAATTTATGATATTTTATTGTGAAAATACATTTCCATCAAGCAACGGCAGTAGCTGGGTCGTTATTTTCGACTCGTCGAGATCGCCAGTGCCAAGCACGGACAGGCGCGGCTAGCTCTTGGATGGGTGACCGTTCGCGATTCTTACTTCGTCGTGTTTTCACTGGGGCGGTAGATTTGACGCCGAGGATAGATCTGGGCACTCGATGCTGTTAAATGTTTACATTCAAACTCGTCTTGTCAGTAACTGTCTGTGCTCAGGTTTTTTATTTTTCTGCAGTTTTCCACTTCTCTGACCAAATTTCCAGGCGAATGCGAGCACTTCTAATAAAATTCCGACTGCAGACAGCATGGGATTCAGAGATTCCACAGGATTGAGTACGCCAGATATTATCTGGGGGCTTATTGAGAGTTGGGGTATTTAGGGTAATTGGGGTACTTGGGGTACTTGGGGTTAAGTTCAAGGGTATCTGATGATCTGGGGAAGGGGAAACTTAGGTACAGAGGATTCTTTATAATCTATATGTTGAATTCCCTATATGGAAATGTCCAAAAAGGATATTAAATATAGAAAGAAAAAGAAATTATGAATTTGCTTTTCTCTTTCTTTTCTTTAGTTCTTTCCTTTCATTCCTTTTTTTCTTTTTTTTTTTCTTAAATTTTTTTTTCGAAAGAAAAAAAATTTGAAATTTGAAAAACTCGAAGGAAAGAATGTTGCCAAATTCACACACATAATTAGAAATTTGAGTTTCAGTTGACAGTGACAAAGAATGTCACATTTGCGTATATAATAAAATTAACAAAAATGAAAGATTTACTATTGTAAAATTCTATTATTTAACCGAAGCCATACATATTCAGCGAAATTAATATTTGTATTTGACATGAGCAAAAGTAACGTTATTGTCAAATATCAATCAAAAGTTGTATTTTTGAACCAGGTGATAAATGACCATTTTCGATATTTTCATTGCATTATTTAATTTTAAATTGAAAAAATTATGTTTTTCAACCCAAAAGATCAATTTTCTTCAAAAAAAAAAGACAAATTTTTAACAAAATAGATAAATTTTCAAAAAAATAGGAAAATTTTTAACCAAACAGATGAATTTTTAACGAATAAGATTAAATGTCTATGAAAAAAGGTAAGTTTTCGAAAAAAAACGGAATGGTTAAATTTTCAGTTGAAGTAATTAATTTTGAATCAAAAAATGAATTTTCAACCAAAAAAGATTAATTTTTAACAAATTACATGAAATTTAAACCAAATTTTGAATTTGTAAAGGACTTTTTAACCAAACAGACTCAACCAAGAAGATTAAATTTCGATCAAAAAACATAAATTTTCGACAAAAACTGTAATAGTTTAATTTTTAGTTAAAATAGCTCATTTTCAACCAAAGAAATGTATTTTTAACCAAAAAAGATTAATTTTAAACAAAATACAGGAATTTCCAACCAAATAGCTATGTTTTCAACTAAAAAAGATCAATGTTAAGCCAAAAATGGAATAGTTAAATTTTCAGTTACAAAAAAACATTTTCAACACAAAAAAAAAAAACAATTTGCAGCAAATTATTCCAATTTTTAAGCAAAAAAATTAAGTTTCAACTAAAATAATGAATCTCCAACCAAAAATATGAATTTCCTACCAAAAAATACCAATTTTCAACAAAATAGATGAATTTTCAACCAAATAGATCAATTTTAAACCAAATAGTTAAATTTTCAACCAAACAGACGAATTTTCCAAAAATAGAATAGTTGAATTTTCAGTTTAAAAAATTAATTTTCAACGAAAAAAACTAATTTTCAATCAAAGAAATTAATTTTCAACAAAAAAGATTAATTTTCTACCAAAAAAAGATTACTTTTAACAAAATACATGAATTTTCTACTAAATTTTGCATTTTTAAAGGAATTTTCAACCTGATAGTTAAATTTTTCACGAAAGAAATGAATTTTAAACCGAAAAGGTGAATTAGTCACCAACAGAACACAGAAATTTTCAACCAAATTGCTGAATTTTTAACTGAAGAAGATAAATCTTAAATCAAACGTAGAATAGTTGAATTTTCTGTTTGAAAAATTAATTTACAGAAACAACAAAATTTGCAACAAAATAGTTAAATTTTCAAAAAAAGGGCTTTCAACTAAAAAAATTCTAAAGTATCAACTTTTGAAGTGAAATTTATCTTACCACAAGTAAATTATAGGATCAAGGTATAACGAGAAGCTAAATTTTTCAATAGAACTAGGAAAAAGTAACCGTTTGTGGTAACTTTTGATTTTCAAAACTATTATTTAAATGTAAATAATGCAAAAAAAAATAGAAAACTGATTATTTTTCATTTATCGCTAAAATACCATTTTCACTTGATTAAATAAAATGTTACATAATAGATCTTGAATTTTTCTCAGTTTCATCATGCACATTGCACATGAATGTTACAATTTTCTTATTGTTGAACTTGAAAAATAAAATAAGATACAGTTATGTGAAAAATATGTCTACTACTACTAGTAGGTAACGTGGTAAATGAAATCTTGTAGAAAATTTGAATCTAATTCAAATAGTTGAATTAAATTCTACTTTGATGAATGATTCATCTGGAAATACCTTGAAAATGTTTTTATTTTTGGTTTTTTTAAATGTTAAAGAATATGAAAGTACGGTGTCAGATAATTCCACGCGCCGCGAGACAAATTTTGTGAATATAAAAATTATTATTAAACAATTAAGCCATTTCCCTTTCGGGGTAAGCGTGACTCACTCGGCGAGGAAGGGAGTTCCGCAACACTGCTCCGACCCAGGTTGCTGATCAATCTCTCTAGCGATCACCCCAAGTGAAGAGCCTCACAAAGTCATCATGTGAAGCTTCTCACTCGGACCCATGAGTATCAAAGTTCTTTTGTTTGTGTCACTTGTTTCGCCAGTCGTTCATCTTTCATATAATCTTTCCGCCACTAGTGAATAGGCTACAAAGGTACTTATCAACTTATTCTATTCTCTCATCATTTAGGAAAATGGTGCACATTGTTTTCTCACCCTTTCCTTCAAACACCATCATTTTTGTTTTATTCACGTTAATTTAAATATAACAATAACAACCTTATCATCTGCGAACGCTAACCCACGTACCCTCACTGTCCCGAGATCCACACCTTAATAATGTTTTTTCTAAAGAAAGACTAATTACTGTCAGGAAAGGAGCAAATTAATTTTATAATAAATTTTTCTTGAATAATTTTCTAATAAATCAGGGGAAAAATAATAATAATATATAAAGAAAGTAGAAATTGGTAATAGTAACGTATTTTTGTGGATGCATAATCTTAAGTGAGGTAACAATGAATAATCGGGAGATATCCTCTGTCGTTTCCGCTTCCGGAATATTAAAATCGGCAGCTTGTGGATCTGCATTTGAATAGTTGCATTCGATTCGGAATCGCGTAACCCCTTTTCTGGGTGGGCCTAGGATAATCCGGTGCGTGACACAATGTTCTCGTAACCGGCGCGGTAGGCACGAGACTATTTTTTTTTCAAGATAGAAGGACGTGCGGGCATATAAGGATCTTCTTGGTTCTGGGTGATGACATCCTTCTCAGGTTCAGCTCGTGCGGATTCATAGTGTTCCATAATCCTCGCCCAGCATTCACCAGCAGACAAAATACACACCATCAAAAATCCAAACGTCTCTTGAATAACTTCACCCGAATCTTTCAAATTCGAAGCTTAAATATTAAATCAAACGCGAGACTATCGGCAATTTAGGTCTTTAGGATAACAGTCCTCTTGGAAAAAATACTTTTTTAACAAACTAGAAAACAAACACGCGCACTACGCGCGAGATTTTTTTTGTCTCACGCAATTTTTAGATCAAAATATAAAATTAATATTAATAAAAAATTGAGACAACTGAAAAATCCCGAAAACCGAACTTCCCGAACCTGTAAAATTTCCGAATTGGAAAATTCCCGAATAATAAAATTCTCGAAAGAAAATTGCCGAATTATGAAATATCCAAACTAGAAAATTCCCGAATTTAAACAATTAAAAAACTTTTAATCATAAATATTCTTTATTTATTAAAAATACAATGATCAAATATTTTTATTGACAACAACAAATATTTATAATTATCAAAGTTTCTAAAATTACTGTTTGAATTTAAAATAACAATAATTTAAAAAATATTTTTCTAGATAACAATTTTTTCAGTTATTGTTTGAATATTTTATTTTTAATAAATGAATGTTATTCATTAAAAAAAATTCAATTGTTTAAATTCGCGAATTTCAGATACCAATTTCAGGTGGAACACATTAACATAACCTAAAGATGTTAAAAATTGTAAATCTTTTTTTTAAATCTAATTAATTTTGATTAAAAATACCAATAATTTCCGACAAAAAATAAACATATCATTAAAAGGAACCACTAATAACAAATTTGTGATTATTTTTGTTTAAAAATGTTAATTTCCGTTAAAAATGCTAATCAAACTGAAAAAATAAATTGCTGACAAATTTTTAGGCTTTGAAGTCTGATAATTTTTTATTGAAAATATCCATTTCCGGTGAAAAAAAATTAACTAAAAACATAAAACATGTATAATATTTTCGATAATTTATTAGATAATTTCTCAATTATAGAAATAGAATATCTTTCGGTAAGAAAGAAAATAAAGAAAATAAAGAAATCTTAATGTTATTCATAGGCGCACCTTGCAGATTGGAACGAATCTTGAGCTTAGAGACTCTATTAAAAAAAAATCTTTTAAGATCGAAATAAAATTTACTTCTTATGAACCATTTTATGTACCGAAATCAGAACACAAAAAAAGCTCACAAATCAAAACTAGGTTTCCAGCTACGTCCTTTCCGGCTCATTAGAGACAAATATATAACAAAAGAAAAAAAGAGGGTGGGATGATTTTCAGATCATTTATCATAGGAGAAATAAAAAAAAATCATGGAGATGTTATTTATAAAGAGAGAAGGTAACAAAGCTATTAATTTAAAAAAGAATCTTTCGAGATGTAACAAAGTTTGGGATGGGATTATCAATTGGATGAATTGATTCTTTGTTCTCGATAATAAAGACATATATGTGCAAATCAAAGTTCATCAATGAATGAAAAATTAGACCAAATAAATTTTTATATTAATCTCTGCTTTGATTTTCAGGTATTATGCTTTAAATAATTAATATTAATTAAAATTCGCGAATTAATGTTTATAGTTTTCCTATTAATGATCCCTGAAATAGCAAATGAGTGTGTTTTTCTTGTTTCACGCAATTTTTAAATTAAAATGTAAAATTAATATTGATACAATATTTTTTTGTTTGATAGTATCTATTATCTAAAATAATAGAAAAGAAAAGCAAGGACAATATTTTTGATAATTGATGAAAATTAATATCTTAACTTCAGACACAATATATGAGCCATCTAATTATTGAATTTTCGTTAAAAAATAACAACTTCTGACGAAAAGAAATAACATAACATAAAGTTCTTCAAAATTGTAACTTTAGTTTTTGAAATCAAATGATTTTTATTTGAAATAATATTTTCGATGCTAAACGGTAACATAACCTATTATTGTTCAAATGGGTTTTGTTTAAAATAACTGATTCCCGTTGACCTAAAATTATTAATCTCCTTTGAAATCTATACCAAGCTAAAAATTTTGTAATCTTCTTTGAAATCTATTTTTTTAAAATTAAAAATACCAATTTCCGACAAAAATACTAACACAATCCGAAATTTGTTAGGCTTGTAAATTTTATTATTTCAAACAAATAATCGCTGGGGGGTTTGTATTGACCCTCAAAAATAAAAAAATCATGCCACGAAAAAATGTTTGAAGAATAATTGAAAAATTTTCCAACTACAATATTCCGATATTTTTTTATTCTTAAAAAACTTTGATTTTCGAAAAAATTTTACTTTCACACAAATAATTTTTAGCGATAAAAAAAGGCAGTATTTTAATGTTAAAATAATTTTTTTTTTTAATTATTTGTGGTTGATTCTGAACCAATCTATACAGATTCATTTTTCAAATGGGAATACAAACAGTACAAAAAATTACAAATTTTTAAAATTGCTAATTGCAAATTATCTTTCAAGCAATATGTAAACAAAAATAGAATATCTTTCGATAAATTGAGATAAAATATTTATGTCTCAATTAAAAGAATTCTCAATAGTATTCATATAGGCAACCATGCAGATTAGAACTTATCGTCCTTATTTTAAAAATTCATTTCAGATAACAATTAAAACCTACTTTCTTATTAACCATTATATTTACTGAAATAGTAGAATGAAAAAAAAATTATAAATCAAAATTTGATTTCCAAGCTACCTCCCTCCCGGCTTATTAGAGACAAACTTGTGTTATATATTTGTCCCTGATTCTAATGAGCCGAAAAGAAGGTAGTTTGGAAATTTAATTTTGATTTATGAATTTTTTTATGCTTCGATTTCGGTGCATCAAATCCTTTATCCGAAAGCAGATTTCATTTCGATCTTGATAGAATTCTTTAAAAAAAATTTTAATCAAAAATTTGTATACCAAGTATTGAAGAAAATGGTTTTCATCAAGTGTACATTGGTATAAAAAATGGTTTGAAGAATTTTTAAATATAATGATTTCTTTATAATTGGTATTTTGACTAAAGGTTTTAATCAAATGTAGGTCGCTAAAATCTTTTGAAGAATATTCGAATAATTATTCAACTACAATGTATTAATCTTATATTATTACTACAGTGTTATTTTGAGAATAAAAATTTTATTTTCACAGAAATAATTTCTAGTTATAATAGAACATTCATTTCATTTCAAGTTTAAAAAATAAAAATTATAAAAAAATAAGATAAATTTTCTTATCAAATGCACGTCGCTAAACATTTTTTGTATAAGAATTTGTTAACTACAATGTTTTTTGACAAATTTGTATTTTGACTACAGTGTCAATATTTGCGTCTGATGTAAGTCACTAAAAAAATGTTTCAATAATTTTTGAAGAATTAGTTAACTACAATGTTTTTTGATGATTTTTAAATTGAAATTTTTAATTGATTCAATTCAAATTAAAATCTGCAAATGTTATATAATTTTACAACTGCCACATTAACAAAAGAATAATACTTTTAGTTGCAATATTAAAAAAAGATTTTAAAGAATAAAAAATTTTTCCAGATTCAATAAAATTCACTGATGAAGACCACCATTGTATGCCAAAACGTGTAAAGCAATTTAATTGTTTTCAATTTGCCTGACCATAAAGCTAACAAGGAACATCAACATTCTCAAAAAAATGTCAAACAAAAATCATTTTATAGAAATTTAATGATTTTGTTAACAGTTTGAGGTGAAACATACCAATATAGTCTAAGGTTGTTGATAAATTGTAGATATTCTTAGAAATATAATTATTTTTGTTTGAAATAACTGATTTACTGTGAAAACCGCTAATATAATCTGAAACTGTTCAAAAATTGCAATCTTCTTCGAAATATTATGATTTTTTTTAAAATATCAATTTTTGTTGTAAAACGCTAACAAAACTGAATAAGTAAATTCTTGGAAAATATTTTATCTTTGATATCTAATAATTTTATATTAAATATACCCAATTCCGGTATAAAACGCTAACATAACCTGAAATTGTTTGAAATTGGAAATCTTAATGACGATTTTCGTTTAAAAACGGTGAAACCTAAACTTGATAAAAATTTTTATTTTTATTTGAATCTTTAGCATTTTATATTAAAATTTAATTCAAAAATACTAATTTCCTGCGAAAAGCACCAACAGAAAACGTGTATAATATTTTCGATAATTTCTTAAATAATTTGAAAGTTATAATTTAACCAGCCTAAAAAGACAATAACAATAATAATAAGATTTTCTATGATTTGTCGTATTAAAAGGGATTGTTTCTATATTTAATTTTCAAATTTTCAAATTTAAAGTATGAACCAAGTTCAAATAATGAAAAGATAAACAGGATTTCAAATACGATTGCGAGATTTTGGAGACATATCGTTACACCACCTTTTTAGATAGGAATTAATTAACTAAAATTAAATCATAATAATGAATTACACCATATTAAAAAAATAGGATTTAATAGAAGATTTTTAATTGTTTTTTCATATTGAATTTTTCTATATTAAAATTAGGTACATTGAAATATGACAAGTATGCGAAGATTGAGAACTAAAAGAAGTGGGTTAATAGTGCGAATGGTACCACTGAGTTTGACATTTTTCAAGTAGCGATAAAGAAGAAAGTGTATTCAAATTTGCTCAATTCAAATTTCAATGTCACAAGTTTTCTGCGATTCTATTCGTAGGCATATTTAAATTGAGAATTATTATCGAACCTCATAGTGAGCATATTATAAGTTTCCATTGAGGCTTCCGGTGGAAATACGAGTGGTTCTTTTTCATAAAATGTATACACTTTTATGAGACCATTTGAGTTTGATAAATATGTTTAGAACCCTATTCGACCTGAGGCAATATGAGCCCCCTGTTCGCGGGGTGTAGCGAAATCTGTGTAATCCAACATACGTTTCCCATGAATATGCATCTGCGGGGCTAATGCGATTTGATTCACGATCAAACGAGAGGAATGGAAGGAGTTGAAGAGAGAGAGAGAATTTCTAAATAAATTGATACCTGGAATCAGTTGGCTTTCAAATTTGAATGTTCACATGAGAAGCCCAAGCAATCAAATTGAAAAGGTCGACTCTTTACAATTATATTTCAATTTTTAATCGTCCTGATTTTTCATTCTCATGATTGAAGAACAATTAACAATATTCCTAATTGAGAGTTTGTTTAATGCTCAATTTTTAGGACTGAAAATTTGTGTACTTGGTTACTTTCTTAAACTGCACCAGTGAAATGTCCACTGGTTGAATCAGTATTTTGAATTATCACTCATGAAACAGTGATTTTCTGACTTTGACTGGGAGAACCAGTAAGTTACTCAACTAAAACATTTTTCGCTTGAAAGTGAGTAGGCCCCTGGAAATTTGGGTTTGAGTTTGAACGACGCAACACGTTGACGCTATGACGGGCCTTCTTACAGGCGCAATATATTATTTTTTATTATATTGCAGCCCGGCCCTCATTTATTGTTACGAGAGTAGATTGCGGTTTTTAAAACATAACTTTGCAAAGGTTAGCATAAAAGTGATGAGTGATAAGTGCCATACCTAAATTTTAAGAAAGTAGGGAAAGTCCATCACGCAGGGGAATTATGTCTAAAATGGATACCTTAGCATTAATCAGCTTGATATTTTCAGAAATTAAATACTTTCTAGAAAACGAGTCTGATAATCTGTACTTTGACATTTTTTCTACAATGTCGAAAGATTAAAAGATTAAAAACTCATTTGTATAAAATAAAAATTGCAACAAAAAAAAAATCTGCATTTTGACCGTTTTATCAACACACTTGGAGATTATGGTCAGTCTCAAAGAATTAGCTTAAACATGCTTATTTTTCTGTTAATATTAGCACTAAGTTTGTTAAATCTCACATTATAATATTTCGATTATCATTGTAGCATTTTTATTATATAAATTTCACGACATTGTAAAATATAAGTTAAAATATGGTATGGTTTTATTGACGTTAAAAGTGCAATAAATTATTCTGTGTTTGTTTACGGTAAAAGAGAATGGTAAATTTTAACGGTACACTTTAATTGATTTTTTTCATATTAAAAATAAATATATAAATATGACGTATCATTCAGGATAATTTTTCTACAGCAAGTAGCCAACGGCCATACCACGCTGAAAAACCCAGTTCTCGTCAGATCACTGAAGTTAAGCAGCCTTGGACGCGGTTAGTACTTGGATGGGTGACCATTCAAGAATACTGACATGAGTGCTGTTGGCACATCGTGGGTGTGGGTGAGCCCACACTTGTAGTTATTTATAACTACAAGAAAAACCTAGAAACACTACCCGAATCGGGTAGTGTCACGCCTACCCTGAAAGGGAAATGGTTTAATGGTATAAAAAAAAAAGTAGACAGATGGTCCAAAATCCCTTTCGGCACCGATTTATACATACAAGATTATGTCCATTTTCTCCGAGTATATTTATTTTCAATTCATTGATTCACAATTATCAATTATTACAAAGCTTAAATGTCAATAACAATAGCAACATTAAAACATGGTAAATCATTCAATAATGTTATTCATTTTTGAAATAGCATTTTATCATAAAGTAGGTGAAATCTCTAATCACATTTTTTTATTTCAATTTACATACTTATTGTTTAAAATCATTTTCCATCGGTGTGTTATTTCATTGCACAATATTTTCGCACAAAAAACTGGCGTTTATTTATTTTAATAAGTTAATTATTAAAGATTGACCGTTTTAGCGGAGTGATCGTTTTAAAAACAATTTCCTTACTCTTTAAATATTTGAATCATTGAGATATCACTGATGTTCAGTGAAAATCATTAGTGATTTAATTCAGTGACCCATCTCTCCCTGATTCAAATTTAAAAAGTAAGGATGATTTTTATGACCCCCCCCCTTATTACGTGAGATTTTATATTTTTTACTCCATATATCAATTTTTTTCACTTTAAACAAGATATCAACAGATTTTAAGGTATTTTAAAGGACTACAAAATATTTCGAAGATTTACAAAAATTTTACGGCATTTAACGATCTTTCCCAAGCCGCAATTATGAATTTAATGAGATTTCAAGGGATTGCAAAAATTCCCAGGGGAATTCAAACATCAAGCCACAGAACATCAACCACAAAACTTTTCAGAAAAAAATTAATTAAAAGAATTTTTATCAGATTTGAAGAGATACCGAAGAATTTCGACGGATTTTTGGGGATTTTAGGGAATCACATAAGAGCGATGATCACAGAGGATTTTAGAGGATTTCAAGATATTTTAAGACATTTCAACGGATTTTA
>CAKNYM010052634.1:285934-305451 GCA_932195095.1 Andricus curvator | reverse complement strand
GATTCTAAAGTATTTTCGCAAATTTTGAAGGATATCCGGGAATTTTTGAGGGATTTCGAAAATTTGAAGGTATTTCAAGATTTCAAAGTATTTTAAGGAATTTTTCCCGCTTTTAAAAGATTTGACGGAGTTTTGATGATTTTACTGGATTACCAAGGATTTTAAGAGATTTCGAGAAATTTTAACAGCTTTTGATGAATTTTAAATTATTTTCAGGGATTTCAAGAGAATGGGAAACATTCCCACCGAATTTAAATATTTCAATGATTTTTAAAGTCATTCCAAAGATTTCAAGAAATTTTCTTAATATTATGAAATATTTCACGGAATTTCAAGCATTTCGACGGATTCTAAAGGATTTTTTAAAGATTTTTAAGATTTCGAGCGAATTTAAATGATTTCAGGAAATCTCAAATAGTTTAAGCGTGATTTTCTCCGTTTTTAAAGGATTTCAAGGGATTTCGCATGGAGCTCAATCGATTTAAAGATATTGCAAGATATGAACGATCTCCATGGAATGTAAAGGATTTCAAGAAATTTTCACATGATTGAAAAATTTTTAAGGGATTAACAAAATTTATGAAAAAAACGGGATTTCCAAGAATTTTAAGAGATTTCAAAATATTCTAAATTATTTTACCGGATTTTAGACGATTTCGTAAGATTTCAAAAGATTTGACGAAATTTCAAAGGGTTTCCAAATATTATATACGATTTTAAGAGATTTCGAGGAATTTTGACGACTTTTAATAGCTTTTCAAATATTTTAAGAGATTTCAAGAGAATTGAAAAGATTCCCACCGATTTTAAATATTTCAATGAATTTGAAAGTCATTTCAAAGATTTCAAGGAATCTCTTAGCTCTTAGCATTATGAAATATTTCACGAAATTACAAGGATTTCCACGGACATTATAGGATTTTGAAGATTTCAAGCAATTTTAAAAGATTTCAGGAAATCTAAAAAAAAAGGGATTCCCTCCGTTTTTACAGGATTTTAATCGATTTCCACGAAGCTCTATCATTTTAAAGGGATTTCAAGAAATTTCCACATGATTTAAAAAATTTTAAGGGATTTACAAAATTTGCAAAATAATTCAGGGGATATCAAATGATCCCGAAGTATTGCGAGAGGTTTCAAAATTTTCCAATGTTGAAAAAAAATTTGCAATAGTTTGAAGAAATTGTAGAATTTCAGAGAGAATTTAAATTTTTCCAGGGATATTACAAGATTTTAAGGTACTTTAAGTTGCTTAATGAGATTTGAAGGGATTTGAAGAGATTTTAAGATATTTGAAGGGGTTTTCATAATTTCGCTGAATTTTTGCAGGATTTAAAAGGATTTTAAGGAATTTCAATAGATTCGGAAAGATTCCTGCGGATGTTGAATATTTTAATGATTTTTAAAGAGATTTTGAAGATTTCACGGAATATCAAAGAATTTGAAGGGATTTTTGCCCACCTTAAAGAATTTGCATTAATGATGATGAGATGCATTGATACTAATTCTTTTAATATATTCGCAGTCATTTTCAGGAGGATTTTCAAAATAATTACCAATGAATTTCAAGGATTTCAAAAGATCAACCAGAGAGAAATTATACAAAGTATTCGACTTCAGTAAAAAACAAATTTTGAAATTGATTTATTACACTTTATTACAGAATGTGAAAAATGTGTAGATAAGCTTTACACGAATATTTACTGTCTGTTCTCTGGTGCATTACGGTGGCCAGATGCCGTAGCTTTACCTTTACAACTTTACACTATCAGGTAGTGCAGTAAATCGACTTGAAGGACTGAAAATGGAAAATCTTGGTTTTCAACAAAATTCACTTTTATTTGTATTTTCTCGTGGTATTCTGGCAACCTACCATTAGAGCCTATAAAATTTACTATACGAACTAAACTTGTAAAAATGATTTTATTTCCAGATTTTTCTTGAGTCCTTCGGAAGCAATAAAATTATAAAAATATCTTCCCAACCTTCAAAATGAAGATGTATTTTCACTACCAATATAAAACCTGGAAAAAAAAATATCTTTGGAGAATATTAAAAAAATTTTACATGGATTACTAAAAGCCTTAATTATTTCCTTAATCAAAACTTTATTGTCTTATAAGGTATTATTGTCTAATGATTTTTGTAGTACAATTGAGGTGCTGGGTTCTATAAATACCTACAAAAAAGACAACAAAGTTGTAGCTTTCGCGGTTTTTGAAGTAAACTAAAAAATCCGGGGTTTAAAATATTTTTTTGTTTTTTTTTTAATTCAACTTGTCATAATTTAACCAGTTCTTGGAAGTTTTTGATGAATTTTATAGACAAGCTTCTTCATGATGTTTTACGACTGTTAGAGTGAATACGACATGTACATTTTTGTTCAAACAAAAGTTATTAATTTTTACCTGAGACATAGGTCCATAGGCAGACGAGCGAATTTTAAGCACAAAAAAATTAGTTTCCGGATTCGAATTCAGGTCGCAGCTCGCTCTTGGGGACCCTAAAATTGGCCGCCTTGTTCAGCTCTCCCCAGCCCCAAACATCAAACATCAGTCAAACACCAAACATCAGTCCCGAACATCACCACTAAGTGTAGAAATCTCTTGTCCAGGTCTCCCCAACCCCCCAAATCACCCCTAAGTGATTTAATAAATTAATGATAATAATAATAAATTCCTCTTCTTATCCAGCTCTCCCCAGCCCCAAAAGTAACCCTCAAGTATCAAAGCACCCTGTACAGCTCTCTCCAGCCTCATAAATCACCCCTGTCCAGCTCTTTACAGTCTCGAAAGTCACCTCTAGGTGTAAAAACTTCTTCTCCAGGTCTCCATAGCCCTAAAAATTACCCCTAATTGTAAAATTCCCTTGTCTAACTCTCTCAGCCCCAACAATAACCCCTAAGTGTCAAATCTTCCTGTCCAGCTCTTTCCAGTCCCAAAAATCAACCTTGTCGAGCTCTTTGAAGCCCCAAAAATCACCCCTGTTCAGCGCTTCCCAATCCTGAAAATCATCCCTAAGTGTAGAATCCTCTTGTTCAGCTCTCCCCAGCCCCAAAAATTACCCCTAAGTATAAAATCTCCTTGTTCAGCTCGCCAACAGACGTGTTCTGTAATGATAAAGAAAATCCAAGCCCTGTCCCACCTTTAAAAAATTGCTGCCCCAAACTCCTAAGAAGCCATATTTTTTCTTTTAAGTCATTTGATATAAGGGGTTGAGATTTTTGTCGATGTAAAAGGATTTTAAAATTTAAAGTGTCGATTTTTTTCTTTTCAGTATTACGACTATTACGTGATTGATGGCAGGTTTTTTTGAGAATGAAGGTCGATGAAGACAATGGAAAGGCAAATCTATATTCTCCTGACAGTGAAAAGGAGATTGCGAAGGATGTAGGTCGTCGATTCAAGTGTCCTGAGGATATCCTGCCTATAGATCAGGAGGAAAGATTCTGAAGAGTTGATGAATGAGAATTGTGACCTGCCGAGGTTCATGCACTTGCGTTCTACCGCCCCTGGAGACACCCTCTTCCGGTTCAATGATTTCAGGGTTGCAGAACGCGCAACGTATGCCGCAACTGCCACTTCATCTTTTTCTACCAAAAAGGATTTCCTTCTCTTGTTTTTCTCTTTTACACAAAAAAGCCTACAAATCTTGTATTTCCATTATTAATAATAATAATCTTCTAATTAATTAATTCACTTTCTCCACTAGGGTGGGTCGAAAATAAATACTTTTGGAATTCGAAATCGCTACAACGCGGAAAAGTAGCGTATTGGGGTCCTAAAAAAGTATAATTAATTTGGAATCGATCGACATGCATCTTAATTACCCGCGCTCGAAAATCAGGTTTCAAAGTTTCTTGTTTGGAGAGTTTTTAAATTTTATTGAGTTTCAATTTTTTTGTACATACCTGGAGGTCAAAAAAGTCTTCTCAATTTTTTTCGGGCTTTAATCTGTCATTTTCTGAGAGATAATTCCTATTTAATTTATCATTGTTTTCGGAATTTTTTTAACACATTTGCAAATAGGAGGAGAATTATTTGAGGTACATGAAAACTTTTTGGTGACAAAAATGCATTAGAAAAAAAAATGTCCAAGACCCAGGAATCGAAATTGGCAATACAGCGAATTTTTAAGATTTTGATTTTGGTATTTTATGAACTTATGTTTATAACTTGTAGTTTAAACATTTTTCTGAGCTTGTGTGGGTTTTTTAAATATAGAGATACACTAGAAAAAAAAAATCGAAGAGACCTAGGAATCGAAATTGGAATTACAGCAAATTTTCTTTTTTTGGAATCTTGTATCTAACAGAATAACTTTTTTTATTTATAAGTTTAACATTTTTCGAAATTGCACAAAAAAAGGAAGAAAAGAGGGAAATTGCATGCACAAAGAACGATGCCTTCTTTCAGTTTTTTCTTCTTTCAGCATTTTTAAAAGTTGCTGTTTTCAATTAAGATTCCTGGATCTTTCCGACTTTTTTTGCAGTGTATTTCTAGGCTTAAAAATTCCACACAAGCTCGAAAAATGTTAAACTTATAAATAAAAAAAAATAATTCTGTTAGATACAAAATTCCGAAATGAGAAAATTTGCTGTAATTGAATTTCGATTCCCGGGTCTTGTAGATTTTTTTTCTAGTGTATTTCTATGTTTAAAAACCCCACACATGGTCAGAAAAATGTTTAAACTACAAGTTATAAAGATAAGTTCATAAAATAAAATAAAAATAAATAAATAAAATCCCAAAATCAAAATTTTAAAAATTCGCTCTATTGTCAATTTCGATTCCTGGGTCTTGTGGATTTTTTTCTAGTGCATTTCTTTGTTTAAAAAACCCTCACATGCTCAGCAAAATGTTTAAAATACAAGTTATGAAGATTAGTTCATAAAATACCAAAATCAAAATTTCAAAAATTCGCTCTATTGCCAATTTCGATTCCTGGGTCTTGGGGATTTTTTTTCTAATGCATTTTTGTCACTAAAAAGTTTTCATGTACCTCAAATAATTCTCCTCTTATTTGCAAACGTGTTAAAAAAATTTTCCGAACACAATCGTAAATTAAATAGGAATTATCTCTTAGAAAATGACAGAAAATTTTTTTTTTAAATCTACAAACAAGAAATTTTTTAAACCTTTTTTTCGAGCCCCAATACGCTACTTTTCCGCGTTGTAGCGATTACGAATTCCAAAAGTATTTATTTTCGACCCACCCTATTGTCCACATTGCAGCTCGCATGTTTTTTGTGTACGTCAGTTATTATTATATATTATTTATATTCATTTATTATTATATGATAAATATTCGCAATAAATAATGCAATATATTATTTATTCATATTATTATTATTATAAAATTGTTTTCAACGTGAAGTTGTTCCCCTTGCACCAAAATGCTTTATCGTTGATTTTCAAGTTATTAATTTTGCACTTTAGATTAAAATAATTTTATTTTAAAAATCGTGAAATTGCTTCCTCATAGGTATCGAATGAATTTGCTTTCTCATAGACACTTTCAATATTTTTTAAGCTTATGTTCCTGTCTTACCGAAAATCTTATATTCAGAAAATCAAAGAGAACATCAAAATGTCAATAAATGTGTTCTAACGAAAAATAACGAAAAAATTTTTAGCCTAAGGTAAATAAAGTAAATATTAAAAATAAGTCTTCCAAATTTAAACAATGTAACCTTTTTTTCAAACTTTATAAGTCGCTATTGATTGATCATGAAAGGTTATCGAAGGTTTGTCAATAGTTTCGAATATCAGAAAAAAAATTCTCATATAATCATGGTAAATTTCTTGTTTAAAATTTCTATACGTGAAAACACCACTTCTTACTGGTTTTGCAATAACAAAACTTTGAGGGTTACAAAATTTAGAAATTTTCAATTTTAAAATGACAAAATGACCGTGATTTTTTGTGGATAGAAATCACATTCGTTCGTGATAAAATTCATCCAATCACTTCAAATTATAAATTTATATAACTATAGTTTTGAATGTGCAATTCTGAAACATTTTGATTTTTGTTGCCTTGAAAACAAAGTTTTGTGCTTAAAAAAATCAAAAGCTGAAATTCGAAAATATTTGGTTTTAAATTTTTTAATTCTTGGAGGTTTACAATTTAAAATTTTACAATTTTGTAGTATCAAATTTAAATATTAGAAATTTTAGGACAATTTCACTATTAAATCTTTCAAAATTACAAAATTGCTTATTGAAACGTACTTACGTTACGTACGTGTTCATACCAATTTTTCTGGTTTTTCAAATATTCTTCAAAATCATAGAATACCAAATTGCAAGAATTGATAGTTGCACAATTTTCAGTTTACAGGATTTGTGATTAAACAATTTTAACTGAATGCTTCCAGAATAAATTCAAAATAATGAAAATTTAAATAATTTCTCAAATTCAAGCCTTACAAATGTAAAAGATTTTAGATCAAGGTATTGAAAATTAAATTATATTTTATTTGGAAACGTTAAAAAAAGTTCAATATTTCAAACTAATTTAAACAAATTTTCGAATAGAAGTATTTAAAATTGGTCAAATTCAAACATTGGAATCGAATCATATGTAGCAATCTTTTTTTGTATTTTTTTTTAATTTTCAATTTTTAATACAATATTTGTAAACTGTCCAATTGTTATTTGAAGAGTAAAAACAATGAATGACTTAAAACTGAAAAAGATTTGATTGGGAAACTTGAAGAATGAATAATACAATAATTGTAAATAAAGTGTTAAAAGTTATTTGAAAATAAAAGCTATTTGAAAATAAAAAGTTCAAAATTGTGTTATTGAAAAAATAAAAAAAGATGAAAATTAAACTGTCTGAAATTGATACCTCAGTAATGGAATACTTTCAATAGATTTTGAATGGTTACCATTTTAGGGTTCTGAATTTTCATATTGAATGCTAATTTCTAAATTTTTCTCTTTCATAAGTTTTAATTTTGTAATTAAAATTGAAATGACTGAATTTTCAAAAGTATAATTAACAATTTAAAAATTGTTGAATATTATCAAAATTCTTTGTAGGATTTTTAAATAAGTTTTAAATGAAGTTTTGATTCGTAAGATTCGTTTCATTTTCAACGTTCCGTATAGTAGAAATTTTTTCATTTTTAATCGTTGAAAATGATGGTAAATTAATTTTTTGATCTCAGACAAATTTGTCTAATTCATATATTTTAATGTTAAGTTATATTTTCTTTTGTATGATAACAATTTAAAATTCTAGGATTTCAGAAGCTTTGACTTTGAGACATTGAATTTAGTTTTCAATTTCAAATTGTTAAATTTCAATCACCTCGAATTGAAAATTTTTTTAATTCAAAACGTTTTGAATTAGAAATAATACCATTTTTTGTTCCTTTAGATTCAAAATGATTCAGTTTTCAAAATTCAAACCTTATATTATTCAATTTTGAACCTTTTAAAATTGTCCCATTTTTGAAATTTTAATCTGAAATCATTCAATTTCTAGATTCTTCGATTAAAAATTAAAAATTTTAATTTTGAGTGCTTCTTTATTAGAAGTGATACAATTTCAAATCCTTTCTAACGCAATTGTCCAATTTTTTAAATTTTAGTATGAAAATTGTCAATTTTAAGAGCTTCTGATCAAAAATTTTTGATTTTCAAACACTTTTATTTTCAAATTATTCAAATTTAATGCTTTTCATTGAAAAATGATACGAGTTCAATTCCTTTTTATTCTAATCAAAATGTTGTCCTTTCTTCAAAATTTCAAAATTGTTCAATATATTTTTTTCTTAATTTCAAACGCCTTTAATCAAAAATTAATAATTATAGTTTAAAAAAAATTAAACCTAATACTTAAAAATTTGTTTCATAATGAATGTTTGAATTGTTTATATTTTTAATGTTAGGAAATAAAAATCCAAAAACGTGAATACGTGGAAAGCGCGCCTCCATTTACTGCTAGTATAAAATAATGTGTACTATAACTTTTGAGAATGATTAATCATTAACAAATGAATTATTTATTTGGTTCCTTTAAAAAAAATGTAAGATTGCTTATTTATTTTTTTCTTAAAGATTCTTTTGAAAAACTAAGTGGAGCGAATTATAAATAATTAGGCATCAGGGTAATAAAATAAATAAAAAAATATTTTTTATTGAAAATTGTAGTGTATAAATTGATGAAAGTTGTTTTTAATTTAAAAATAAACAAAGTGTTTTCAATTTTGATGATTTTCGATCTCTTTGTTCAGGTTTCAGACACATCAGACAGCTTCCAAGGTTGGAAACCCTTTAGCTGTATGTGAACACACCTGCGCTCAATGCCAAGTTTAACTTGAAAAGCCCTTTCGTGATATTTCTCAGAAACTCAGATTTAATTCCAGATTAGATCGTGAAAAAATGCTGTTGAACTCTAGACATTTTCTATACCATGTCAAAAAAAACAAGATATTTTGAGTGTTTAATTAAGTCAGAAAAATTAACGTTTCCATGTCGTTTATTTTAAGCCTTATCATGCATAAATAATCATATAAAAATACTTATTTCTCATTCACATTTGTTTTATTATTATTCATTCACATTATTCATTGAATTTAAAATAACAATAATTGAAAAAATGTATTTCTGGATGAAATTTGTTTTCAATTATTGTTACTATTTTAAATTCCAACAATAATTTTAGAAACCTTGGACATCAAAAATAATTTTTTTAATAGAAATATTTGATTATTGTATTTCTATTAAATAAATCATATTTATTTTAAAAATATAATTGTTTAACTTTGGGAATTATCTAGTTCGGATATTTTATAATTCGGCTGCGAATCTTATTATTAGGAAATTTTCAAATTCGTTAATATTGTAGACTCTCGGGAATTTTTCAGCTTGGGAATTTTATTATTCGGGAATTTTCCGATTCGGGAATTTTATTATTCAAAAATTTTATTGTTCGCGAATTTTATTATCCGATGAATTTTCCGACATAAAATTGCAGAATTATGAAATATCCGTACTAGAAAATTCCCAAATTTACACAATTAAACAGTTTTTTATAAATATTATTTATTAATTAAAAATACAATAATCAATTATTTTTATCGAAAGAAAATTATTTTAAATATTTAAAGTAATTAAAATTAAAGTTATTTATATTTAAAGTAATATTTCACTGAATAATAAAATTTCCAAATACTAAAATTCCCGAACAATAAAATTCCCGAATATTTTATAATATTACCGAATTTGAAAATTCCCAAATAATAAAATTCCCGACAAAAAATTGCCGAATTATAAAATATCGGAATTAGAAAATTCTCGTATTTAAGCAATAGAACAAAATTATGAATATTACTCATTTATTAAAAATACAATAATCAAATATTTGTATACAAAAAAATTATTTTTAATGCTTAAAGTTTCTGAAATTATTGTTTGAATTAAAAATAACAATAATATATCTGGATAAACTTTTTGTTCAATTATTGTTATTTCCAATTCAAACTATAATTTTGGAAACTTTAAATATTAAAAATAATTTTTTTTCGATAAAAGTAATTGATTATTGTATTTTTAATAAATAAATAATATTTGTGAAAAAACTGTTTAATTGTGTAAATTTGGGAATTTTCTAGTTCGGATATTTAATAATTCTGCAATTTGATGTCGAAAAATATATCGGAAATTTTCCAATTCGGTAATATGGGACGACTGGAAGGTTCCGAAAAAAAATTCCCGACACTGTAAAATTCCCGAATTGGAAAATTCTCAAATAATAAAATTCGCGAATAATAAAATTTCTGACTAATAAAATTCCCGAATAATAAAATTCCCAAATTGGAAAATTCCCGATTAATAAAATTCCCGACAGTCTATAATATTAACGAATTAAAAAATTTCTTAATAATATAAGATTCCCGACATAAAATGGACGAATTCGAGGCCGAATTATAAAATATCCGAACTAGAAAATTCCCAAATTTAAACAATTATATTTTTTTAATAAATACGATTTATTTATCAAAAATACAATAATCAAACATTTTAATTTTAAAAATTATTTTTAATGTCTAAGGTTTCTAAAATTATTATTTGGATTCAAAATAACAATAATTGAAAACAAATTTTATCCAGAAATAAATTTTTTTCGATTATTGTTATTTTAAATTCAAACAATAATTTTAGAAACTTTAAAGATTGAAAATAATTTTTTCAGTATACAAATATTTGATTATTGTATTTTTAATAAATGAATAATATTCATAATAGAAAAGTTTTTAATTGTTTAAATTCGGGAATTTTCTAGTTCGGATATTTTATAATTCGGCAAGTTTCTGTCAGGAATTTTATTATTTGGGAATTTTACGATTCGGTAATATTATAAACTGTTGGGAACTTCGGGAATTTTAGTTTTCGGAAATTTTATCATCTGGGAATTTTATTATTCGGGAATTTTCCATCCCGGGAATTTCTCAGTGTCAGGAATTTCATTTTTCGGGATTGTTTAGTCGCCCCTTTCATTTTACATTTATTCGTCATTTATTAAGAAGTTATTAGTTATGTATTTTATTCTTAAAGGAAATTTTGTCATAAAAAAGTCGTAATTTTCATTAATTTTTATTTTACAAAAACTCATTATATTCCTCGAAAGGTCTTTACAATTACATTCGTCACGTTTTTCTAAAAAATGCTTTATTTAGAAATAATACGTACAATTATTTTTAGATAGACATTCTTTAAATTAAACAATTTCCACAATAATATTTGATAAAAACGTAATTAATAGATTTGTAAAAGAACCTTTCTCAGAATAGAATTTGCTTTTTAAATTAAAATTGAATGACTTTTGCCTAAAGTGGGAGAAAAAAACACAAATATGCAAATAACTACATCTAAATAAACAATTATGACTTCAAATATTTTTTTATTATTTTCTATCAGGTTTCTCTTCTGAAATTTGTAACTATAGTCAATGGCTTAGACTTTAAAATGAATAAAATAAACTTAAAAAAAAAACCTTAAAATAATTGAAATCCTCGGAAATCTGATAAAGTCCTTTAAAATCCTTTTAAAATCTCAGGGAATCTTTTAGCTCGTCTTTTAGAATATCGTAAAACTTAATAGGTCCTATAAAATCGTTTCTTATCTTCCTAAATTCTATGAAATTAAAAAAAAACGCATGAACATTTTTTTAAATACCTTAAAATCAGTAAATCTCTTAAAAATTCCTTGGAATTTTTTTAAAATACCCTCAAATATTTCAAATCCTTTGAAATCCCTTCAATTTTTGTTAATTCCGTGGAATTCATAAAAACACCTCATTGAGAGCCTTTAAATCCTTGAAAATCATTGGAAATATTCTAAAATCCCTTTAAATCTTGAAAAATATTCTAAAATATGATAAATCCTATATGAAATTCTCCCAAATCTTCCGTATTTCAAGGAAATTCTTTAAACCCGAATGGAATTTTTGAAATCCTCTCAAGTCCCCTGAAATATTTGAAAATCTCTTTAAATCTTTGAAATCCTAGAGAAACCCTTGATTGGGGTGACATTTTTTGACATTATTTATGAAAATATTATTAAATGTTTAGAAATTTTTTATGTTTATTGAAATCCCATAAAAATCCTTTGACATTTTGTGAAGACCCTTGGAATCATTAAAAGTATACCTTAAAACCTTTTAAATCATATGAAATCCTTTAATATCCTTATAAACTTATAAAGATTGGAAAATTCTTTTCAAAACCATTAATTTTTTTTTTCTTAAAATCCCTTGAAATCTTTGAAATAATATCTATTAAATCCCATTCCGCTTCTGTACATATTTTATACTAATTAAGGGCCCGCAAAAATCAATAAGATGAGAATTCTATCCTGTTAATGATTATCTTAATTAATTTTATTATAAATAATCATAAGAAAATTTTAATTTTAATATTTTAAGCCTCGAAAAGCAAATCTTATTGTTATTTTGACTTAAAAAATATCGCAAATGGTTCATATCAAAAGATTGTCATTAAATAAACAACAAATATAATTATAAAATAACTTGTCACTTAATGATATTATGAAAAGAAAAATCTTTTAACGAGTTTATTTAAAAATTTTTTAAGATTGATACAGTTCAAATAAAAAATTATATAATTTCAAATTTTAATATTGTGCATGGAAATACTCGTCTTGGAACTTTTTTTTTTAATTTATAGCCATTAATTGATATCAAAAGCTTCTCATTTAAAATTTTCAGATTATCGATTTTATACGAGAGTGTACATACAATAAAAATCAAGTTTTTTAATTTTGCAATCTCTCCGATAAATTTTTACCGTTTGATTAAAAAATAATGCCATAAATTTTATTTTATTTTCAAAATTTTGTTTAGAGGTTCTGTTAGGCGCTAAACTTTTTAAGGTCTAAAAGTTAAATTTCTTAGTTTTAGATTTTTCAAAAATACCAACTAACGGCTACAAAATTCTTTTACCCCTAGAAAGTATTTTTCATTAATTAGGAAATTAATTAATTAGGCTCTAAATATTATTAAACGCAAAAAAAAATTTTCACAATATTATCTAGCTCACAATATGAAAGTGTGTAATTTCATTACAATTAATGGTCTGAAAAGGCCCCTGAATATTTATTTGTTTCCTGGAATACTGTGCAATGGATTTCTTCTAGAATATAAAGAGAATATTTTCTATAATGAATACATTTTAAATATTTATACCGGGTGACAGAAAAATAGTATTTCCAAATATATTTTGTGACTAAATATAAAATGAAAAATGTGATAACAATAAATAAATAAAAATAAATGTGACTAAATATATATTTTTGGACTAAATATAACTAATGTGCATCATAAATGTAACTAATTCTCTTTTGAATTCAAAAGAATTCAATGAATTTTATGAGAATTCCAGGTGAATTTAAACGCATTCAGGATATGCTTTTAAGAATTCAGAGTGAAATACAAAACAATTCAAGTAAAACTTAAATAATTTTGAATTTTTTTTTAATTTCATCGATTTCAGTAAAATCGGACTAAATTTAGCAGAAATCAAGGGACTTCAGGAGACTTTGACGAAATTCATAAAAATGTAAGTGAATTGGACGAAATAAAAAAAATCAAATGCATGAAGTTAAATAGGAGTAAGCAGAATTGGGGGCAAATTCAACAAAATTAAGGTGAATTCAAAAAATAAATGAATAAAAAAATGAAATTAATAAAAATTCGAGCCAATATAGAGGAGTGTAAGGGACATGAGAAGAAGTCAATGAAATTGATAAAAATTCAAGTGAATTCAAAACAATTCCAGAAGAATAACAAAATTTATGGAATTCCTAAATTTTGATTGAATTTAGAAAAATGCAAGAGAGTTCAAAAGAATTTAATTTAATATATAAGAATTCCATATGAGGTTAAAAACTTCAGGGTGAAATAAATAAAACAAAAAAAAATCCATTGAATTGAGTAAAATTAAGTGAATTTGGAAGAATGAATGTGATTTCAGGATGAATTCCAAACGAATTCCAATGAATATGAAAAAAAATTCAAAAAATTTCAAATATTTAATTTATTTCAGTAAAACTAGAGTGAATTTAGAAAAATTTCAGTAAAATGGAGAGAATTAAATGAAATTGATATAATTCCAAATTGAATTTAAAAAAAATGCAGGGTAAATAGAAAATAATTCAAAGTGAATGCAACCACATTTAAAAAATAAAAAAATCCAATAAATTCAGATAGATTAGATTCATTACAAATCTGATAAAATTCACAAAATTCCAGTAGAACTTAAAAGTCTTCAGGGTGGATTGAAAAATTGAAAATCCAAAAAAAGATTGATTAAATTCAGTAAATTTCAAGGAAATTCCAAAAAAATCCTAAAGAATTTGATGGAATTTAATAGACTTTGAAGATCACTGAAGTGATATTTTCATTTTAAAATTATAGCTAAAAATATATTTTAAAATACTGTAGAAATCTTTAAATTGTAAAAAATGTGTATTTTCGAAAATTTTAATTCATCCATTATGGATAATATTTTCTTTAAATTTTAGAAAAATTGCTGTGAATATTATTCGAAAAAAAAAGTTTGTTCTTGTTTCATTAAATTGAAGACTTATTCTTCAATAAATGTAGTAAATACTTTCTAGGGGTGAAAGAGTTTTTAGCCTTAAATTTATATTCATAAAAATCGAAAACTAAGGAAACTAATTTTCAGACCTTAAACAGCCAATTAAAAAAAAATAATAATAAAATACTTTTTCACCGGAAGGAAGAAATTTAGGGGCTAGCGTTTACAAAATTCAAAAATTCACTTTTTTATTGGGTACCCTAATGTTCATCGATATACCCCTCAACGAAAACAATTGTTTAATTTTTTTTTTTTCCATTCGAAAAAAAGTGATAAATCGGTGAGTTATCTTAAATCGGACTTTCGCTATCAAAGATAAAAGATACCTTTCCCACAAAAAAGTCGAAAAGCCCAAAAAGAGATTTCAATCAACAAAAGTCCACTGTCTGAGTGTTATGAAGCTAATCAGAGCCTACAATCTCGTTTCCTTGAAACTCTTTCCTTCTTTTTTTTTACGATTCAGTCGAGTTTCTTGATCTATTCTTCTCAAAGCAGCCATATCATCCACCGGCTCAGTCATCGTCTCTGCATGCCCATCTAGATTATTTCCACGAATGAATTCCCTACAATGCTTTTCCTGGTTTTTCGTAAAACTAGCTTTGGTTCAAGATCAACGAATCTGACCGACGTATGAGCATTTTTTTTTTCGATTTCTATGGTGTTTAGATCTACGTGTGTGTATTGAAAACGAGAGAACGCATTTTAGAAAAACGAGAAAGGATTCGTGAGAACCAGGGGTCCCAAGCAAGAGTTGGATGTCAAAAAAGGGGTGCTGATCCCCCCGTAGAGGGGACGAAACGGCTGTCACTTCAACGAGATCGGCAGATTTTCACGCTTTCGTGAAGAAAATGGATACCAGTTTGCTTTTTTATACTTTTTTACTCACGTGAGAAAGTTTTTAAAGAAAGGGTGCAATTTTTCAATTAAATTTCTTACAACTTTAGTGAAGTTCTTGAAAGTTAGTTATTCTTTAATTATGAGTTCGGCAGTTTTTATATGATAAATTATTTTTTCTAAATCGAATTTAACGAATTGCACAAATAAAAATATTTCGACTTGAAACCTTCCAAATTATTTTCAGAAAAAGTCACTAAAATCTCTTTTTTAAAGGGCTTTAGCCACTTTAGTCATTTTTATCCATCTAATTTTATATTTTATTTACCGAAAAAATATATATATATAATTAATCTATCCTATTTTCCCTTTTCCCCTTTTTTTAAAAGAATTCTTTTTTTCCCTTTATCCAAGAAAAAAATCCAATTATTTTTTATTGAAAGTTAATTCTTCTTGTTTGAAAACTCTACTTTTATGTTTTTGAGTCAGAATTAACCTTGCTTGGTTAAAAATGTTATTATTTGGTTGAAAATGTAATTATTTTATTGAAAATTCAATTATTATGTTTCAAACTCATATTTTATCATGATAGAAAATTCATCTTTTTTAGTAGAAAAGTCATCTTTCTTGTTTAAAAATTGATTCTTTTTTTTATTGCAGTTTTATCTTTTTTGTTCGACATTTCGATCATTTGATTGCAAATTGAACTATTTGGTTACAAATTTGGTCAAAAGTACAACTATTTGGTTCTAAATGTGTTGTTGAAAATTAATTTTTTTTTCGTTGAAGATTTAGCAATTTGGTTCAAAATTAACATTTTTGTTGAAAATTAATATTTTTGGGATTAAAAGTCAATTTTTTCTAAAAAATTCGACTTTTTATATTGGAAACTTGAAGAAGCAACTATTTTGTTCAGAATTCAGCTCTCTTGGTTAAAAATTACCTTTGTTGGTGAAAATTGATATTTTTTGAATTGAAAGTTAGATTTTTTTTTAATTCAGTAAATTTAACTTTTTGGTTGATAATTCAACTCTTTAGTGGAAAATTGAGCTTTCTTGGTCAAATATTAACTTGTTTTAGAAAATTCATCTCTTTTCTGGCGAGAACGCAATCTTTTTGGTTAAATATGCAACGTTTTGGTTGCAAATTCAACTGTTTTGTTAAAAATGATTTTTTTTATTAAAAATTGAACTATTTTGTTGAAAAGTAATATTTTACGGAAAATTTAACTACTGAATTTTTGATTGAAAATGTATCTTTTTTAATATTCGTCCTTTTTTATTGAAATATGAACTATTAGATTATTCGTCGAGAAGTAATCTTTTTAAGTGGAAAATTCAACTACTTGGTTGAAAGTTGAACTACTTTCTTAAAAACTAATTTTTGTTTCATTTGGAACGCGTTTTCGATTCAAAATCATTCAATATGTTTTTTAAATTTCAAGCATTTTGAATTCGAAATGATTAGTAGTTATTGCTTCAAAAATTTGAAAAACTCCTAATGTTTAAAAATAATATCATAAATGAACACACGCACTTGAAAATGTCTTTTTTTTAGTAGAAAATTTAACTATTTGGTTGAAAATACGTGTATTTTGATTGATATTTGAAACTTTGAATCTTTGAGAAAAAATTACACGATGGGAAATTAATCTTTTTGGCTGAAAATTCAATTATTTGGTTGAAAATTCATATTTGTTGGTAAAAAATTTATCTTCTTGGTTAAAAATCAATCGTTTTGGCTGAAAATGTAATGATTTGGTTGAAAATCATATTTTTTCGTAGAAAATTTATTTTCTTGGTTGAAAATTTAACTATTTGGTTCAAATTTATTTATTTGATTGAAAATTTATCTTTTTTGGTAGAAATTTCATCCTTTTTGGCTAAAAAAGCAACTCTCTTCTTTAATATTCGTCTTTTCTAATTGAAATGTTAACTATTATATTTTTCATCCAAATTAATTTTTTTTTTCAAAATTCAACTGTTGAAAGTTGAACTACTTTGTTCAAACTATTTTTTGTTTTATTTGGAACGCGTTCTTCATTCAAAATTATTCAATTTTTTTTTTTTTAATTTCAAGCGTTTTGAATTTGAAATGATTAGTAATGACTGTTTAAATATTTGAAAATCTCCTAATGTTTGAAAATATGATTATTTATAAATTTGTAAATTATTAATTATGTGTTTGAAAATAAAAATTCAGAGACGTAAACGCACGCTTCGCGCGCCTACATTCGCTGTTAGTTATAAATAATATTAATTGAGAATCTTGATTGTTGTAATAATTTCGCATGAATGGGTACACACACGCACACTCGAATTAATTTAGGCATATAATCAGTATTTTGTTAAAAATTAATTTTTTATGGAAAAGTTAACTTTTCCATTTTTGATTGAAATTTTATCTTTTTTCGTAGAAACTTCAACTGTTTGCTGCTTGAAAATTCTTGTATTTTGTTTAAAATTCGCATTTTTCCTGAGGAAAATAATGTTCTTGATTGGAAATTAATCTTTTTGGCTGAAAATTTAATTATTTGGTTCAAAATTCCTCTTTTTTCGTAGAAATGTCATCTTTTCTGGTTAAAAATGCAACTCTCTTTTTTTAATATTCGTCTCTTTTGAAGTTTTGATTGAAATATTAACTATTATATTTTTCGTCGTAAATAAATCTTTCTTTGTTGAAAATTCAACTACTTGGTTGAAAGATGAACTACTTTGTTAAAAATAAATTGATTATATCAATTGAAAAAATTGATAATTGTTGTGATAATTTCGCATGAATAAACACACACACAGACCCGAATGCATTTGGACATACAATCAGTAGTATTTTTTTGAAAATTAATTTTGTATGGAAAATTTTAACTTTTCCATTTTTGATTGAAATTTTATATTTTTTTTAGTAGAAACTTCAACTGTTTGCTGATTGAAAATTCTTGTATTTTGTTGAAAATTCGCACTTTTTAGCAGAAAAATAATGTTCTTGGTTGGAAATTAATCTTTTGGACTGAAAATATAATTCCTTGGTTGAAAGTCCATATTTTTTGGTAGAAAATTTATCTTCTTTGTTGAAAATTAATGTTTTTGGCTAATAATTCAATTATTTGGTTGAAAATTCCTCTTTTTTCGTGGAAATTTCATCTTTTCTGGGTAAAAATGCAACTCTCTTTTTTAAATAGTCGTCTTTTCTGATTGAAATATTAACTATTATATTTTTCGTCGAAAATAAATCTTTCTTGGTTGAAAATTCAACTACTTGGTTGAAAGTGGAACTACTTTGTTAAAAATAAATTTATTATATCAATTGAGAAAATTGATCATTGTTGTGATAATTTCGCATGAATGAACACACACACAGACTGGAATACATTTGGGAGTATTTTTTTTTAATTAATTTTTTATGGAAAAGTTAACTTTTCCATTTTTGATTGAAATCTTATCTTTTTTTAGTAGAAACTTCAACTCTTTGCTGGTTGAAAATTCTTGTATTTTGTTGAAAATTCGCACTTTTCAGCAGAAAAATAATGTTCTTGGTTGGAAATTAATCTTTTTGACTGAAAATATAATTCCTTGGTTGAAAGTCCATATTTTTTGGTAGAAAATGTATCTTCTTGGTTGAAAAGTTATTGTTTTTGGCTGAAAATTTAATTATTTGATTGAAAATTCATTTTTTTCATAGAAATTTCATTTTTTCTGGTTAAAAATGCAACTCTCTTTTTTTAATACTCGTCTTTTCTGATTGAAATATGAACTATTATATTTTTCTTGGTTGAAAATTCAACTACTTGGTTGAAAGTTGAACTACTTTTTCAAAATAAATTGATTATATCAATTGAGAAAATTGATCATTGTTGTGATAATTTCGCATGTATAAACACATACACAGACTCAGATGCATTTGGACATACAATCAGTATTTTGTTGAAAATTAATTTTTTATGGAAAATTTTAACTTTTCCATTTTTTATTGAAATTTTATCCTTTTTTAGCAAAAACTTAAACTGGTTGCTGGTTGAAAATTCTTGTATTTTGTTTAAAATTCGCATTTTTCAGCAGAAAAATAATATTCTTGATTGGAAATTAATATTTTTGACTGAAAATATAAGTCCTTGGTTGAAAGTTCATATTTTTTGGTTGAAAATTCATCTTTTTTCGTAGAAATTTAATCTTTTCTGGGTAAAAATGCAACTCTCTTTTTGTAATATTCGTCTTTTCTGATTGAAATATTAACTATTATATTCTTCGTCGTAAATAAATCTTTCTTGGTTGAAAATTCAACTACTTGGTTGAGAGTTGAACTGCTTTGTTAAAAATAAATTGATTATATCAATTGAAAAATTTGATCATTGTTGTGATAATTTCGAATGAATAAACACACACACAGACTCGAATGCATTTGGACATACAATCAGTATTTTTTTGAAAATTAATTTATTATTGAAAATTTGAACTTTTCCATTTTTGATTGAAATTTTATCTGTTTTTAGCAAAAACTTCAACTGTTTGCTGGTTGAAAATTCTTGTATTTTGTTTAAAATTCGCATTTTTCA
>CAKNYM010052634.1:267968-285924 GCA_932195095.1 Andricus curvator | reverse complement strand
ATTCTTGTATTTTGTTTAAAATTCGCATTTTTCAGCAGAAAAATAATGTTCTTGATTTGAAATGAATCTTTTCGACTGAAAATATAATTCCTTGGTAGAAAGTTCATATTTTTTGGTAGAAAATTTATCTTCTTGGTTGAAAATTAATGTTTTTGGCTGAAAATTTAATTATTTGGTTGAAAATGCATCTTTTTCGTAGAAATTTCATCTTTTCTGGGTAAAAATGCAGCTCTCTTTCTAATATTCGACTTTTCTGATTGAACTATTAACTATTATATTTTTCGTCGAAAATAAATCTTTTTTGGTTGAAAATTCAACTACTTGGTTGAAAGTTGAACTACTTTGTTAAAAAAAAATTGATCATTGTTGTGATAATTTCGCATGAATAAACACACACGCACACTCGAATAAATTTGGACATACAATCAGTATTTTGTTGAAAATTAATTTTTTATGGAAAATTTGAACTTTTCCATTGTTTATTGAAATTGTATCTTTTTTAAGTAGAAACTTCAACTTTTTGCTGGATGAAAATTCTTGTATTTTGTTTGAAATTCGCATTTTTCAGCAGAAAAATAATATTCTTGATTGGAAATTAATCTTTTTGACTGAAAATATAAGTCCTTGGTTGAAAGTTCATATTTTTTGGTTGAAAATTCATCTTTTTTCGTAGAAATTTCATCTTTTCTGGGTAAAAATGCAACTCACTTTTTGTAATATTCGTCTTTTCTGATTGAAATATTAACTATTATATTTGTCGTCGAAAATAAATCTTTCTTGGTTGAAAATTCAACTACTTGGTTGAAAGTTGAACTACTTTGTTAAAAATAAATTGATTACATCAATTGAGAAAATTGATCATTGTTGTGATAATTTCGCATGAATAAACACACCCACTGACACGAATGCATTTGGACATACAATCAGTTGTACAGTCATGGATGAATCCCTTGTTTGCTTGAGGATCTGGTGAGCAGCTGATTGAGATTTTCGTTCGCGTGGATTACATATGACGAGCCTGTGCTCTCGGTATGACGGCAAAGTTAAAGAAAATAATGGTAGAGGGTGGTCGACTCTAGTGAAAAGACGAGCATGAAAAAAAATATCTTTAAGCCGACTCAGGCATTGCAGTATTCGCGATTCAAAAGACGTCTTATGTCTTCTTATTCCTCAGGCTCAGAATTTCAGTCCTTAAGAATGACGAGCAGGTCATTGTTATCATGATGTGGATTCTGGAACTACGTCATTTTTCCATTATGTCGGCATTGTATAGTTATATCGCTATTCGAATTTACCCATTCTTCAAAACGAAACTATTTAATTATTATATATCGCAAAAAATATCACAATTTATCCTTTAGCTGGCGTTCAAAAACTACGTCACACTATTTTGAACCTCCCAGTGTGACGTCACAAATACGAATACCCCCTCTTCTTTTTTAAGTCAAAAATTTTTCTTCGGTTTTATTTAATAAACGCCTAAAATAAACAGGGGAAATAGGGTCATTTTTAACGAAAATGTATAGGGGAATAATAGAGGAATAGATTCTTTTAAACAATATTAATGCATATGTACCATATTGAATTCAATATGAAACGCTTAATATTTCAAGTCGAAATATATTACATTTTCAACAAAATTGCAGAAAAAAGTTAACTTTCAAACCCGAAAAGATGAATTTTCAGCCAAGAAAGATGAATTTTCAACCAAATTGTTGAATTTTCATCAAACAAAAATATTAGACCAAACAGTTGCATTTACAACGGAATAGTTGAACTTTCACGAACAAAATACGAATTTACAACGAAATATTTGAATTTTTAACCTTTAAAGACGAATTTTCAACGAAATGGTCGAAATTAAAAAAAAAATAGTTTTAAAGACGAGCATCAGTTTCATTTCCTACCAGATAGTATCTTCATATCAGAAAGACATTTTTTTTAAGACAGCTGAATTCGCAACCAAGAAAGATTATTTTTCAGCCAGCAAGAACTTTCCTACCAAAAAAGATGAATTTTAAATCCAAATAGAGACATTTTCAACAAAGAAGTTGAAGTTTCGAACAAAAACGATAAATTTTTAACAAGACAGTTGAATTTTCAACAAAATAACGGCATTTTTAATAAAATATTTGAATTTTTAACGATATACCCGAAAATTCAACCTAAAAAGATGCCTTGGCCTTGATCCTAAATCAGGGGAATCTAAACGTAAACAGGCAGGGCCGCATGAATCATTTCTATTGGATTTGGACGCATGACGCAACCTGATGCAACTAACGCGTTGAGAGGTCGATCATCGGTTCTAGGAATATCGTAAAATAGGGGTTCTTATATCAGGAGTTGAGTGTAGTTGAATTTTCAAGAATCAAACAAAAATCGTCAACCAAACATTTGCACTTACAACCAAATAGTTAAACTTTCAAGCAGTAGAGACGAATTTTCAACAAGAAAGTTGAATTTAAACGAAATAGTTGAATTTTCAAGCCAAAAAGACAAATACTTTAGATAACAGTCGAATTTTCTATCCAAAAAGATGAATTTTCAACAAAAAAGGTTTAATTTTCAACAAAATAATTAAGGTTCCAACAAAATAATTGAATTTTTAAGCCAAGAAGATGAATTTTTGAATGAAACAAGTTTAATTTTCGACATAAAAATACTTTTAACAAAACAGTTTCATTTTTAACAAAATAATTAAATTTCTAACAAAATAGATGAATTTTCAACTAAAATTATGAATGTTCAAAACAAATGTTAACAAAATTCAACTTTCAACCAAGTGATTGTATCTTGAATCAAGAAAAATTACTTCTTAACAAAATATATAAAAGTTGATATTTCAAACGAAAAAATATTTTGAATCAAAAATAGTCGAATTTAATCAAAAATATGAATTCGCAACGAAATATGTAATATTTGATATTAAACAAAAAAAGATTTTAATTTTAAAATACGAAAAAAATACGAAATTTCAACAAAATAGTTGAATTCTTAGGCCAAATAGTTGAATTTTAAACTAAAAACGATAAATTTTCAACCAAAGAAGGAATAGTTAAATCTTCATTTAGAAAAATTAAAATGCAACTAAAAAAACGAATTTTCAACAAAATAGTTATTTTTTCAACAAAAGAGTTGGAACTTTAACTAATAAAATGATATTTTAAGAAAGCATGTTTAAACCAAACAGTTAAATTTTCAATTAACTTGAATTGTCAGTAGAGTAAATTAATTTTGTACTAAAAGAGTTTAAGAACGTGATTCATATTTCAATGAAGTCTATTTTAACTTTCAACCAAAAAAGATGAATTCTCAATGCAAAATATATTAGCTGAATTTTCAACTAAAAGCAATCGATTTTCAGCCAAAAATAGATTAGTTGAATTTCCAGTAGAGAAAATTAATTTTCAACGAAAAAAAAAGAATCTTCAGCAAAATAGTTAAATCTTCAACCAAATGGATTTTTCTAAATTTGATCTTTTTTTCTTTGAAACAATACTTTTACTGAAGCTTTTAGTTTTTCTAAGTATTTTGAGTAACTTCTTAAATAGTTTCAGTGACAAGCACTTTGAATTCTACTAATTCGAAACTCTGAAATTAAATCGACAATTTCATAACTCAAAATTGAAACAGTTCAATTTTAAATTCAAATTTTAAAGTCAAAAAAGAAAAAATGTCCACGAAATTCTAAAATTTTCAAGCCAACAAGACGAATTTTCTGCAAGACATTTGAATTTTCAAACAAAAAATTCATTCATAACCAAATATTTGAATTTTCAATTCGAACAGACAAATTTCCAACCAAAAATGATACATTTTCTACCAAAAGAAATTAATTTTCAACAAAAGCGTTTTTTTAAGCTAAAAAGTCGAATAATTTCAAAAAAATTTTACTCTACCTCGAAAAGATGAATTTTCAACCAAGAACGATAAATTTTCAACAAAATAGTTGAATTTTCAAAAAAAAATTCAACGAAAAAGAAAGAATTTGAATCCAAATAATTAAATCTTCAACCAAATCGATTTTTCTAAATTCAATCTTTTTTTAAAACCAATTCTTTCACTAACGCTTCATCTCGAAAAGATGAATTTTTAACCAAGAAATATCAATTTTCAATTTTAAAAAAAATTAATTTTCAACGAAAAGAAAAAAACGATTTTTCATCAAAAAAGTTAAATCTTCAACCGAATTGATTTTTATAAATTTAATATTTTTTCTTTATACCAATTCGTTTACTGAAGCTTTTAGTTTTACTTACTATATTGAGTAACTTTTTAAATGATTTCAGTGAGATCGATAGTGAGTTTTTTTTTGTCTTTTGGTAAACACTTCGAATTCCACTACTTTGAAACTCTGAAATTATATCAATAATTTCATATCTAAAATTAAAACAGTTCAATTTCAAATTCAAATTTTAAAGCCAAAAAAGAAAAAATGTCCACCAAATTCTTAAATTTTCAAGCGACAAGACGAATTTTCTGCAAGACAGTTGAATTTTCAAATAGAAAAATTTATTTATAACCAAATAGTTGAATTTTCAATTCAAAAAGACAAATTTTCAACCAAAAATGATAAATTTTCTACCAAAAGAAATTAATTTTCAACAAAAGAGTTTTTTTTAAGCTAAAAGGTCGAATGCTTTTGAAAAAATTTTACTTTCAATCTCGAAAAGATGAATTTTTAACCAAGAAATGTCGATTTTCAATACAAAAAAATTACTTTTCAACGAAAAAAAAACGATTTTTCATCAAAATAGTTAAATCTTCAATCGAATGGATTTTTATAAATTTAATATATTTTTCTTCAAATTAATTCTTTTACTGAAGCTTTTAGTTTTTCTATCTATTTTGAGTAACTTTTAAAATGGTTTCAGTGAGTTCCAGAGTGAGTTTTAACATTCTCATCCTATAATGAGAAGGTATTAGATTTGTATAAAATTTGACCGCCCCCCCCCCCAGTTTTTCTCAAATGTTCACGTTTTGAGACCCCCTGAACTCAAAAAACAGGTTCTTACAAAATGTCTGTCTGTCTGTTTGTCTGTCTGTAGATTTTTAGATTGTTAGCACGATGACTTTCGAAAAAATTAACAGATTTGATTGGCCTTTAGTATACTCTTTAAGTGTCCTAAAATGAAGGTCAAGTTCGTTAGCCAGCTATTTTGGATAAAAATTCAAAAAGTGAGCACATTTTGAAAATTGTTGAGACCACTTTTTTTTAAGATTTGAAAATTCTATGTACGGTTATTAGTAGTACTAAAAAAGAAGAACAAAATATCCTAATGACTTTTTCTGATAAAACAAAAAATTACCAGAGTTACAGCATTTTCAAAATTCCAAAGAACAAACAAAAGATGAATCGACCAAAATTGTGCACCTTAAAAAGATCTACAAATTTGTTATCATTCACTTTTTGATATGATTCGTAGTTTTTGTTTTATTCGTAAAAAACAGCATTGAAAATAGAAAAATTAAATTTTTAGACGAATAACACAAGCTACGAAAAAAATGAAGAGACAAAATTTTTCCATCAAAAAAGAAGTATAAATTTGTTATTAATCATGTTTGGATAGGAGGCGTAGTTTTTGTTTTATTCGTGAATTTTTTAACGTTTCATTTCGAAAAGATGAATTTTTAACCTAGAAAGATCAATTTTCAACCGAATAGTTGAATTTTCTACCAAACAGTTGAATTATGTAAAAATCCCCTTCCAAAATTAAGAGTTTCCACCCTGTGAAATATCAGGATTTTGTCATCCCTAGTTAATATTCTGTTTGTTTACGAAAACAAGAAGTCCCTGAGCTTCAATCGCTGTCTGGAATACCGATCAAGAGATTATGTTTTATTTTCCTGCTGTTATGAGAGTTACATCGATCGTAGACTCCGGGAAGGAGCGATTAGGCGCCTGATGAGTTGGAGATCTCCATCCCCATCCGGCAAAGGGAGAGAAATCACCCCATCGTCAGGTTTATTTAATACAGCAGCAGCGCGGCGGTGGCTGGTGGGAGGCAACAACCTGTTGAGTCAGACAATATCGCGTTTTTACTAATGCTCCAGCGTCCCGACTGCCAACAGGGGATGGGGAAAGGGGTGGTTACATTTTAGCTGGCAGACTACAGCCCCCGAAAACCTATCTCAGCAGGTCCTTAATTTCCGGCGTTCTATTTTTTACTGCCCTTCCTCATCAGCCCTAAAATCTCTTTCACGAGTAGTTTTTTATTTTTTTATTTTCATTACGCCCCTTTGAAATTAGCATTTCAAAATTGAATTAACATGACAAATCGTTTCAACACTTTTTTTTTAAGGAACTAAATACAGGATTACAGGGTAGCTGCAGGTTAGGAAAAACCTAGAAATCAGGGGAAAGGGAGGGAATTTCGTGGGTCAGGGAAAGGCAGGGAAAAGTTAGGGATTTAATCAAAAAATGGCAAAAGTCAGGGAATTTCTGTAAATTAACCAATGGGTTCACCACTATTGAATTCAGGTCTATACCTATTTCTGAATTTTCTTAAATTCTTTTGAAATATTTGACGGTAGTTTAAAATATTTCAAGAAATTTGCATCAGATTTCAAAGGATTTTAAAGTTTTAAGATATTTTAAAAAATTCCAAGGAATTTCCAAGGGCTTTAAAAAGTTTCGAGAGATTTCGAAAGATTTCTAAGGATTTGAAATAGTTTAGGTTATTTAAAAAGATCCCGAGAAATTTTTAATAGATTTGAATCATTTGAAGGGATTCCAACGGATTTGAAAGATTTTAGCGTGTTGTAAAAAATTCCAAGGAATTTTCAAGGGCTTTAAAAATTGCAAGGTATTTCAAAATATTTCAAAGGATATGAAATATTTTAGGGAATTTTCAAATACTCCGAGGAATTTTCCATTTATGTCAATGATTTTGTAGGATTTCAAATAATTTGAAAGATTTTAAGGTATTTTGAAATTTCAAAAGAATCATCAAGAGCTTTGAAAATTTTCAAGGGATTTCAAAATTTCTTAAAGGATTTGAAGTTTCTCAGGGCATTTTGAATAGATTAAACAATTTGAAGTGATCAAAAAGGATTTTAAAGACTTTGGGGTATTTTTAAAAATTCCAAAGAACTTTCAAAAGCTTTAAAAAGTTTCAAGGGATTACCAAAGATTTCAAAGAATTTGAAATATTTTAGGGAATTTTAAAAGGCTTCGAGAAATTTTCAACAGATTTTAATCATTTGATGGGATTCCGAAGGATTTGAAAGATTTGTGTATGTGTTGCAAAATTCCAAGGAATTTTCAAGATCTTCAAAAATTTCAAGGTATTTTAAAAGATTTCAAAGGATTTGAAATATTTTAGGGAATTTTGAAAGATTCCAAGGAATTTTGTCATAATTTCAATAATTTTTAAGGATTTCAAAGAATCTGAAAGATTTTAAGGTATTTTAACAAATAAAAGGGATCTTCAATAGACGTTAAAAAGTTTCAAGATATTTCAAAAAATTGTAAAGGATTTGACATTTCTTAGGGCATTTTTAACAGATCCAAATAACGTTTAAGTGATTAAAAAGGATTTTAAAAACGTTGGGGTATTTTTAAAAATTCCAAAGAACTTTCAAAAGCTTTAAAAAGTTGCAAGGGATTTCAAAAGATTTCAAAGAATTTGAAATATTTTCGGGAATGTTAAAAGACTTCGAGAAATTTTCAATAGATTTTAATCATTTGAAGGGATTCAAAAGGATTTAAAAGATTTTAGGGTATTTTAAAGAATTCTAAGGAATTTTAAAGAGCTTTACAATATTTCAAATCATTTCAAAGGATTTGAAACATTTTAGGGAATTTTAAAAGATTCCAAGAAATTTTTTATTGATTTTAATCATTTGAAAGATTTATTCGTATTTAAAGGATTTAAAATATTTTAGGGAATTTCAGAAGATTCTGAAGAATTTTAATTTGATTTTAATATTTTGAAAGGATTTCAAAGAATCTGATAGATTTTAAAGTATTAAAAAAATTCCAAGGAATCTTGAAGAGCTTTGAAAAATTCCAAGGGATTTCAAAATTCATCAAAGGATTTGAAATTTCATAGGGCATTTTTAATAGATTAAAATAATTTGAAGTGATTAAAACGGATTTTAAAGACTTTAGGGTATTTAAAAATTCCAAAAAATTTTCGAGCACTTTCAAAAGTTTCAAGGGGTTTCAAAAGTTTTCAAATGATTTTAAATATTTTAAGTTTCTTTTTGTAAACTGCAAGGAATTTTCAAGAGGTTTGAAAAGTTTCACGGTATTTCAAAAGATTTCAAAGGATTTGAGTTTGTAATATTTTAGGGAATTTTGAAAGATTCTAAGGAATTTTTAAATAATTTCAATAATTTTGGAGGATTTCAAAGAATTTGAAAGATTTTAAGGTATTTTAGCAAATTCAAAGGAATCTTCAATAGACTTTAGAAAATGTCAAAGTATTTCAAAATTTTTTTAAGGATTTGAAATTTCTTAAAGCATTCTTAAAAGATATAAATAACTTGAAGTGATTGGAAAGGATTTTAAAGACTTTAGGGTATTTTTTAAAATTCCAACAAAGTTTCAAGAGCATTAACAAATTGCGATGGATTTCAAAAGAATTCGAAGGATTTGAAATATTTTAAGTTTCTTTTTTTAATTCCAAGGAATTTTCACGAGCCTTAAAAAATTGCAAGGTATTTCAAAAAGGTTTGAAAGAATTTGAAATATATTAGGAAATTTTAAAAGATTTCGTGAAATTTTAAAAAGATTTTAATCATTTGAAGGGATGTAAAAGGATTATACAGATTTTAGCGTATTTTAAAGAATTCGAAGGAATTTTTAAGAGTTTTTCAAAAATTCAAATCATTTCAACGGATTCGATAAATTTTAGGGAACTTTGAGTAGATTTAAATAATTTGAAGTGATTTAAAAAGGATTTTAAAGACTTTGAGGTATTTTTCAAAATTCCAATAAATTGTCAAGAGCTTTAAAAAGTTTCAAGGGATTTCAAAAGATTTTAAAAAATTTTAAATATTTTAATTTTTTTTCAATTCCAAGGGATTTTCAAGAGCTTTAAAAAATGTCGAAGTATTTCAAAAGATTTCAAAGAATTTGAAATATTTTAGAAAATTTTAAAAGATTCCTAGGAATTTTTAATAAATTTCGATAATTTGAAGGGATTCCAAGGTATTTCATAAGATTTTTGAGAATTTCAATTATTTTAAGGCATTTTAAAAACTCTCAAGGTATTTTAATAAATTTTCCGGGATTTTGAGAAATATCATCAGAGTTCATAGAATTTCACGGGAATTTATAATATTTTAATTAATTTCAAAGAATGTATTCACAAGAGGATTTCGCAGGATTTCAAAGATTTGATGAGATTTTCAAATATTTTTTGCTCTCTGATTTTCTGAAAATAAAATTGTCAGTAAGGCAGAAACAAAAGCTTGTTAAATATTGAAAGTATTTTATTATTTTTTTTTTTAGAAAAAAACCTCCCTCTATGAGGAAGCAAATTTATTTGCAGCGGTATTTGATTTTGCCAAAAAGAAGAATCTTTGTCGGCGAGAATATTTTCACTTTGAAAAATGGAACTGAATCTGTAATAACATTTGTGCTCGCGTTTGTGACAAAATTGCAACACGTTATTCTTTTTTCTCTCTTTCCTTGCCGGAAGTTCTCGAGGTTGGACTTTTTTTGGCAAGAAATTCTGCGATGACGGCATTCAAAGAAATTTCGCGGGCACAAATAATGTCGGCTGCGATTCATCCACACGTGCTTCGCAGACGTTGAAGTCGAATGGCTACTTGGATCGAGACGTCCGTCTAAACTTTAGACTTTAGAGTTTAGAGTTTTAGATTTAGACGGACGTCTCGGTCTCTCTTCCGCAAGATTTTCGAGTATTTGCGAGAGAGTTGGCATGACGAGAAGTCGAGACGATGGTAGGAGAGCATTAAATCTTTTCTTTGGCACCCGAGGCGAAGGTGGAATTTTAAGCCGCCCCCTATGCCCCTTATGCTTATGCCATTCGAAGAGATGACTTAACGCTTTTCTTTTGAAGTAAACCTCGTTTCGTGGCATTCACGAGCGACATAATAATGGCCTTGCTGTTTTGACGACGTTATTCTTTTTCTTCAAGAATTTTTTAGGACAAACGATAATCGATTTTCTTTTTTGTGACTGATGAAGACATTCTTAGCGGGTGATTATTTTTATTCTCGTCGATTCCCAGGGGAAATAACTGTAAATTACATCTGAAAATTGTAATACAAATACACTAGAATCTGAATTTGTGCAAGGTTTTGGTTATGACCTTCGACACAAAGCCAGGCACTCCTGTTGTTTGTCACGCTTGACTGAGCAGCGACTCCCCTCTCTGCCCCGAGGCTCCTCTCACCCATAACCGCCGAGCGGCATCAATTCTCAGAACACACAAATCAAGTTTGTGGAAATCCAGGTTCCAGTGTATCAGGTATACAGGTTTGACCACACACTTTTTTAAAGTTTATTAGGGCTGTTCAAAAACTACGTCACACCGCCAGGAAGGGGGGTTCACAGGTCCTGTGACCGAAGCCGGGCGCCCCACAAACTTTGACATTACATTGAAAATATAAATGTCAATAACAATTTTTTTAAATGCTTCAAAAAATGAAAATTAGTTATTTCATTTTATATGTAAAGCATCTAAATGTAGACTTCCTTTTTTTTTGAAGAATTCCTATTTTCCCACTGTTTTTAAGAAACTTAACCTTTTTCTCATTTTTTCGCTTAAATGCGAACTGGATTAATAGAAACAGTAAGAAAACACCTTGGAGAGTACAACTATTTTTCGTTGAAAGTTAATTATTTTTTATTAAAAAACCTAATATATTTTTGGTTCAGAATTCATCTCCTTTGGTTAAAAATTCTACTATTCGATTGAACTAGTTGAAGATTCAACTATTTTTGGCTTTAAAAAAATTCTACTATTTTCGTACAAAATTGAACTATTTGGTAAAATAGTCATATTTTGAGGTTGAAAATTTAACTGTTTTCTAGATAATTCATCTTTCTGGTTGAATTCAACTGTTTTTGATTTTTGTAAACTATTTTTTGATTCAAATTTCAAGCTTTTACATTTTCCGTTGGGAATTCATCTTTTTGGTTAAATTCGATTGTTTCTAATTAAAATATAAAATCTTTTCTTGGTTGAAATTTCAATTATTATCTTTTTCGGTGAAAATTATTAATCTTTTTTTTTGATTAAAAATTAAATTGCTTGGTTGAACTTCTTTGTTAAAAATTCTTTTTTTTTTAATTCAAAATTTTAGTTAAAGTTTAACTATTTTGTTAAAAATTTCATCTTTTTATTAAAAATGTAACTAGTTCGTTGAAAATCAACTGGATTCTTGAATATTCGTCTTTTTGGATAGAAAATTTGTCCTCTTAGATTGAAAATTCAAAACTCCTAAAAAATAATCGACGATTCGATTGAAAATTCATCTTTGTAGTTTAAAAATTCAACTATTCGGATGAAAATTCATACTCGCAGGTCGAAAATCAAACTAAGTGGTAACAAATTCAATTATTTCTTTGAACACTCAATATGAACAAATATGAATTTCCCACGATGTTCAAGGAATATCATTTAATTTCACAAGAATTGAGGATTTAAAAGGATTTAAAAGATGTTCAAAAGATGTCAGGAATTTAAGGTGATAACAAGGGATTTTAAATATTTTAGTGTATTTTAAAAGTTTCTATTGAATTTTCAAAAGACTTGAAAAATGTCAAAAATTTTCTCATGATTTTTATAATTTTTAGGTATTTAAAAATTTTCATTCAGTTTTAAAGAATTTCGGAAGATCTGGAATGATTTTCCATAGAACCTGAAAGGTTTTAGAATATTTTAAAAGATCATAAGAGATTTTCAATAGATAATTTCAATACTTTTAATGAATTTCAAGGATTTTTAAATATTTTAGGATATTTAAAAAATCCAAGGAAGTTGCGAAAGATTTCAAGTGTGCAGAAGGATTTTAAAGATTTTGGGGCATTTTTAAAAATTCCAAAAAATTTGCAAGATATTTAAAAAATTTCAAAGAATTTTCAAGAATTTCAACAATTTGTACGTATTTAACAAATTTCATACGGTTTTAAAGAATTTCCTAGACGCTCAGATTTTAACGGATTTAAAAGATTCGAAAGAATTTTCAAAAGATTTTAAGAATTTAAGATTATTTTAAGGGATATTTTAAAAGATTGTAAGGGATTTTAAATATATTTCAAAAATGAAAGGGCATTTTAAAGATTTTAGGATATTTAAAAAGACTTTAAAGAATTTTCAAGAGCTTTAAAAGATTTAATTGAATTTCTGCGGATTTGAATGATTTTAGGTATTTATCAACATTCCAAAGATTTTGAAGGATTCAAAATATTTTTGGATAATTTAAATTTGAAACATTCCAAGAAATTTTAAAAAGATTTCAAGTATTTAAGGTGATTTCAAGGGATTTCATATATTTTAGGGTATTTTAAAAGATTCCAAAGAATTTTCAAGAGATTTAAAAAATGTCATAAAATTTCTAAGGATTTGAATGATTTTCAGGTATTTATAAAAATTTCATACAGTTTTAAACTTTTAAAGCATTTTCTAGAAGTTCAGATTTTAACGGATTTTATCAGATTTCCAAGGATTTCAATGATTTTGAGTGATTTTAAAAGCACTCAATGTATTTTAAAAATAGTTCAGGATGTCAGGAAATATCTGATTTCAATGGATTATAAATATTTGAAGTGATTTTATAACACTTCATGGGGTATCAAGGAATTTCATCAGATTTAAGGGATTTTAATAAGATTTGCGATATTTTGAGGGATTTTAATTTGTTTAATTTTAAAGGCCTTTGCAGCGGTCTAAGATTGTTTTCACCCAAAAATGGTTCAATTTCCAATTTTAAAAAACGAAACTTTCACAAAACAGTTTAATTGTCGTGTTCATTTTCAACCTAAGAGATGAATGTTCAGATGAAAAAATGAATGTTTATCCCAAAAAAGTGAAATTTCAAAAAAGTTGTTGAATTTTTAATGAAAGTGATAATTTTCATATTAAAATTATGAATCTTCAACCACAAAAATGAATTTTTAAGAAAATACATCAGATTTCAATAAAATTTTGAGCAAAATCATTGAATCCTCAACTAAAACAGAATAATTTTCAAACAAACAGTTGCATGTTGCATTTTTAACCAAAAAATTAATTTTCTACAAAAAATACAAATTTAAAAAATGCATACATTTGTAACCAATTAGTTGAATTTTCAACCAAGACGATTAATTTTCTACAAAAAAAAACAACAAATTTTTAACCAAAAATGACGAATTTTCAACCCAACAGTTGAATGTTTAGTCTGAAAAGGATACATTTTTAACCGAAAATGGAATAGTTAAATCTTCATTGGAAAACAATCATTTTTAATTTAGAAAAGCGAATTGTTTGCTACAAAGAGATTCTTTTTGAGACAAGTGAAATTCCTTTTAACCTTAAATTTAAAAGGAAATTCCATTTGCGTCAAGAAACATCCTTCTGATACAAGAGGAAATTTCTCTATTTGTACTTTTTCATTACCTATTTTGTCTACTCAATATATAAACACGACATACATAACATCAAAGTAAAATCTTATTTTTTGTATTTTTATTTTGAAAAAGGTTTGTTACAAAAATTTAAATTTTTTGAAAACTGTTTGTTTAGATGCATTTTCTTTGAGTTGAACAAATTCTGTTTGAATAAAATCAAGTTTCGTTTGTATTAAAAAGAAAATTTGTTGAATATAATTGTAAGTTTTGTTTACATTAATCAAAGTGTATTTAAACCAATTTCTCATGTTTTATTTACATGAATCAAAGTGTGCTCAAACGAATTTTTCGTGTTTGAATCAACATTTTCATTTTAAAAATGAAGCTCTTTGAACGCTGGAAGCACAAAGTGAGATAAGGCATTCATTTTATGTACACCTACGTAGTTCATATTAATAACAATAGTATTTGTAGGTGATTCTAAGACCAATCTATTAGGATTATTAAATTTTCCTTTTCCTGCTTATTTTGCAAAAATTATTCGTAGTAAAATGAAATTATTTTCAATCTTAATTTAAAAAATAACAATAGTAATGATAAAACTTACTACTTGCAATAGTACTACCTAAAAATGGTAATTTACCATCGGAAGTTGTCGCGATCACAAGAAAAGTCGAGAGAAAAGTAGTATAGGAATACCATTCATAGAAATATGAGTAGTAACCACAACCACGTATATCACAAACTAAAGTAGTTGTCCCTACTAGTTCATCAGTTGTCCAACCAACTATTGTTTTCAGTGTAATTCATACAGAAGCCCTAATTAAAATAACATTAACAAAGCATCACTTATGCAAGTATAACTCCACATCTCTCATCCTCAAACTAATAATTCAACAAAACACTGCATCCATTTAAACTTTCGCTTCCTCCTCAACCCCTATGTAGGATGAAATTATCCGGTCTCAGGTGGCGCCAGACTGACAATATACCCTACCAACCTTTCAACTGGTCCATGAAATCTCTCATGCAGATCCCGCCTCAGTCTCAACTTTCAGTCTCGCAAGCTCATCCTCAGGAGAAAACGAAAGAATCAAAGATCAATAATTCGTGGATCCTGAATCAGCATACACGGTTCTCCCTCAACATTACATTAGCTGCGCTCATTTATCCGTGAAGGAGACCCAGTCGACGAAATCGGACAGTACAGGAGATTCGGGCTGATGCACCTCTGGCGTTTCCGTAGACAAACAACGCTCTCGTACCTATCTTTCAAGCGAGAGAGAATGAGAGAAAAAATGAAGTGAGCAAGAGAGAAGACAGCATCTGCCATAGAAGTAGTAGTAGAAAGTACAGAGTTTGCGCTTCCCAGGCTCACGAGATGCACCTGGTTTCCCCTCCCCCTTTTCCTCTCGCGTTGCCGAATCTTCGGCACTACCTCCCCCCTCTCGGAGTCTCTCTCATTCTCTCATTCGTGCTCTTCTCTCTTCCTCGATCTTGCCAGGATCATGGTGCAGAGAGCGACAGCAGTTGCAGTTGGGTTGATGTGCTCCTCCTTCCACAATCCACAGGGATATGCTTTCGTGAACCTGAATAGCGAAGATCCGATGCTCAATAATAGGTCCCCGCCGTGCCCGGCCCATCGTTCCAGAGATTTATATCCACTCTACGAATTTCGACGATGTCAACGCATTCTAAGCTTCCAGAATCATGTAGACTCGTAGACCTAGAGTTCAGAGATCGCGTTCCATGTGCCCCACAACCTGATGCGCAAGGTTCATTTTTATATGGGATCTTCTTCGTTTCTTGGGGAACATTTAAAATTTAAAGGGACATGCACTGCTTGATTTCCGGAGGAATTGGAGCTTTTAAATGAAAAATTTGGGTTATGTATCCCCTCAATTTTGCAGAGGGATCAGTGGTATTGTCCTAAAAGAAAACGTAGCCTGGCAGTACTCTCCATAAATTACGTTAGCAGTTTGAGGGAGGGGGGGGGGGCTAAACTAAGTTTTCTAACAGGGGGTAACATTTAGAAGAAAATCTAACTATTTTTTGTTGTTGAAAATTTGATTATTTTTTTGAAAAAGCAACTACATTGTTAAAAAGGCATCTTTTTATCAAGAGTTCAACTACCTTGTTAAAAATGCATTTTTTTAGTTGAAGTTTCATCTTTATGGTTGAAAATTTAACTATTTTTATGAAAATTCGTTTATATGGTGCTAATTTCACGAACACTTTGCTTCCCGTTAGCAAATGTATTTGCTTCCTCATAGACATCGAGGAAGCATTAGTCATTACGTTCTCATCCAGAGAAGGTATTAGATTTTTTTTTTGAATAATAGACAAACCAAAGTCTTCATCTTAATCAATTTAATAATAGACATTTAAAAAAAAATACAAAATTACAAAATAATACAGAAACAAATTTTAAATACCAAGACAAATCAAATTTTGTATTCGAAATGATAATTGTTCGAGCTGGAAAATGGAAGGGAAAAGTTCTGTCGCACCCTATCCCTTTCCCAGCTTTATTACTTCTTTACAAAAATTGTCAGAATTATTCTATTTGAAAATTTATGATCAAACCGTAATTTCTATTCAAGCGTAAACTTTGAATTATGTCGATAAAAAAAGTTTTTCTGTTTGAAACAGATTATTCAAATACTATAAATGAGTATAACTTCCTTAATCTTCAATTTGTAAGAAGAATAAAAAATTTCTTCTCTACGTCTGGGAAAATTTATAATTTAGAAATTTAGGATAGAACCTAATAAAAATGATATCTTGCAGACTAAAAGTTAACATTTATTTACGAATCGATTACGTTTCGGAAACACAGCTGGTTTCCCTCATAAGATCTTAAAACAGTTTAAAAAAATTCCGTGTACTTTTCTTGATGTGTAAATATTAAATAATGTGTAAATAATTTTTCCATATCTCTTGGAACAATATAAATTTTATAGATAGTGCTGTAAAAAGATTTGCATTTTTTATTTTTTGTAATGAAACGGGCATAACTGCTCCGACTTCACAAAACATTTATTATCTTTTTTCATAAAATAAAAACAATAGTTTCATTACAAAAAATAAAAAATAAAAATCTTTTCACAGCACTATCTATAAAATTGATATTTTTCCAAGAGATATGGAACTTACACATCAAGAAAAGTACACGGAATTTTTTTAAACTGTCTTTAAGATCTGATGAGGGAAACCAGCTGTGTTTCCGAAACGTAATCGATTCGTAAATAAATGTTAAGTATGAGTCTGGAAGATGTCATTTTTATTAGGTTCTATCCTAAATTTCTAAATCCTTAATCTTCAATAAAGTGTATTAATATTATAGATCAGTCGATTCGTCTCGAACCAAAGAATCTTTTATATTCTTGCATCAACTTTTAATTATGTTGAAGAAAAAAGTTTTACTATAAAAAACCGTATTTTCAAATATTATGCATTACCATGGCTTCCTTACTCTTCAATAAAATGTATTATTATTATAGGTCAATCGATTCGTCTCGAATCAACACATCTTTTCTGTTCTTGCATCAACTTTGAATTATGTTAATGAAAAAAGTTTTACAATAAAAAACCGATCTTCAAAATATATAAATTACCATAACTTCCCTACTCTTTAATAAAATGTATCAATATTGTAGGTCAATCGATTCGTCTCGAACCAAGGAATCTTTTACATTCTTGCATCAACTTTGAATTATGTTGAAGAAAAAATTTTTTCTATGAAAAACCGTATTTTCAAATATGATGTATTACCATAGCTTCCTTACTCTTCAATAAAATGGATTAATATTATAGGTCAATCGATTCCTCTCGAATCAACACATCTTTTATATCCTTGCATCAACTTTGAATTATATTAATGAAAAAAGTTTTACTCTAAAAAGCCGATTTTCAAAATATATAAATTACCGTAACTTCCCTACTCTTTAATAAAATGTATTGTTATTATAGGTCAATCGATTCGTCTAGAACCAAGGAATCTGTTATATTCTTGCATCAACTTTGAATTATGAGAATGAGACAATTTTATAAAAATCGTTTTTTAATATAATATAAATGACCATAACTTCCTTACTTTTTAATAAAATATATTCATATTATAGGTCGATCGATTCCTATTGAACCAAGGAATCTTTTATATTCTTGCATCAACTTTGAAGTATGTTGAAGAAAAAAGTTTTACTATAAAAAACCGTATTTTCAAATAATATGCATTACCATAGCTTTCTTACTCTTCAATAAAATGTATTAATATCATAGGTCAATCCATTCGTCTTGAATCAACACAACTTTTCTTGCATCAACTTTAAATTATGAGAATGAAAAAATTTTGACTATAAAAATCGATTTTAAAGATAAATATATGAATTACCATAACTTCCCTACTCTGCAGTAACATGTATT
>CAKNYM010052634.1:235109-267958 GCA_932195095.1 Andricus curvator | reverse complement strand
AATATATAAATTACCATAACTTCCCTACTCTGTGATAAAATGTATTAGTATCATAGGTCAATCGATTCGTCCTGAACCAAGGAATCTATTATATTCTTGCACCAACTTTGAATTATGCTAATGAAAAAAGTTTTACTATAAAAAACCGATTTTCAAAATATTATTGAGTGCTAAACAAATTTTCAATAAATAGTTTTAGAAATCCTTCGGTCAGTTTCAAGATATTAGTGGTGAAAAGAAGCCCTCCAAATTTCATCAATTTATATGCAACCGTTTTCACGTTATCGTGTTCACAAAACAGTGTGACATCCACATTAACACACAAATCCGGACAATTGCTTAGAACATTGTATTAGACATTTTTAAATTGAGGAAGGTTTAATTAAATTAATTTAAATTTTTTGGAAAATGTTACCATTAAAAAGCTTCCTCTAAAAGGCATCTTTTTTAACAAAAGTTCAACTACTTTGTTAAAAATTAATTTCTTTTAGTTGAAGGTTCATCTCTATGGTTGAAAATTTATCTATTTTGATGAAAATTCTTTTCATGTTTGGTTGACAATAAATTTGTTGAACATAGTTAAACTATTCCACTTTTGGTTAAAAATGTATCTTTTTTCAGTTGAAAACGTAACTATTTGGTTAAAAATTGATCTTTTTTAGTTGAAAGTTCAAGTTTTTGGATGAAAATTCATGAATTTTCTTGAAAATTCGTCTTTCTTGATAGAAATTTAATCTTCTTGGTTGAAAATTTAGCCCTTTTGGTTAAAAATGCCATTGTTGGTTAAAATATCAACTCTTACATGCTTCGTTAAGAGTTCATCTTTTTCGGTTGAAAAGTCTATTATTTGACTCAAAGTTGAACAAAAAATTTGAAAAAAAAACTATTTGCTTCTGACTACCTTCTGACTTCTGAGCTACCATACACTGTCTCCTTCACAACAACTGGCAAGCTCCAAGGAATTTTTGTTTGATTACAGAATATTTCTTCTTATCCGTGAGAGAGTATAATTTTTCATCACTTTGATACTTAATGTTTTCATTTAAAAATCAACTAAAAAAATATAAAACTATAAATATTAAATGCCGTTAGAAATTATCGGTACATTTACATTGTAGCAGTGGCCCAAGTTATTTTACGAAATCTAATCAAATTTTCGACGTGTCTCGTCATCCCGGAATTCGGAATGGCTAGTCCGATATTTTTTCATAAGCTTAGCTAGTCGTCCCGAATTTTTGGGACTAGTCCATCCCCTTTTCCAACTTCTATAATTTTTCGGGACAAGACACAGCCTAAAATTTCGCATCTATTAGGCCAGGTTGAAAGCAATATGTTAATTTTATTTAAAATTTTGAGAAAAAGTCAAATACCGATGTTTTAAAAATATTTAAATAATTTCTAAAATAATAGATTTGATAGATCCTTTCCAAGGCCGAACTTGATACAATAACGTCGCAAAAATTAAGAATCGAAATGCTTCGGAAATTTAATTTTAATGAAAGCCCGAAAACTTGTCAACATTTTTATGATTGCTTTTGAAGTAACTGATATTTTTAAAAGACATCGAATTTTGATGGTGTTTTTTGTAAATCCTTTAATAAAATGGAGAATTGGACATGTTTTTGAACTTGGACTTATTATACAAAGAATTTTATTCGAGATTTTATTAGCTTTCTTGCCATTATAGGGCAACAATTTTCAAACGAAATTCGGTGACCGTAGGTCGTATACCAAATATTTTATCAGTTAAACAATATATATAAATAAAATCACTTCAACAATACTTTTTCTGAGTTCCATAATTGGTTTTTTTAGTTTTTTATTTATTCATACAACCTTTCATTCAACCAAATCGGAAATTTTCTATGGTTCATAGTGTATAAAATAAATAATCATTTTAGAAACAATTTGAATAATTAGTCATTTATTATAACATAATAAAATCTTGAAACTTCTATTATGTTTACGTTTTACACTTGCAGGAATGACTGCTTGACTTTGTTGTCAAAATACATTATACCTACCGATATTATTCAATGTTTAAATTTTATCCTTTCGCCTTATTGTGCAAAGTGAATTTCTGATTAGAAACTTTCGAAATTTATCGGACTCAATTCACAACAGTATTTTGTCATTTTCTGACGCACTTATCGACAAATGGTTAAGGGAATTTATTTTTGCAGTTCAGATATTCCATTTTTCCTATATTTTATGAAAACATTTCTTGCCTGTGAAGAGCAATATTATTGATTACTATTAATTAAATTATTGCTTTTGCAAATAACTCTTTATCAATATATTTGTATTTATTTATTTGGATAAATGTGAGTAACAATGTTTTTAAATGCTTGATACAAAGGAAATTAGTGATTTTATTTTATGAGTAAAGCCATCTAAAATACAGACTTCACACCCTTTCCATTATTCCCCTTATTCCCTTATTCCTCCTTATTCCCTTTTCACAATTTGTAAAGAATTCCCCTTTTTTTCCGCTTTTTTCTCGCTTTTTTCCCTGTTTTCAAGAAACACCCCCTTTTTCCGGTTTTCTCGTTTTTTTCGCTTGAATGAATGAATGCTAACTGAATTAATAGAACCCAATACAAAAATCCAACTATTTTTCGTTGAAAGTTAATTCTTTTTATTTGAAAAATCTATTATTATATAATTTAGCTTCAAAAGTCATATCTTTCGGTTGAAAATTCTATTATTTGGTTGAAGATTCAACTATTATGTTAAAAAATCATTTTTTTTACTTGGAAATACATTTTTTAAATGGAAATTTAAATAATCCATTTTCGGCTGAAAACTGATAATTGATAGTTTTTAGCTGAAAATTCAACTATTAAATTTTAAATTGAGAACTCATCTTTTTGGTTGAGGATTCAACTACTTGGTTGAAAGTTGAACTACTTAGTTAAAAATTAGTTTTATTAGTTGAAGATCAATATGTTAAAGTGCAAGAATACGTATTGCATTTTTGGTTGAGAATTTAAAGTTTTTAGTTTAAAATTCAAATATTTGGTTTAAAATTCAGCTGTTTGGTTCAGAATGCAACTCTTTCTAGTTGAAGTTTAATTTTTCTTGTTTAAGAATTCGACCAATTGGTTGAAAAATCATCTTTTTAGGTTGACAGTTCAACTATTTTCGTTATAATTCGACCCTTTTGCTCAAAGTTCGACTATTTTTAAATAAAACTATCTATTTGATGTTTAATTTTGTTGTTGTTGAAAATTCCACTAGTAGATTGAAAATGCATCTTTGTATGTTGGAAATTCAACGATTCTGTTAGTGTCGTGTTCTTTTTGAAAAATCTACTTTTTTGATAAAAATTCGCGTTAAAATTCAAGAATTTGGTTAAAAGTGAAACGTTTTAGTTAGGAGTTAATCAGTTTTAGTTAAGGCTTTAACCATTTTGTTCAAAATTCATCTTCATTGATTGAATTCAATGGTTTTTATTATTTAAAATTAAAATCTTTTTTGCTTGAAATATTAATCATAATATTTTTCGTTGAGAATTAATCCTTTTTTATTGAAAATTTAATTACTTGGTTGAAAGTTGAACTTCACTGTTAAGAATCAATTCATTCTTGAAGATTAATAATTTTAGTTTAAAATTCAACTCTTCTGTTCGAAATTTAATTATTTTGTTAAAAAATCATCTATTTTGAAATTCATCTATTATTTGAAAATTCAACTATTTGCTTCAAAATGCAACGGGTTCTGGTTGAAATTTAGTTTTTTTGTTTAACAATTCGACCAATTGGTTGGAAATGCCTTTTTTTATGTTAAAAATCCAACGATTTTGTTAAAATGTCATGTTTTTTTGAAACTTTAACATTTTTGTTGAAAATTCGCGTTTTTGCCTTAAAAATGTTAAATTTTGGTTATCATTGAAACTTTTTGGCTAAAAATTAATTTGTTTCGGTTGAGGATTCAACAATTTGTTGAATATTCGTCTCCATTGGTTGAATTCAACCTTTTTGGATTTGAAATTAAAATCCTTTTTGGTTGAAATATTAATCATAACATTTTTCGTTGAGGATTAATCCTTTTTTATTGAAAATTTAATTACTTGGTTGAAAGTTGAACTTCATTGCTAAGAATTAATTTATTCTATAAGATTAATAATTTTAGTTCAAAAATCAACTCTTCTATTCGAAATTTAATTATTTTGTTGAAAATTCATCTATTTTGTTAAAAAGACATCTTTTTTGGTCGAAAATTTAAGTTCTTTTTTTACACTATGGTCTTCTTGGTTTGAAAATTCAACTATTTGGTTCAAAATGCAACAGTTTCATGTTGAAATTAAATTTTTATGTTTAACAATTCGACCAATTGGTTGAAAATTCCTCTTTATATATTAAAAATTCAACGATTATGTTAAAATGTCATCTTTTTTTGAAACCTCAACATTTTTGTTGAAAATTCCTGTTTTTGGCTTCAAAATTTAAAAATTTGGTTAACAGTGCAACTTTTTGGCTAAAATTTAATCTGTTTCGGTTGAGGATTCAACTATTTTGTTGAATATTCGTCTCCATTGGTTGAATTCAACGGTTTTTTATTTAAAAGAAAAATCTTTTTTGGTTGAAATATTAATCATAACATCTTTCGTTGAGAATTAATATTTTTGATTAAAAATTTAACTGCTTGGTTTAGAGTTGAACTTTTTTGTTAAAAATTACTTCTGTTATTGTTGAAGATTCATAATATTGTAGTTAAAATCTCGACTATTTTGTTAGAAACTTAATTACTTTATTGAAAAAGTCATTTTTCTCGGTAGGAAATTTAACTTGTTTTGTTGAACATTCGTCTTCTTGATTTGAAAATTCAACCATTTGGTTCAAAATGTAATTCTTGTTGGTTGAAGTTTAATTTTTTCTTGTTAAAGAATTCGAGAAATTGGTTAAAAATTCCTCTTTGTAGGTTTTAAATTTACCTATTTTTTTGAAAAGTCGTCCCTTTCGGTTCAAAGTTCAACTATTTAGTTATGAATGCAACTGTCTGGTTGATAATTAATTTTGTTGTTGTTGACAATTCACCTATTTGATTGAAAATTTATCTTTGTAGGTTGAAAATTTAAAGATTTTTTTGAAAGCTCATTTTTTTCGAAAATTTAACTTTTTTATTGAAAATTCTTCTTCTTGGATAGAAAATTCCTCCCTCTGGATTGAAAATTCATCCTTTTTTTGTAGGCAAGTTCTTGGTAGAAAATTCATATTTCTTGGTTGAAAATTCACACTTTTTTGTTGAAAATTTGTCTACTTGGATAGAACATTCGTCCCTCTGGATTGAAAATTCATCCATTTTTGACATTCGGTTGAAAATTCATCTATCTTGTTGAAAATTCGTCTCTTTTGCTTGAAAGATCAACTACTTGGTTGTAATGCAACTGTTTGATTAATTTTGTTTTATTTGTCGAAAATTTAACTATATTTGGTTGAAAAATCATCTTCCTTGGTTAAAAATTCATCTTTTCGGGTTTAAAGGTCAACTATTTTCTGAAGCATTCGACATTTTAACTGTTTATCAAATGATATCGAAGAAACAATTTTTTATCTTAAAGGCTGGGGAGGGGGGTGTTCGTAGTTGTGACGTCAACCTAGGGGGTTAAAAAAATTTATCGTAAAAGTTTTCAAATTAGCGTGACAAAGTTTATGAACTACTCAATTTAGAAATTAATTGCAAACTTAAATATTCCGACTCCTTATACAATTTTTATATCACACTTTATCTCGCCAAATTAATATCCTAAATTCGAGAATATTTTTAACATGTCTTAATTATAGGCCCCCTAATGTGTAGCCTCAGGTTGAGATGGCGATTTAGCAAATTTCTAATGAAACCACGTGACTCCCATGACATAACATAACATATGAGAGACTCTCGAACTACTTTAGACTAGGCTGGCCAGATTTGTATTGGCTTTCTCAAGTGAGGCTAATTCTTTCGTTCGCCGGGAACGAAAAGCGAATATTTCTTATCTTCGACTTTCTCTGGCGCTTTCACCAACTCATGGATACCGCGGTAACGGTAACAATGGGACGATAATCGACTTATTATTTACGATCCATGTTACGTAAGTGTTACTTACTGTATCCTTCAGCTCAAGTGTACTCAGATCGGGAGAGAAAATACACTTATTGCTAAATATTAGCGCTCTGGTGAAAGGAAACGAAAATCATCGTAATTGGGCATTTTGGTCATCATTAAAAAATGTAAAAGTGCTAAATCAGTTTGAAAACTGAGAAAGTACTAAAGTGCTCTGCGTTTGACCGTTTGCCTGGATAAACGTTTAAAGTGTTTAAACAATTCGAGTAATTTCTACGTATTTAACCGCTTAGGCATTTAATTATGGCCGTAGCTGGATTTTTTCGGTACAAATAAGCGGAGCTGGAAAAGGGGCTATTTGTACCGAAATTTCGGTACATATATAGCTGGATTTTTTCGGTACGCCTAGGCACATATAATGTAAGTCACAGCAGTTCACAGTAGATTCAGCCAATCAGCTGTCGAGAATCGGGAGCAAGATTCGATAACTCGATAATTCAAGTAGGCGCAAATTCCAAAAGTCAACTTTTCTGGATTAATTATTACAATGAATTAATAAAATAGTTGAAAATTAAAAATACAATAAAAAATAAGCCGAGTTAGTTATAATTCATTGTTAGTCACTCTAAACGTCGGGGAAAGGAAAGAAAGTGTTTTCAAAATGCAAAACAATATCAAAATTTTGAGTTATGTCGAAAACGGTGAGAGATACGCGAAAACTGACAACATTTTCCGAGTTTTCTAAAGGGGGATGGTCCTCGGTCACCCCGACCTAAACCAGTAAACAAATGTTCAAAATTCGAGAAAAAAAGTAATTTTTGAATTATCTCTAAAAGGGTCACAGATACGTGAAAATTAACAACATTTTCAGGATCTCAAAGAGGGGAATCGCTTTCGACCAAAATTTTAAGGTTTTTGCAGAGGGGGTTTGTTTTCGACCAACTCAAAATAACCCAACTTAACGATTTTTAAAATTTAAAAAAAAAAGAAAATTTTGAGTTATCTTGAAAACGGCGACAGATACACGAAAACTGACAACATTTTCAGAGTTTTCTAAGGGGTTCGATCCTCGGCAACCTCGACGTAATCCAGTATACAGATTTTCGAAATTAGAAAAAATAAAAATTTTGGATTATCTCGACAACGGTCAGATGTATGTGAGAACTAAGTAAATTTTAAGGTTTTTGTGGAAGGGGTTTGTTTTCAACCAACTCGAACTAACCCAATCAAAAGATTTTTAAATGCCAAGAAAAAATTAGCATTTTGAGTTTTCTTTGAAAATGATGATAACAGTAAACAGATTATAAATTTTTTTTCAAATCTAAAATTTGAATTATCTTGAAATTGGTCAGAGATTTGTAAAAACTAATAATTACAAAGAACTGAAACTAACCCAAGAACAAGTTTTTAAAAATTCAACACAATAATACAAATGAATTTTTTACAAAAATTTGAATTTTCAAACCACAAATATGCATTTTCCATCAAAATAATTGAATTTTCGACCCAAAAAAAAAAACGAGAAGTCAATTTCAATTTTCAACTTAAAAAAATCAATTTTCCAACAACAATGGAATAGCAACATTTTCAGTGAAAAAATTCATTTTCAACAAAAAAACTAATTTTCAACAAAATAGTTAAATTTTTAACTAAAGAAACTTATTTTAACTGAAACAATGAATCTTTAACCAAAAAAATGAATCTTCAACCCAAAAGATGAATTTTCTACCAAAAAAGATACATTTCCAACAAAATAAATGAAGTTTACACCAATCATATGCATTTTCAACCAAGAAGATTAAATCTCTATCAAAAAATATAAATTTTCGACGAAAAATATAATAGTTAAATTTTCAGTTAAAAAATTAATTTTTAATTTTAAAAAACTAATTTCCAATCACAAAAATGAACTTTCAACCAAGAATATTAATTTTTATTAAATACATTAATTTTTATTAAATACATTAATTTTGAAACAAATTTTTAATTTGTAAAGGAATTTTCAACCAAAAAGGTTAATTAGTCCAGAATATTAATCTTCTTGGTGACTAATTCACCATTTTGGTTGGATATTCATTTATTTTGTTAAAAACTATAGAAATTTTCATCTCAATAGCTGAATTTTCAAGTGAAGAAATTAGAAATTAGAAATTTTGTACAAAAAAAAATAATTTCAACAAAATAGATGAATTTTCAACAAAATAGTTAAATTTTCTACTAAACAAATGAATTTTTGACAAAAAAAAGGGAATAGTTAAATTTTCAGTAAAAAATCTAATGTTCAGACAAAAAATTAATTGTCAACAAAAAAGATTTATTTTCTACCAAAGAACATCAATTTTTAAGAAAATAAATGAATTTTCCACACAAAAAAGTGAATTAGTCACCAAGAAGATTAAGATATTCTACCATAAAAGACAACGTTTAAAAAAAAATACAGAAATTTTCAACCAAATAGCTGAATTTTCAATATAAATGTTAAATAAAATATGGAATAGTTAAATTTTAAATTATAAAAGTTAATTTACAACAAAAATTTCAAAAAAATAGTTCATTTTTTAATTAAGAAGTTATCAAATCAAGACATATTGGGACAAAAATCGTGGAACCAATGCAAAATTGACTCAACTATTTTTGAAAATTTGTCATTTTTGGTTGAACTTAACTGTTTTTTATTTTAAATTAAAATCTTTTTTGGTTTAAATTTCAATTGCATTACATTGTTCGTTGAGAATTCATATTTTTTAGTTGAAAATTCAACTCCTTGGTTAAAAGTGTAACTCTTTTGTTGAAAATTAATTTTTTCCGTTGAAGATTTAATTGAAAATTCATCTCTGATTGGAAATTTATCTACCTTGTTGAAAATCAATTTTTCTAACTGAAAATTTAACTTTTCCAGTTTAAAATTGAGCTATTTTGTTGAAAATTCGTTTTTTTTTCTTAGAAATTATTTTTTTTTTAACAGAAAATTTAACTATTCTATTTTAGGTTAAAAATGTATATTTTTTAATGAAAATTTAACTATTTGGTTGCTAATTGATCTTTTTGATCAAACTTGATCTATTCGGTGGGAAATTTTTGTACCTTTTTGGTATAAAATTCAACTATTCCAGTTGAAGATTAATGATTTTAGTTGAAAATTCATCACTTTGGTTTAAAAATGAATTGTTTGGTTGAAAATTCATTTCTTTCTTTGTAAAATTCATCTATTTGTTAAAAATTTATCATTTTTAGTTGAAAATTCAACAAATTGGTTGCAAATTCATATATTGTGTTGAAAATTCGTATCTGTTTGTAAAAAATTAAATAATTTAATTTAATTTAAAAATTAAATTAAAAATTAAAATCTACATGGTTGAATATTCATCTTTTTGGTTGACAATTTAACCATTTCAATTGAAGATTCATCATTTTAGTTGAAAATTTATCTGTTTAGTTTAAAATTCAATTCTTCCAGTTGAAGATTCATCATTTTGTTTGAAAATTGATCACTTTCGTTAAAAATTCAACCAATTTGTTGAAAATCAGTTTTTTTGTGTGGAAAATTAATTTGTTTCACTTAAAGCTGAACTATTATATAATATTAACATGATGTAAGCTATATTAATATGATAAAAACACAATCTATTACAATTACAATTTTTTAATTTCAAGCAATACTAAAGTCTTTGATTTTTTTAGTTTATTATATAAAAAAATCAGAATTATTTTGAATATTATAAAAGTTGTATGACTTCCCCATTTTTAAATATTTAAAAACTGTAAGTTGAACAATTTTATGTCTTACTTAATCAGCTTAAAGCTTGAAATTTTCAACATTAAATTATTTAAGCTGGAATAGTTTAAAATTAAACATTTTAAATGGTTTAGTTTTATTAAAAAAATTGTTTAAACTTTATCATTTGAAAATAATTGTATTTTATAGTTGAAAAAAACATTACAACCAATACTTAGTTAAATAATTAATTTTAACCTATAATGTTTACATTGTTGAGTTGACATTAACACAATATTGTAAGCTTTCAATGTTTTGAACTTAAAGTGTGGAATTATATAAATTTGCTAATGTTAATTTTTTTTTGATAAAAAAGTGAATCCAGAAACGCAAAAATCGTGACAAATAACTTGCAAATTTAATTTCTTAAAAATTGTAGAGTATAACATTGAAAGCGCGTTTTGTTCAAGAATAAATATTTGAAATTATACAATTTCCAAGAGAAATTAAAAAAAAAATTAAATTGCATTCTTTCAAAGAATTGGAAGCTGAAAATTAATGGTGGACCATTTTCTAATCGACTATTTTAAAATTTAGAGCGTTTAAATTACAAAATTTTTTAATTTATATTGGTTGAAAGTTGAGCTACTTTGTTAAAAATTCATTTTTTTTGGTTGATGATTCATTATCATAGTTGGAAATTAATCTCCTTGGTTGAAAAATCGTTTTTTTTTTGTTGAAAAATAATTGTTTCAACTGAAAATTGAACTATTCTAGCTTTTTGGTTGGAAATTCACTGCTGCATTTTCAACTATACTACGCACTTCAAATGGAAAATTATTCTATTTTTCGCTGTAAAAGTCGTCCAATCCGAAATTTAGAACGTCTAGAAATGAAATTTTTTTATTTGAATTGCTGAAAAATGGTACAATATATCACATTTATAGCTTTTAAAATAAAGAATTCACTTCTTAGAAATCTTAAAGATTAATAATTGAAAAATAATTGAAATTTTCGAAAAAGCAATAATATAACGAATATTTTTAAATAAGCCATATAATTTCCCAAGCTGCTTTCGAAATTAATCTGCGAAAAAAAATTCGCTTCAAAACTATAACTATGCAAGAACTAGGTATTCAAAATCGAATTACAATTTCAAATTTAATAACGTTCCAAAGTGAACATTTCAAATTCATTACCACCCAATTTCTATTTAAGTGATTGAACTTTACAATTTTAACTTGCAATCATAATAGTAATATTGTGTTACGTTTGTATCTTATTAATTGACAATGTAATGTTTTCCGCGCGCTGTAGCGCGCGTATAATATTGCTAGTCTGTAGAAAATTTCATTCGGTAAACCTTCCATCGTTTTCAATTTTTTTTTCTTCAAACTAACTATGTTATCAAAAAAAATTGTTGAAACAAATTTTTGTTTAAAAGTTTATTACAACAATTTTTTTCATGAAATTTTTTTACATAATTTTTTGGGCATATTACCAAAAAGGTCACCCAAGAATATTGAGATGATACTTGGCCTACGGGATTTCAGACCCTAGTTGAACGCACTAAAAGGATTTTTGGCGCAGATCACTATAAATTAAGTTATTAATAATTTTGACTGTTTTTAAAAATTAGTTTTTTTTAACATCTCGAGAAATATTGATTATGGAAAAAAATTCTGTCCAAAAAAGTTGTAGATCTCGTCGAAACACATATTTTTTATATTTATACTTTTTTTTCTAAAATTAATATTTTTCGAGAAAAATGACAAAAATAAATTTTCAGATTTTTTTTTGCGTTGGAAAAGGGGTCGGCATGAGTGGCGGCAGGGGGTGTGGGCCATTTAAAATGCCCCCCTCCCATCACTCATGCTGACCCCTTTTTTTCCAACGCCCCCAAAAAACCACGCATTCTAGCGGTGGTTTGAAATATTTTTCAATGATAAAAGTTTAATCTTTAAAAATATTTTGGACATTAATTTAAAAAAAAATATATAAATATAAAAAATATGCGTTTCGACGAGATCTACATCTTTTGTAAACAACATGTGTTTCCAAAGTCAATATTTTTTGAGATTCTGAAGAAAAAACTGATTGAAAAAAAAGTCCAAATTATTAATAACTTAATTTATATTGATCTGCGCTAAAAATCCTTTTAGTGCGTTCAACTAGGGTCTAAAAGGCCACGTATCAAATCAATATTCTTGGGTGAAATTTCCGGAAGTATATCCAAAAAAATTATGTGAAAAAAATTGCATGAAAAAAAATTGTTGTAAAAAATTTTTTTTTAAATTCTTGAAAAAAATTAAGTAAAAAATGGTATGAAACAAAATTTTCTAACCGAACTCGACCAAAACTATAAGGGTTTCCGCCCGGGGCCACGAAACCCTAAAAATGATAATAAATTGGTTTAAATAGTTATTTTTGTCAAGTTGAATTAATTGCTACCTCACTATAAGTGACAATTTGACAAAAAGTAGAAAATTTCTGAAATTGCTGCAACTATCTTGCATTACGATATAAGAAGACAGTTATCAACAATGGCGGATGCAGAATTTTAGGGGGTTTGCGCGTTATACAATTTTATTTCTCATACTTTTTTTTCTAAAAAACATTTTCCTAAACCTGTATTATCATCAAAAATAATCATTTGTTCCAACAATTATATCTGTTACATTTAATTAATTATTACCACACTCTAAGTAAAAAATTTGAAAATTTCAGCAAAAACCCAAATTTCTACTATTATTCAAAGAGAATATTATTGAAAATTATAATAAATTGTCTAAACAATTATTTTTGTTAACTTGAATTAATTACTACTTTGCTCTAATCAAAAATTTGACCAAAAGCACCGAAGACTCTCTCTCACTTCGTGCTAAGGCTAAGGGGAAGAAGAGTGGGAAACAGTGGGTAGCAAAGTGAAGAGTGAGGCGGGCAGGGGTAGTAGCAAAAGTGCATTGGCGTGGGCCTGACTCAAAATTTGGAATTCCAACGGGCAGAAGTCATATCAGTGCCAGACGTGACAGAACCGAGCCGTCGTTCGTGTGAGGCGGTCACGGAGAGTCAGCATGATCCAACAACTGGATCATGGAGAGTCAGTGAACGTGGTCTGACGGACTGAGTCGGATCAGACTAGACCCAAGCACTAATAAGGGTTCCTACCCTTATTTACAAACTGTAAACGCGAACAAAAAACCAGTGATAATTGTGATACCTTTTTTTTTAAATGGGTCTCCACAAGTGCTACCAACATCCACGTAAATGAGAGGACGCAACGCCGGCAATGGTCTCAGTAACTATTTTGTGGAGGAGATGCGGTCAAACAGTGTCGAAGTGATAAGTGTAAAAAACTAGTGACGTTTGTGAAAAAAGGGGGCAAAGACGAAGGATTGCGATTAAACGCTGACAATGTAAACCCTATGATCAGGACCTTTTGTTTACATTACCTTCGTGCTTTGATTCCGCGTTCGCGTACTTCGGCAAAAGTGATGACGCCAATCGCGGGGAGATTTAATGTCGCTCTATTGGGAATTTCTAGGACTTTAGCTGGAGAGCCAAGCGTTTTCACGTGATAAATGTAGAACACGCAAATACTGTTTCATTTTTTTTAAATTTCGGTTTCTTAAATTTTTTCGTGAATCTAATTTGCTGGATGAGAGGTCCAGAGGAGAAAATATGAGTGAGATGGCGAGCGTGGAGCAGCATCACCAACAACAATTTGTTGGTGGTAGCTCGAATTCGGAGCATCATTGCAAGGATCACCGTGCTTCTTTTGAAAGTGAGAAGAGCCTCGAGGCGCACCTTCAGTACCACAACGAGAATCTGCTCAGTCAATGGGCCAGCCAAGCACAACAGGAGGAGAGCAATAATAACAACAATAAGGCTGGTGACCATAACAGCAGCAATGATATGGTTGTGAAGCGGGAAAGTGTGACAGCACCGGCTGATTCGAGTGAACCTTCCTCGAGACCTCCCTCGGAAGGTACATCATCTTCCTCTCGGCAACAACCCACTCCAACGTCACAGGGATTCCAGGATTTCCCAACCCCAATGTTCAATGAGAACAACTATTATATGCAGAACGAACAACAGAATTATGTTCTTCCCCACAACTACTCTCCGACCAGGGAGGATAGTCAAAATGGAGGTGGAAACTATTCAAGGTACCATCCTTATCAGCATCAACAACGTTTTCCACAAGTGGATCGAGCAAACTCGGTGAGTTCTTCAAGTCCGCGTAGTCCGCTACAATGTGATCAATGTGGCGCAGTTTACGACGATCCTCATCAACTAGCAGAACACGTAAGTTTCACACTGTACAAAAATTTTTATGTAATTTTACCATTCTGAGTGTCGCAAGGAAAAATACCTAACCTGAACATGGTGTTATTGAAGAAGATAGTAACTGTCCAGCAAAAAAATTTCTTGTAACTTTACCACTGCGTTTTTGTAATTATACCAAAACTTGTAAAATTACTTTCTTCATAGCAGTGAACTTACTTATTTGAAAAGAAAAAACATCACTTTCAATGTGGTAGTTTCACAAGATTTTATGAATTTACCTATTTAGAAGTAGGTAATAATTGAACTCTCTGGCAGTCCACTTATTAGCTATAGCTACTTTTAAAAAGGTACATTAATAAAATCTTGTGAAGCTACTACATTGAAAGTGATGTTTTTTCTTTTCAAATTAGTTAGTTCACTACTATGAAGGAAGCAATTTTAAAAGTTTTGGTATAATTACAAAAACGCAGTGGTAAAGTTACAAGAAAATTTTTTTACAGTGTAGGAATGCCGCTTCTGTCCGACTTTTTTTGAATCCCCCATTAAGTGGCGAAAATATTTAGATTTCAATCCCTTTGAAAGCCGATCGAAGCGAAGTGCTTGAAAAGCATACAATTTTCAAAATCTAGTAGGATTGTGCATAACAGTGCATCACTATCACAAGACCCTCGCTTCATTCAAATGTAATCAATTACAAAAATATAGGTCGAGTATTCTGTTCCGGCATATTTTGCCGGATTTTAATTTTCTTTTCCGTCATATTTTATCGTGTACTTAATTGAATTCCAAAGAATTCATTAGGAATTCCAAACGTTTTTTTGTGGATTCCAAATAATTCTAGAATAATTGCAACAAGTTGAAAAATTGATGTTTGGAAAAATATGTCGAATAATAGAAAATTAAAGGGAGATCTTGATGTCAGGTGGAGGTTATGTTTCATGTGTATGATGAAACATCCACACTACACTTTCCTACGGAAAGGAATAGTTGTTTGACCAACACAATTTATGTGACCAGTCACAAGGGTGCCTTCCCGCGCCCCACAACACTTTATTTCTGTAAAAATGTATGGAGAGTTTGATGAATTACCATAATTTCTCGAATTTATGGAAATTTATGGAATTTGTTAAAATTTATGAAATTTGTGAAAATTTATGACAATTTACGGAAAATTATAACGTTATTAAAAATATGCCGACAGCGAAAATTAAAATCCGGCAAAATATGCCGAATCCGTATACACTACGAAAAATATAAAATCATGATAAACAAATTTAAAAAATTAAATTAGGGAGTCATCGTGGCTCAGATGGTATCGTGATTGTCTTATTCTTATGTTCCAACACTGCAGCCTTAGCAGCCACGATGGCGCGGGTTCGATTCCCAAAGCAGGAAGCGAAGGCGGAATGTGTTTTCAGAAAGCTTCTTTCCTGTTATACTATCCCACAGATACCCTACAGTTTATAATTAACCCTATACTACAGTCGCTAATGACCCTGGCAGTCGATGCGACTGTAAACATTCAATTAATAAAATAAAATTTTAAAAATTAGTTTTCATTACGGCTACCTGTGTAGCAATCAAGCTTGACCGAAAAATGACTAATACTGTGTTTTTAAATTCTTTTAACCCCATTTTTAGTCGAAAAACAGGAAATAAAAACAGCGAAATGTGCAAATTTAAAAGGGATTAAAAATGTTTTATTTCGTGGTTGATTTGGTGTATCCAAAAGTATTAAGAAAATATTGTGGCCACTGGGTACAGAAAGGGATTCAGTTTTTTCTGCTTCTGACAAACCTTCGATTCGAGCGCAAATAAAACGTTTCTAGGTATCCAAATTTTAAAGCTAAAAAAATCACATTTTAAAACGTACGGGCTTGTAGAGAATGGCAAGACAAGACTTTTTTTCTATTTGAATTTTGTTTCTATTGATATTTTTAATAATGAAATTGAAATAGTGAAAAAAATTTCACCAAATTCAATTATTTTCCATAAATTTTTTCAAGAAATATTAATAAGAAATATTTGTAATAAATCGTCATCACTCAGGCAAATATTATTAAAACTTTTTGGTATTTGGTATGCACACGAAGTATACTCCAGCAATGTCTATAACTTGAAGAAATATTTGAAACTGCCTTTTGTTTAATAATAATTAATTGCAAATTGAGACCGGTCGGGAACCATGTTTTTTTTTTAGTTTCGCCGACCAAAAATATGGAGGGAAGTTAAAAGTTGAAAAAATTCCATTGATGCATTTGTTCCTCTCTATTCAGAAAAAATTTCTGTACATTTTTTAATTGATTTATTGAATACTGAATATTGATGGCATTAGGTTTTTTATAGGAAAACATTCTATGCCACCCACGCTAGTTCCGTGAGCACTGAGTAATATCATCCAATGTACTCGTCGTTGGCAACATCAAATGTGTTCTTATAAAAAACCTGATTCCATCAATTTTTAATAAATTTATCTCAAAATTTCCAGAAATCTTCCCTGAATAGTGAAGAATAAATGCATCATTGGAAATTTATTTAACTTTGAAATTCCCTCGATATTTTAAATCGGCGAAACTAAAAAAACATGTTTACCGACCGGTCTCAATTTGCAAACTATTATTATTAAACAAAAGGCAGTTTCAATTATTTCTTCAAGTTATAGACACTGCTGGAGTATATTCCGTGTGTATACTAAATACCAAAAAGTTTCAATAATATTTGCCCGAGTGATGAAGATTTATTGAAAATATTTTTTATTTAAAAAATCTATTAAAAATAATAGAATTTGGAAACATTTTTTTCACTTTTTCAATTTTATTATTAAAAATATCAACAGAATCAAAATTCAAATAGAAAAATGTTCTGTCTCACAATTCTCTACATCTACAAGCCCGTATTATTATTGTTCTATCAACTTAAATCGAGAAGTGCATCTTCAAGTAATTGCCTAAATTTAACATAAAAGTTAACGCAGTGAAAATTTAAAAATTACTAAATTTAAGAAGGGAAAATATACCTTTTCATAATTTAACAACATTGAACATTGATTCTCTGTAATTGATTTTGGAATGAGCTTTATAATGAAGAAATGAATTGCTTTGTAAATCAAGCCATTTATTTCTGGATCCTGATGAGTCAATTCGAACATAAATTACAAATAACAATTAATTTCATCAATTTATTGAAGTAAGTTTCCTTACTTTTTATTTATCAGTGTAACATCATTCAACAATTCAACATATTATTATTCAATATATTATTGTCCCTTTTCCCAAACGCGAAAATTCGAATATTCCGAAGATGATATTAATAATATTAAGTTTTTAACATTTCACGGTGGCGAGAGAATAATATTTGTAACAATTATACTTTTAATAAGTTTATCTCTGCGGCGTACCCAGGGGAGGTATTTTTTTAGGGTGACTATAAAGGGGGGTTTTAAGATTCCACTGAAATCACCATTTAAATCTGAACTTTTTCCCTGTTCCTGGATTCGCCCTGATTCGTTTAATTGCCACAGGCAAATTCACCATACTTGTATTTAAGATTTGAACAAATAACGTAAAATTAAATGCTCTTTGAAATTCACTTGCGAAAAAAATGTCATGCCTCTGCAGAAAACAATTTAAAAATATATTGCTTTATTACAATATTTTTCTCTGCTTTTACATGATATATAATATTCACATTTCCTAAATGTGCAATAACATTTAGAAACTGCAATTCTGAAAGAGATTATCATTTTACAAACGTCAGTAAATTTACCCTTCTCAATGCTACGTACAAACTTACCCACTCTTAATATGACAGTAACACATCGGATATGGATACCTAAAGCGCCAAGCGTTATGCCTTCACTCAGAATAGTAAATTCACAAGCTCATGCGATTTCTAACCTCAAATAAGTATCGTCGCAACACCAAAAATGGGAATGTTACACGAAAATCTTGTGTGATTTTGCTAGTCCACCTGGTGAACTATTTTCATTTTTTTTTTTCAGTGCAGTCATCACACGTCTCCAAATACCTATCCTGGTCAGCCTCAATATCAGCCCATAGGTACTAGTCCACAACACCAGATACAGAGGCATCAACAATCTCAAATGCTCACCTCGCCGCCCCATACGAACCAACAACCAGCAGGATTCGATTTCAGTGGTGGAACTCTCATCAAGACTGAATTACAGCCGGAATCCGAAGAGCAGGCGGCAGAGATTCTCGACCTTGATTCTCAAAAGGTCCAGCTTCATAGGTATGAGGAAAGTCTGATCAGGGCCCAGCATCGGCAACAGGAAATTCAGATGCAGATGCAGCAGCATGCTATGCAACATCAGCAGAGGACTGCTCCACATTCGGTGAGTTCAATGTTGAGTAGTTGGCCTTCGCCACAACTTCACGAGTATCATCCAGGAGGTCCTCCCATGGAACCCATCGACACTCCTTCTCCAATGCCGGATCAGAGCCAGTTCATACGTGCGCAGCAAATGCCTATTGAACCATCCAGGCACGGTGGTTCGCCTATTATCACGAGCACACAATCGCTCGCGACCCACCAGCTAGACCCTGCCTTACTCCAGCAATCTACGAAGCCACTGGCTAATCAGTCGTGGAAAAGTAACGAGGCTCGCCGACCCAAGACCTATAATTGTACGTCATGCAACAAGTGGTTTACCAGCTCGGGTCACCTGAAGAGGCATTACAACACGACGTTGCACAAAAACGCCGTCAAGGTGAGCAATCAACCAGATCCTGCCAACATGCCTATCAGCGTGCATCATCATCCAGGCAGGGATGCCGTCCGAAACAGAGGGGGGCCAAGATCTCCAGAGTTATCTTCTTCAGGGAGTCCCCCAAACTTGATGGCAGGTCCCTCGGGCGAGGCAACGAGGGGCCTGCTGCACACGCCCTACACAACTACCACCACCAGCCATTCCAACAGCAGCAACAGCAGCGAGTCTTCGGGGATCCAAGGAACCCTATCCCAGCAGCAGGTGGTTTCAGCGGCCCGCATGTCCAACCTCGTGCCGCTCAATTGCCCGCCGCACTCTCCAATGGGATACCACCAGCACCAAATGGATGCCCCATCCCCCCAATTGGGTCAGCACAATCACCAAATGCATTCACCTCAAATGGGGGTCCACCATCACATGAATTCACCCATTACCTCCATTCAACATCCACCAACGCACCTGAATTCGCCTTCCCCAATGGGCCAGCACCATCACATGAGTTCTCCATCACCCATGATGGGAGGCGTACCACCGATGCCTACCCCGCCGCCGCCAATGGGGGGTACTACGATGCCTCATCAGCCGTACCCAAACGGTTTGCCCCCCCACGTTACAACTACTACCAACATCCAGGGTCTAATGGATATCACCAGGCTAACTACTACTGGTAATGATCTGCAACCTCCTATGCAATTCACCCAAGAGATGCTGCCCGGTTTCGGAACCTTTAACAACACTCAAAGGCCTCTACCTAGTTTTACGAACTTCGGCCTGAACCCTGGATACAATTTAGCTGGCCACAATCAAGCACAGGCCGTTAACGTGGGGGGGCTAAGTCCAGAGGAGAATATTCCTCCTCTAGACAGAAACTTCAATGCACCTTTGCCTACCTATGACACCTACAGGCACTCACCTCCAAAGTATGAGTCCCTGACGAACATGGATGTTCTCCATTGCACAGCTCCAGATGGTAACATATATGTCAAGTACCAGGATTACATACAGCAGGAGTCGCCTCTTTTCTATGAAATTCCAAGGTCACGTTTTCAGATGGAGACCAATAATAATAACCTGCCTGAAGAACCACCCAAGGAGGAGTTGAATCCTAATGTAAAGAGGAGAAAGATGACCAAACTCAAGGGCGTGATAACCAAGGAGCAGCAGGTGACGAGCACCAACCCTGAATTGCCTTACATATCCGAGGATGGTCGTCACAAATGCCACGATTGCAACAAATACTTCAACAAGTCTTGTTACTTGACTCAACACAACAAGAGTTTTCATGCTGGTGACAAACCCTTCAAGTGCAACCAGTGCGGAAAGAGGTTTCCGCAAGAGGACATGCACGCTGAACATTTGCAGAAACATGCTGGTGAGAAGCCCTACAAATGTGAGATTTGTCCGAAGCAATTCAACCATAAGACAGACCTCAGGCGGCACATGTGCCTCCACACTGGTCAAAAACCGTTCGCCTGTGATATTTGCCAAAAAGGTTTCATACGAAAGGACCACATGATGAAGCATGTCGATACGCACAAGAAGAAGCAGTCCACCTCCGATCAGCTCAATGTTCATCTGAGGGCGTGATTTCCAAAATTCCCTGAGTGTTCGAATGGGTCCAGTCTAGGTCGACGTTCATCAAGTGGTCACTTGATGAGTTATCATAGCCTTCGTTCCGCAATCCTCCTATTGATTAGTTCTACTTTCCAACTCCTGCTTTTCCTCCCAAAATCAAATCTCCCTTCGCCCACAGGAAAAAGAAGCCAGGAGGTTTTTATTCAACGTATTTAGACGACTGCCAGGAATACCTCTCGAAGAATAAACTGTGGGTAAAATTTCCGGTTATTTTTTCCAGCATCCTTTACGAATCTTAACAATTTTTCAAAGCAATTTCTAAGCTTGTCTCTATTCAAATTTTTGTACCTTCCTAAATGACAATAAAAAAATCGAGGATGCTGGGAACCAGTCACCGAAAGATTTTATTCCTCGCGATAATCAGAGTCGATTCCAGTTTTCGTAAAATGTAGCTCGACTTTACAGATTGCGACTGTCGAGGAAAAAATGCTTCAATCTTGGGCGGAATCCTGATTGTAAATCATAAAGTAATGGGTAATTATTTGATAATTACGTGATATGAAACCTTTGAAGCTTATCGATTGTACAAAATATATTAAATGTATAGCTATATTATTATAATTGTAATTACTGGTTTATTATCAGCTCTACATCGGATTCGACCACTTATAATATTAATATTTTTAGCACTCTCTCAATGAATGAAAATAATGATAAAACGAGCACTTGATCTGTAAAATATCTGTTTGTTTTGTTTTTAAATTAAATTACGTTAAATTATTCACGAGAACACATCACATTTTTTCTGTTCTATCAAATAGTATATTTTCGATTTTTTCTACAATTCGTAGATTATGAACTAGTTTATAGATTATAATTAAAAAACAGTATTTTTTGTTGTACAGTAATTTGCATAGTGTATATATCAATTATAGAAATCGCAATATTTATTAATCTCGTTTTAAAATTTTTGTGATCATTAATCGTAAATTTTTTTTCGTGAACATTCTCGGGATAACATTCCAAACAAAACGTTCGGCACGTTTTCACAGTGACGATTATTGTTTTTCTAATGACATGGAATAGATCAATAGAGAATAGAGTAATTTACAAACGCAGATCACGTTTTTCGAAGGAAATTTGCCCGGGTAAAATCATCGAATAATATTTCTGCCAAATGACACGAAACGTTCGTCAATTATTGATTATTATTGGAATTATTGATTATTGCTCTGATTTACATTTTTATACAAAAAAATCTATATAATAAAAACGTAAAAAGTTATAACAAATTTTCCTTCAAACAACGAGAAATCTTGAATATGAGTAAACGTTTTTCATTTTATGTGTCAATGACGTCATATCATTTTCTACTTTCGTTAAAATAAGACTTAGAGATAGAATTTTATTCCTTCTCGACTGCTACATTTTATAAGACAAAAGAGGAATAGTTGAAGAATAAAAATATGTAATAGAAAATGTGCAAAGTAGATATTCTTCGTGCCATTGCGCCGAGCCACTCATGTTTGAAAGTAAATAGTAAAAGCTCGATTTCCGATGGAGGTGTTTACATCGGAATAATGTTTTTTACTAATGGACAAAGCCCACTGCCGCCATGTAATTTAAAAATGTGCAAAAAGCGATACCGAAATAACGATCGTTAGGTGAAGATATATTATGAATTATGTATTTGAAGATATGCCATACACAAGTACCTCATGATACAAATATACAAAACACATGTACAAATGTTCATACGTTTTCAGAATATTAGCTAATTAATAAATAATTAATTACCATATATTATGAGAGTTTATCAATTACCTACCGACCCTCATCCGAATTTTTATTTATTCTATTCATTATTTTCTTTAATAACTATTTTAAATTTGTTTTTGATTGATATTTGGCATGCAGATGATAATTTTCTGAATAAGAGATGCAGTATAACCGTAGGTCAGGAAAAACCTGGGAATCAGGGAAAACTCAGGGAATTTCTAAAAAGGCACTTTAAATATCAGTCAAGGATAATAAATTCGAAATTTTTAAATTTAAATTGGAAATTGTTCTGTTCTATTTATAAAAGATCCTATTTTTAAAATGTTACAAGATTAATTTTCTGGTCTTTGAATATTAATGGGCAGGGAAAATGAAAAATTGATAAGGGAAATGCTAGAGAATTTTGTAAATGAAATTTTTTGGCTATCCTGATAGAATATTCTTGTTAGTAATTTATTCATTCTTTAGTTTATTTATTCTGACGATTATATTTTCAGATAAAAATTTTATTATTTTGTTGAACATTCAATTGTTTTATAGAAAATTCGTCTCTTTGGGTTGAAATTTAAGTTTTGTTTGAAAATTTATATTTTCGTGTTCAAAGTGTAATTGAAATCTTTCTTGGTTGAAACTTGAAGTATTTTTTTTTGAATTCGTCTTGTTGGTTTAAGAATTCATTTGCTTTAGTAGAAACGTCATATTTTTGGATAACAATGCAGCTGGTTGGTTGGAAATTAATCTGCTTTGGTTGCGGATTCAACTATTTTCTTGAAAATGCAACTGTTATTTATATAAAATAAAAATCTTTTTTTGGTTGAAATATCTACTGTTACGTTTTTGGTTGCAAATTCATCTTTTTTGGTTGAAAGTTAAACTATCTTGTTGATAATTGATCTTTTTCATTAAAAATTCAACTACGTGAGTAAAAGTTGAAATTCTTTATTAAAAATTTATTTTTTGAGTGAAAATATTACTTTTCCATTTTTGTTTGAAAATTGATCTTTTTAGTTGATTTTTGTGTGTGGAAAACTAATCTTCTTGGTTTGAATTTTTCTGTTTTTTTTTTATTTTTTCATTTAAGCGTTTGGTTGAGAATTTACTTTTTTGTTGAAAATTCATAATTTCGGGTTGAAAATTCAACTCTTCACAGAAAATTCGCCTTTTCCATATACAATTTTTTTTTTCTTGACTGAAGAAGCTTTATTTATTAAAAATTCATCTTTATGATTGGAAAATTCCACTTTTGAGTTGAAACTTGAACTAGTTCATTAAAAATTAATTTTGTTGGTTGCAGGCATCATTTTAATATACATAAAATATTCCCGAAGTGTTAAATTCCTGAAATTATGTATCAAGTACCTATACCATTTTCAAATTCCCGAATATAGTATATTGCCGAATTTTCCAATTCCCCAAAATGGTAAACGGCCCAAATTTCAAATTCCCAAAAATAGTAATTTGCTGAAATTTCAAACTTCGGAAAATAGTGAATTGCCAAATTTTTAAATGCCAGACAAAAAAAAGATTTAATAGTTTTTTTGGGAAACATGATTTTTTCAAATTTGCAGTCTCCAATGTGGCAAAATACCGAAAAAATATTTTCCGAGAAATTAAAATTGCCAAAAATGAATAAAACTACCCAAAATTTTCGACCTCCCGATAATAGTAAATTTCCAAAAATTCAAATTCTTGAAAATAGTAAGTTGACGAATGTTCAAATTCCCCAAAAAATAAGATTTGATAGTACACTTTAGAATTAATACAAAATATTATTCTAACAGAAAAAAAATATTACATTTTTTTCGGGAATTTGAAAATTTGCCTATTTACTATTTTCCAGAATTTGAAATTTCGGCAATTTACTATTTTCAGAAATAAACATTTTTGGTAGTTCTTTTTTTTCAGGAATAAGAAATTTCATGATTTTCATTTTTGGGAAAATTTATGTTTCTTAGAATACATTTGAGAGCTTCTAAAAAATTTGTTAGCAACTTGATTATAAATACGTAGCAGGGACGTAATTCGGTACTGTGAAAATTCGGCAAAATTATATCATTCCGATATCTTAAAATCCATTCCAGGACACTCAGAAAAAAATTCTTTGATTCAAAGAAAATTTATTTGAATCGAAAAAATGTATTTGGTTCAAAGAAATGGTTTTTTGTTCCACTGAAAGGTTTTATATTTAAAACGATTGTTTTTATTTAAAGATATTTATGATTGAATGAGAATAATTATGTTAAAGAAAAGGTTTGATTAATTAAAAATAAATATTTTTCTGATACAGTTATTGTTAAATTACCAGGATTCATAATCCATGCAGTAAATTGTTTTTAATGTTTTGTATCTTGTATGAAATCTGCACTTAATGATTTCGATTTTTGTCATTGAACGGATTAAAAATACGTATAAGAAACGAAATTAAAAGAAAACCTGTCAATTTATCTTCCTCATTTATTTTTTATTTCATATTTTTTTTGTTTTTGTTAACAATTCACTGGTATTTTACATTAACGATTCAATTTTTACAATTATAGGTGAAAATGAATTTTCAAGCAAGTAGATAAATTTTCGAACAAAAATCGAATTGTTAAATTTCCAATTAAAAAAATTAATTTTAAACCAAAAAAAAAAGGACAAATTTTCAACAAAATAGTAAAATTCTCAACCAAAACAGATTAATTTTATTCAAACAGTTGCATTTTTAACAAAAAGGATGAAATTCATACCACAAGAGGTGAATTTTCAACAAAAAATATAAATTTTCTCCCAAACTTGAATAGTTTAATTTTCAGTTTAAAAAGTTAATTTTCAAAAAAAAAAAATTTCTAACAATATAATTACATTTTCAAGCAAAGTAATGAATCTTCAAAAAAAAGAAGATTTTATTAATCAACGAAATAAGTTCTTAGCTAAGCTGATTATTCTTTAAATCAAAAGTTTATTTATTAAAAAGTATATTTATTTTATAAAAAGATGAAGTTTCAACTAATGAGATTACTTTTCTACAAAAAAAAATAGAATGGTTAATTTTTCAGTTACATAAGCAAATTGAATTTTCAATAAAAAAATGAATTTTTAACCAAAAAGACTTTTTGGTAGAAAATTAATCTTCTTGTTTGAAAATGCATCCTTTTTGGTTAAAACTGCTTGGTTGAAAATTAATTTTTTTTCCTGAGGATTCAATTTGTTGAAAATTTGTCTTTTTGGTCGAATTCAACTGTTTTTTATTGAAAATAATTTTTTTCTTTTCAATTTAACTATTAGATGTTTCGATGAGAGATCATTTGTTGGTTAAAAACTCAACTACTAGTCTTAAGACGATCTACTTTGTGAAAAAAATTCATTTTTGTTGTTGTTAAAGATTCATTATTTTTGTTGAAAATTCAACTATTTAGTCGTAAATTAACGTTTTTTCTTGAAAATTGATATATCTTCGGATTGAAAATTCGACTGTTTTGTTTAAATTGCGTAATTTTGGTTCAAAATTCAACTACTGTAGTAGAAAATGAAACTATTAGGTTAAAAATTAAAGTATTTTTTTGAAAATATAATTATTGCGTTGAAAATTCTTTCTTTTTTGTAAAATTAATTTTTCTGTCTAAAAATGTAGCTATTCGATTTTTTGTTGAAAAAATTGAACTTGTTTGTTAAAAATTAATCATTTTGTTTGAGGTATTTCTAGTTAAAAATTCCTTTTTTTCAAAATTATTTTTTCGAACTGAAAAATTAACGATTCCATTTGTAATTTATAATTGATCTTTTTTAGTAGAAAGCTCAAATATTTCACGTTGAAAATGTATATTTCTTGATTAAAAATTAATTTTCTTGCATTCTTTCTTGCTGAAAATTCTTTTTTTCCACTTTTTGTCCACTTTTTTCTAAAATATTCGATTTTTCCGCTTGAAAACTCAACAATTTTGTTTACAATTTTTGTTTTTTTGTTGAATTCAACCCCTTGATAACCCGTTTATTGCTGTTGTTGAAAATTAGTTTTTTAAACTGAAAATTAAACTATTCCATTTTTGGTTGTGAAACTCTTTTTTTTAATCATAAATTTAAGTATTTGGTTAAAAGTTCATGTGAGTAACATAAATTTTTAACGTCTTTTCAGACTAGATGGAAATATGAATTAAAAGTTATTTTAATTCACCTTTTTCTGAAAAAAGATCTTCTCCTTTCCTCCCGACCGGCAATCGGAAGTTCTGTGGTTCGATTCCCAGCGGAACGTGAGGAGAAGATCTTTTTTCAGAAAAAAATTAATTAAAATAACTATTCATATTTCCATCTAGTCTGAAAAGACGTTAAAAATTTCTGTTATTCGCTGATGATAATACAGATTCCTTCAAACAAATTTGATATGTACCACCTTGCAAAATAATGCGTGTATTTTCTGAAAAAAGTTTCTGCTCTCGATCTCTCTAGTAGCTTAATGGAAAAGCACCCGACCGGCAATCGGAAGTTCTGTGGTTCGATTCCCAGCAGAGCGAAAGGAGAAGATCTTTTTTCAGAAAAAAAAATTAATTAAAATTACCAAATTTGTTGTGTTCCGTGTTACAAAACCTTATTTGCGACCCCCCTCCTATGTGACGTTAGATCAGACCCCCCCCCAATTCTAAATAAATAGGTAAGCTCTTTTTTTTTTATCAATTCAAAAAAATCAATCTGCAAAAAAAACTTAATATCTCGATAGGATAAAGCGATATCGGAACTTTATGGCAAGTCTTTTGTATAACTTTGTTGGCTTGCACGACCTGCCTCACTTCTGTCAGACCCACATGAATTATGACGTTGGGAGCGAAGCCGAAAGTTTATTGTGGGCATAAGAATGCACTGTCTTGATATTAAAGGCGATTCATTGCCGGAAGAAAAGAATATTTCAGATGATTCATCACAAAAACTGCAATAGATTTAATACTTTAATTCCCTCTTGAATTTCTAAAGCCAAGGGAAGTCTTTTAAATGAAAGTAAAATTTCTGTGTTTAGAATTTACATAAACCTAGTCTAAATATTCATATTCGAAAGTTAAACAAACGAAACAACAACAATTCGAATAGAGCTGATCTCTGTTATCAATGAATGTTTATTATTTACAAAATTTAATCTCAAATGATTGTTTGTAAATAAATTATAAACTTGTTGAATAAGAGAAGTTAATAATATTTAATTATAAATTTATAAAGTGAAGTAGGTAAATATTCAATAATTATAAATATTTATAATAATCTACCATTTCTTCATCCATTGATTTTGAAGTTATTCTTTTTTCACTTTAGATTAAAATGAGTGAATTTTAAAAATCGCGATTCACAAGTTGACAATTAATCATTTTTAACGACTTAGTTTCAAGATCCTAATTGAAGATTGCTTCAATTTTTAGCCGTTTCTAATTAGGAAGAATGTAATTTTCAAAGTTTTTAGAATAATTAAACCTTAAAGATTTACAATATTTAAAAAATCTTAATTTTGACATTTTTTGTAAAAAATATGTATATCCAATTATTTTGATATGACAATAATATTTATCATCTTTAAAAAATCTATAATTTCAATTTAAAATTATAGTTTTCAATGCGCATTTCTAAAACAGTTTCATTTTTGAGTCCTTAAAACTAACGTTTTTTGCTTCAAAAACTTAAATTCGAAAAATTTGATTTTTTAATTTTTACAGTTTTTCAATTTTACAATGTTGTAGTTTTAAATTCAAATATTGAAAATATTAGGAAAACTTCACTATCAAATCTTTGAAAATGTAACATTTTCTTATTAAAATCCTTAATAGTGAGTTTTATATTTAATAACTTTAGATTTAAATATTCTAATTAGTTTGGTTTCAATTTGAGTCCGTTTTAAATTCAATAATTTTAGATATTAATATTTTTAAATGTTTGGTTTCAATTTTAAACGTACAAAATTGTCTTGATTCTTATATTTTTCGAAATCGTAGAATATAACATCAAAGAACTTGATAGTTGCACAATTTTCAGTTTAAAGTATTTGCAATTAAATCATTTTGAATGAAATTTCTTCAGAATAAATTCAAAACAATGCGAAATTAAGAAAATAATGTCAAATTCAACCCTTAAAAATGAGAATATTTTAGACCTAGGCATTGGAAATTTGAATGTTTTTTTATCTGAAAATGGATCCAAAATATTGAACATTTCAAACTCATCTTTCAAAATCTTGTATTCTTTTTTTTTTAATATTTAATTTAATGTAATATCTTAAAATTCTCCGCTTTTCAGTCGAAGATTAAAAAAAATGAATGATTTAAAACTTAGATATTTGATTGGAAAATTTCAAAAATAAATAATAATTCTAAATGAAGTGTTAAAAATTAACCGATTTCAAATTGAAAATTAAAAAGTTGTGAATAATATATCAAAATAGATATATAAATATAATCATAATTTGCCCAAAAATTTTTTTATTCTGGTCAGAAAAATCTTTTTTGGTTCCAAATTCAACAATTTCGTTAGAAATTTCATCTTTTTTTACGGAAATTGCAAATGTATGGTTTAAAATCAAAATCATTTTTGGCTCTGGATTCAAGTATTTTGTTGAAAATTCGTCTTTTTGGATGAATTCAAATCTTCTTGATTCAAAATAAAAAATATTTTCTATTTTAATTATTAAATATTGTAATTTTCGTTAAAAATTCATTTTTTTTTTTTTTTTTTGAAAATTCAATTACTTAGTTAAAAGTTAAACTGCTTTGTTAAAAATTCACTTTTTTGATTAAAGATTCATCGGTTTACTGAAAAATTTATCTCTTTTTTCAAAATGTAATTATTTTGTTGAAAATTAATCTTCTTGGTTGAAAATCCATCTTTTTTGTTAAGGATTCAACTATTTTGTTCAAATATATTTGTTTGAATTCAAATTTTTTGGATTGAAATATCTAGGATTACATTTTTGTTGAGAATTCTTTTTTTTTTTTTTTGAAAATACCACGGAAAATACAACTATTTCGTTAAAAGTTGAACTACTTTGTTAAAAAGTAATTTTTTTGTAGAAGATTAATCTTTTTCATAGCAAAATGTATTTGTGTTTAAATTCAATTATTTGGTTGAAAATTATTTTTTGTGGAATATTGATATTTTTGGGTTGAGAAATTAAACCTTTTTGTAGATAATTCATCTCTTTTGGAAAATATTTAGGATTTTTCGGTTAAAAATATAATTGGTTGAAAATTATTTTTTTTTTGTTTTGTTGAGGATTCAACAAGTTTGTTGAGAATTTGTTTTTTTTTGGTTGAACTCAACTGTTTTTTTATTAAAAATAAAAATCTTTTTGGATTGAAATATCAAATATTCAATTTTTTGGTTGAAGATTCAACGTTTTAGTTCAAAATTGATCTCTTTGTTTAAAAATGTAACCATTTTGTTGAAAGTTGATTTTCTTGGTTGAAAATTCATCCTTTTTATTAAGGATTCAACTATTTTGTTGAAATATATTTTTTTGAATTCAACTATTTTTAATTTCAAATTAAAATCTGTGTGGACTGAAATATCAACTATTACATTTTTGTTGAAAATTCTTTTTTGTTTTTTTTTTGTTTAAAATACCACGGAAAATACAACTATTTCGTTAAAAGTTGAACCACTTTTTAAGAAGAAAATTAGAAACACAATATTAACAAGTCGTTAAAAAGTAATTTTTTTTGTAGAAGAATAATCTTTTTCATAACAAATTTATGTATTTGTTTTAAAATTCAATTATTTGGTTGAAAATTATTTTTTTGTGTGGAAAATTGATATTTTCGCGTTGAAAGATTATACTTTTTTGTAGATAATGCATCTCTTTTGGAAAATGTTTAATATTTTTCGGTTAAAAATATAATTGGTTGAAAATTAATCTTTTTTGGTTGAGGATTCAACAAGTTTTTTGAGAATTTGTCTTTTTTGGTTGAACTCAACTGTTTTTTTATTAAAAATAAAAATCCCTTTGGATTGAAATATAAAATATTTAATTTTTTGGTTAAAGATTCATCTTTTTAGTTCCAAATTTATCTCTTTGTTTGAAAATGTAACCATTTTGTTGAAAATTAATCTTCTTGCTTAAAAATTCATATTTTTTTCAAGGATTCAACTATTTTGTTAAAATATATATTTTTTTAATTCAGCTGTTTTGTGATTTCAAATAAAAATCTTTTTGGACTGAATTATCAACTATTACATTTATATTGAGAATTCTTTTTTGTTTGGTTGAAATCAAAATACCACGAAAATACAACTATCTCGTTAAAAGTTGAACTACTTTGTTGAAAAATAATTTTTTTTTGTAGGAGATTAATCTTTTTTATAGCAAATTTATGTATTTCTTTTAAAATTCAATTATTTGGTTGAAATTTTTTTTTTTTGGTGTGGAAAGTTGATATTTTCGTGTTGAAAAATTAAACCTTTTTTGTAGATAATTCATCTCTTTAGGAAAGTATTTAAGATTTTTCGGGTAAAAATATAATTTGCTGCAAATTAATATTTTTTGGTTGAATTCAAGTGTTTTTTATTACAAATAAAAATCTTTTTGGATTGAAATATCAAATATTTAATTTTTTGTTGAAAAATTTCTGTTTGAAAATTCAACTATTTGGTGGAAGATTAATTTTCTTGTTGACTTTTTTACTTAACATATCTGCAATTTTCAAAAATCTTTTTGAATTTTCTGAAGACTGTCAGGAACATTATATTTATATATCATTAAGAAAATAAACAAATAAACCTAGAAAACAAATAGTTCTTCCAAATTTGTATTTTGTATTAAAAAACATGTGGCCCCTTGAATTGAGAAACGACACGAGCGCGTAGCGCACGATTAATGCTACATTTTTTAAATTTCAAGCGCTTTCAATTCGAAATTATTATTTATTGTTTGAAAAATTGGAAAAACTATCAATATTTATAATATATATTTATTTGTGTAACAATAGATTTTTTATTTTTTAATATTTTTAATGTTAGGAAATAGAAATCCAGAAACGTGAACGCGTACGTGCAATCACTGCTATAGTAATAAATAATACAGTCTAATAAATTTGAATAAATTTGAATCTGAATGAAATTAATGTTTTAGAATTTAGAAAACTAAAATGTAGAGTTCTGAGATTGTTTTATGAACGTGAACACACAATGAGTTTGTGCAGCCGTAAATTTTTCCTCCTCAGATTTCACTTTTTTCAGTGAACGAGATGACGATAAAGGAAATAGGAACCTGCGCTGTCACGTTGTGGAATTCATCCTAGTATATTCCTACAAGGGACGTGAGGATGCAACTCATTACAACAGCTGTCAGTGCTGTGGGAAAACTTTGGATACGCATCGATGACTGGATTCTACCCCCTATATTCTCAGGCTTTGTTTCACCTTCACATAAATCTTAGAATAAATCAAGTCCACCTACGATAATTATTTTCACCAACAGATTATCAGCAATCAATCAACCTTTTCAGAAAAAAAAACTTTAAAGAAAATTAAAATCGTCTACTGAAATTTAGGGAATACAGCTAAACTTTAGCTGAATGCTCGTTAGGGCCCCACAGTGGGATACAATCAAAAAACGAGGTTCAAAATAACTTGCAGCTGACAATTCTTAACCGACTTTGGATTTTTTTAAAGAAAAATTGAGCATTAAATTTAAATTAAATTAAATTTCAGCCTGATTTTTGATTTTTTTTTTGTTTAAACTTTTATGTTAATGCAAAGAGTGAAGAAAAAGTCGATTTTTTTTTTTTTTTGTTTATCTTCGTTAAAATTTTTTTTCTATGATCAGCATTGCCAGACTCCATGCACAAGGGTAGTTGAAAGCAAAAAAAATGGTGACATTGTTAAGTTAATTTTTATAAACAAATTAACTTAACAAATAGTCTACACTATGGATTCTTTGTTTGCAAAGTAAATTTTTGCATTAAAATTACTTACTTACGGGTTTTCTCCTAATTTTCTTCAAATTATATCGCCAGTGGTATTTAATGATGGAAAATTATCATCCGATATTTTTTATTCATTTTGAAACAAATTATATAAACAAATGCCCAGTGTGGACATTTAAAGGCAGGAAGAAATCGTTTTTTCTCTTAAGTTTCCTCAAATTATATCGCCAGTGATGTTTAATGAGGGGAAATTATCATACGAAATTTTATATTAATTTTATAAACAAATTATATAATCAAATTTATAACTTGGTCATTTAGAGGTCGAAAAAAACCTCTTTTTTCCTAATTTTCCTCAAATGTTGTCGTCAGTGAGGTGTAATGATGAAAAATTATCATCCAATATTTTTAAATAATTTTTTGAACAAATTATATAAACAAATACCTAGTGTGGATGTTTAAAATTCGCCACTAGCCTCAAAGTATGTAGCCAGTGATGTAATTGTTTGGTAATTGTTGTTTCTTTCAATTTTCATAATATTGTATTCTTAGAAATTGTTAGAGATGGACATTTTTACAACAACAATAAGCATACACTGGTCCATTGTGCACACACTGGCTATTTGTTTATATAATTTTTTAAATGAAATTAATGAAAAATATCGGATGATAATTTTCCATTACTAAACATCACTGGCGACATAATTTAAGGAAATTTAAGAGAAAACGCGATTTCTTTCGGCCTTTAAATCTCCACACTGGGCATTTGTTTATATAATTTGTTTATAAAATCTATAAAAAATATCGAATGATAATTTTCCATCATTAAACATCATTGGCG